>JAZKJV010005065.1:0-342446 GCA_037367405.1 Ottelia alismoides | reverse complement strand
TAGACTCCAAGCACCGCATAAAAGCAACACATCCAAAAACAATATGATTTATCACCTCTATTGAAAAGGGCAAGGAAATTCTTATTAGGAAAATATGGCTACAAGTTTCTTATACAGAGATTAAAACTTGAAGTCGATTAAACTTATTGTAAAGAGGAACTGGAGTTTTGATAGATTGTGTAAGTTCCTGTAAGAAGGAGATAAACATCTAATCTCACAATTGGCTTGAGCCATGTCTCTGTATTTTGCTTTGCACTAGATTTAGAAACTACAGTATTTTTTGTTACACCATGAAACACGATTCGCTTAAAAAACATAGAAAGGTCAGTTGTAGATCTTCTATCCTCAGGGAGCTAGCCGAATTCACACATAGTTTCTTATATGTTTAAGGGTGTAATAGTAAGAGTTCACTGAAATAATTGGACATGTTAATGGTAAATATGAATATGAAAGAGGTCAAATTTAAGCATTCATCTTGCATAAATATATACTCAACAACCATGCTTTTATAAACATTTGAAAATACCAATAGGACTAATTGTTTTCTTTAAAAAATACTTGAAAATCCCGTACGCCTCACATTGTGCCTCGCCTCGCCTCGACTGCCTCAGGCATCCGAGGTGTATGCCTCATACAGGGGGTACGAGGCGGTCGCCTCGAGGCTCTTTGGCTTTGCCCCGTTTCGCCTCGAGCACTTTTGCACCTCGAGACATGTTTTTTTCAAACCATGGTCCTACTCCATCTTGATCAACGTGCATGGGGAAGTGAGTAGAGGATGTCTTTACTCTCTCTATGTCTATTGCGTTGCAATTTCTCAATATCAATTGAATTTTGAATATTTGAATTAATGGAAGAGAATAAAGAGAAAACAAGTTTCTTTGTAATTATCTCTTTCGATAGTGAATGCCCACCATGTAAGTTGGAGAGAAATTCTCTTCTCTCTCCATGGTAGTTGTCTACCATGAGAAATTAAAAAGAAATTATCTTCTCCAATTTCTCTTTCAAGAAATTCAAATTTCAATTAATTTAGGATTTTTAGAATTAATTATTTTATTCAAACAATCAATTTCCATCAAACATTATTGGATTTATAAAAATCACTCAACAAATCCAATTCATTAGTCCATAATAAAATTAAACCTAATGTACATTTATTTAATAATGTGAATCGCATCCGCATATATCCTAAATAGATATGAGTCAATATCATTAAAATTAATATATATATATATATATATTCGTGTTAATTAATTACCACTAATGTGAATCCACTACTGGAATATGCACTTTACTCGATCACTAACCGCCGATACAAGTAGATGTCTGTCGATAATGATGCGTCGAAAAAGGTTGCACTGCAAATGGTTTTTTGGCGGTCTCCCTTTAACCGTCGATACAGTTAATTGCCTTAAATAGATAAACCGCTGAGAATAAGTGTTTTCCATGGTGCATAAACCACCGTCGAAAATACTTTATCGGTGGCTAGCTTAATCGTGGATAATGATAGTACCATTACGGTATCAACGGTTATGTAAATGTCGAGAATATCTCCTGTAGAAAAATAACATCAATTGCTGCTACAATGACTCCTCCTCTCCCTTTGGAAGAGATATCAAAGCATTCAAAGGCATCAAAGTGTTCGTATCTCCTCGATCAAAGCATTCACATCAAAACACATCAAAGCTTAAAAAAAAAAACACAGCAAAGCTTCAAACACGGCAAACATATTATACATTCATTAGATGGAACATGCGAGATCAGTGAATAGTGGGAGCCTGTGATGGGAGAGCGCGTGCGAGAGAGAGAGAGGCATCGAAGGGAGTTGATACGCTGGAGGATCACGACAGGGAATCACGCTTGGAGCCATCATGATGGCACGCATCCAGCTGCCAACAAGGAGGGCGAAGGATGGATTTCGGCCTCTCATCGCAAATCCGGTCGTAAAGGCTTCCGCTGTGGCGGGTTGGGCCATGTTGCGTCGGATTGTTCGTAGCCACCACGTTGCTTTAGCTGTCGGAAGATTGGCCATTGCCGGGCGTCATGCCCTTTCGCGACTGTGGAGTCAGGTCGAGCGTTGGTGCAAGAAGCAGTTGATCTAGATGGAGGAAGGTCGGTCCTAGATAATGGAGGTGTGGTTAGGTCAGGTTTGTCCTTCACGGATGCCGTGGTCAGAAAAGTTGATACCGAGCTGAAGATTCGATTGCTGATAGGCACGTGGGTGAAGGACTCTCTATCTGTTAACTCGATATGGACAGGAGTCGTGTTACTCTTTATAAAGGACTTAGTGGGAGATGTGATGGCACTGAGAGCCAACAAATGCTGCGTGCGGGGATTGACGAGTGCCCAAGCGGTCATGCTGCTGAACTCGATGGGAAAGAGCGGCGTCATTTGGCGTTACCTGCGTTTACAGATGGGGGAGAGGTTTCGTTCACTAGGCGGGTGGCCCAACTGAGAGGGGTACCCTTCCTATCTCGAAATGCTGAGACTGCTGACGGTTGCTTACCTCGTTCGGACTCCGGTATCACCTTCGTGCTGCTGGACTGTCGTGAAGATATATTAGGGCCTCTGCCGGTGGTCATGTTGAAAGTTGGCCGTGCCCCCTTCCATATCTCGGTTCGGTTATTGCCGCCGCCACGGACTGCGATGGAGGAGTCCACGACGTCCAGCTCAGCCGCTTTAGAGACACGCCAGCAGGATGAGTTTTCGAATATTCCGGAAGTCGAGACAACTTCTTGGGGAGAGGCGCACACGGTGGAATCGGCGGTCCCTTCGTTTCCTGGAGACCTTTCCTTTTCTGGTTCCACGCTTCAGGAATGCTGAAGAGGTGGTGGAAGTTTCTGGAGTGGGGGTTTTGGGAGACTTTTCCCAACGGTCCTATGGGTCTTGATTATTTGTTAACCAGGTTGGCAGAACGGACCCAGTCAAGGTTGCAGAAGTCGGCAGTCGGTACTCGGTCGGCAGGGTCACTGACTAAGGATTAATCGACAGTCGGGAGAGTAATCGGATTTAGTCAGGCATTAGTCGGTTTTGATTTTTTTAATTATTTTTAATATATAAATCAAATTTTAATATATATACTATCATTTATCTTCATAATTTTAGCAAATTTAATATTTTCAAGAGCTTAAGAAATTACGGCAAGAGAAGGAAAAATGAAGGAAGTTAAGATCAAACATTCAAAATATTTGGTACATAACACTAGCAAATGTTCAAAAACACATACAACATGTCCAAAAAAATACTACAAGTAGGAAGGAAGACAAGTCAATCGAATCAATCCTCAATGTCATTATCCAAGTCCATCTCTTCTTCTTCTTCTTCGTCGTCGTCATCATCATCATCATCATCATCATCATCTTCTTCTTCTATATCATCAAGATGTAACTCCTCGTTCTCATTCATCGGCGTAGCATTGGAGCTCGAAGATGAAGCTCCCTTGCTACGGTCAACTCGCTGGCTCCTTCTCGGTTCCAAATTCTCTTCAGCACCACTAGCATGTGCTACAACACTCCATGTCAATCCAGAACCTGGAAAAACCTCCTCATCATGAGCATCGACACCTCCAGTCCATTCAGCCATGTATGCACGATAACGAGATGAGAGAGGATCTTTTTCTTTTTCAACTCGACGTTCCCGCAGGTTTGAATTGAAACGAACATACACAAGATCATTCAGCTTCTTCGTCTCCAATCTGTTCCTTTTCTTGGTATGGACCTGAACATCAAAATTCAAATTTTAAATTTATATCAATTACTACGTTATACTTTACTATTAGTAATCAAATTTGGTCGGTGGAATGGAGTCATTACCGAGTCAAAGGTACTCCAGTTACTCTCACATCCGGAGGATGAAGACGTCAATCTCAAGATCTTGATGGCCATGGCTTTCAAATAAGGCGTGCCATCTCCATGATTATTCCACCAGTTAGCTATTTAAATAGAGAATTCGTCAATATAATTATAATATAATATTGCCAAAGAGAGAATTGTCCAGCATGAAATACGTGGGTCATAATTGTTGTCATTTGTCATCCTCTGTCTCACAGCTAAAGGCTTGCCAAAATCACCGCGACCAAGTCTGTATGCTGGAAGCTCGTCCCTGGTAATTGCATCTTGTACATCCAAATCTGGATAAAATCTTTCCATGCACTCCTTAAACCCTCTCCTCACCGCAACATCCGGGTCACCACGAGACTCGGTGTAGAAGAAAAATGGGTTCAAGTAATAAGCCGCTAGATGCAATGGAGTATTGAGCCTCCCTTTGGTCTTGGAGGTAACAACATCCACAAAAATTTGTAAGATGACTCGACGCCATTGAATGATGCAATTATCTCCCGTTTGGCCTCTTCAAGCCCTCCATACACAAAATCATAGATGGACGTCGATCTGCGTCAACAACACGCAATAAGCGAACCAATGGAGTGAAAACTCGGACGGCGTGTGCAATGTGGTTCCAAAATGTAAGGTTGAATACAATAGAACTCGCTGCTTCTCCCTTCTTGGTCTTGTACCATTTGCGATTTCTCCACTCTTCTGAGGAAAACATCAATCTAAGCTTGTCTTTCTTCTCATTCATGCTCTCAAGAGTAAGAAAAGTGGTTGCAAATCTTGTTTGGCCAGGCCTTGCAATGTCTCTCTTGTTGGTGAACTTATGCATCAAGCTTAGAGTTTTAGTGTGAGAGTATATAAACACCGTAAGCTTCTTTGCCTTTGTGATTGCACTCCTCACCTTCGTCTCTTTGCTTATCTCCTCCAAAGCAAGATCAAGGGAGTGCGCGGCGCATGGAGTCCACCAAATCCGTGGATATTTGGTGAGCAGCAATCTTCCCGCTGCTACATTGGCAGATGCATTATCCACCACAATCTGAACCACATTATCTATGCCCACTTCATTAAGACACTCATCCACCAGCTTGAAGATGTATTCCGCAGTGTGGGCCTCATTTGAGGCATCTATGGACTTAAAAAATGAAGTCCCCAAGGTGCAATTAACACAAAAATTGATGATGCTTCTTCCGCGCATGTCCGTCCACGCATCGGTCATTAAAGAGCATCCTGTCGACTTCCACGTATCACGATGACATTGCAAGTCATCGTGCATTTTCTTCACCGCATCCTTCAGAAGTGGACCACTAAGCTCATACCTCGTGGGAGTCTTTAGTCCAGGCCCATACTTCCCAATCGCCTCCACCATCTGCATGAAGAGCTTTGTCATCAGTGCATTAAAAGGAATCGCCGATGTATATGCCCAGTTGTCTATATACGGGGTGACCCTATCACGATGCTCTTTGGAGAATGCATCTTTTATGGTCATCTGACGTGATGGTCCTTCCAACGCGACATTCTGCTCCAACGAGTCGGATGCTTGTGATCTCTTCGCCGAACCCGCATCTCCAGTGATATCAACATCCTCTCTCAGCTCTTGAACATCAGCGACTTTCTGGCTCTTCTTCCTTGCAACGTCATCAAGATATGCGATCATCTTCTTCTTCGTATCTTCGTCCACCTTTGGACATGCAACCACGTTGCCTCTACGGTGTGCTAGATGTTGCTTGAACCTGTACACACCTCCCTTGACAGCCTTCTTGCACAAGCTGCAAGTAACTGTATTCGGATCTGTACGATTCGAAAGATAACCATATTGCCATGCAGGATCAGTTGATCCTGGAGGCACGTAAAAAGACGAGTCGCTACCAGAAGCGACGTTCGCGGGAGGTGTATCCATCTACATAGTCACAAACTCACAAATTACTAATCATCAAACACAAGTATCTAAATTAACAACAAGTATCTAAATTAACTAACCATTTGGAATAACAAATAAAAACAACCTAAGAAAAACAAAAAAAATGAAAACGTAACCTAACATTGTTATTGGCTAACAAGTAACAATAACATATTAACATGATAACATCTAAGTTCTCATCAACCTAAGCAAATCTAAGCAACATCATGTCAACTTCTTACTTCTAAGATCAACCTAAGCAAAAAAAAAAAATGAAGAAAAGATAACCTAACATTATTATTTCGTATTTGCTAACAATAACACATTAACATTTATCTTCAACATTATCAACCTATGAAAGAGTAGAAGAGAAAACGAAAAATAATCCAAAATAAAAAAGTTAACCTACAGTGCGGGTGGCGAGGCGTGGGGGCGGCGAGGCGCTGGAGGCGTGGGGGCGGCGAGGCGCTGGAGCTGGAGCTTGGAGGCGTCGGGGCGGCGAGTCCTGAAGGCGGCGCCGGCGAGGCGAGCGGCGAGGGGAGTCACTCGCGCGGGGACATGGCTAGGGTATCGAGAGAGCCGGGAGGGGTCGTGGTTTCTGGGGTTGTCGAGACTGGAGGGTTACTGTCTAATAATAACCCTCAAGTCATTTCGAAAAAGTAATCGGATCTGGCCATGGATCCTATATGAAGATATCAGCCGACTACTCGGCCGCCTACACCGACTAATCGCCCGTCTAGTCGGGCTCGAGCGACTACAGGCCGAGTTGGCCTATTCAAGTCGGGCACCCCCCCCCCCCGCCGATTCGCATAGTCGGGCTGACTAGTCGGCCGACTTTTGCAACAGTGGACCCAGTAATCTGGACCCGATTTCGAGTATTTGGATCCCCTTTGTTTGGAACTGGATCCTTTCCTTTTGATCTGCTTTCGCTTTTAAAGGGGTCTTCCAGGATTCGTTCTGGAATTGGCCCTGGTGCTGGGGCTTTGTTACTGGACCTGAACCATTTGAGTACTACTAGTGTTGTCCTTCCGATATTTTCGAGGCGATCCCCTGGTCCGCTTTGTTGGAAAGCTCGGTTGGGGGCTTGGGTTCTTCGGGTGATACGCCCTTCTGGTGGCCCTCCGTTGAGGGCGACTTCTCGTCACTTCTGGCTCCGCACGGTGAGGGTCGTGCAACTGAGGAAGCTTCGGCTGTGCAGCATGTTGCGTTTGCTACCGAAGAGGGTACGAAGGATGGAGATTCTCTGGTAGGAGAAGGAAGCGTTACGTGCTCGGGTAGCGGCAAGGAGATTGCGAAAAGATACAGGCGAAGGCGGAAGAAAAAACTGCCAAGTGGGGAGGTGCAGAAAATCTCTGAGTGCAAGGCTTAGGTGGCAGTGCTAGCAGGAGCAGTGAGCATAGTGGGTGTGCAAGTTGTATCTAAATGAAGGTCCTCTCTTGGAATGTTAGAGGTCTGGGTGACCTCGAAAAAAGAAGGGCCTTGGGTGAGAGATTTGTGGAATGGGGTTGTGACATCATCCTTCTTCAAGAAACTAAGCTTGACTCATGCGATGTGAGTGTGTGGAACTCTTTTGGAGCGGGTGCTCTTTGCAGTTATCGGGCAATTGATGCTTCGGGGAGTTCGGGATGTCAGATTGTGGTATGGAAAGATTCCTCTTTTTGGTTCTGGTCAGAGGTGAAGGGCTCTCACGTCCTTTTGGTTCTATTAGAGTTCTCCAGTACTCCGGCTCTTTGGTTTCTCATTTGTGTATGGCCCTTATCAGTCGACGCTGCGACATGAATTGCGGGCATATATCCGTGCAACGAGGAATGCATTTCCGGACTGTGTGTGGCTTGTTCGGGGAGTCTTTAATGTCTCACTGCTTTCTTTTGACCGCCCTCGCTTTCGGGATGACCACGATCCGGGTTCGCCCGACTTTGCTGATATGATTGATGACTTGGAGCTTGAGGTATTAGATGCTATACATGGAAGGCCGTATCGACATCGATATCGTTTCGGTCCGCCTGGAAATGGATATATCGGGATATATCGATGATATATCGACGATATCAGTGGAAATGTCGAAAATGACGTAAAAAAGCCAATTTTTGGTATTTTTTCAGAAATTAAGGTCATTCAAGATATTTAAACAACAAATAACGTACAAATACACACTTATATCACACATATCAGTTTATTTATAGACCATATATCGCACATATCAGTATCGCACATATCGGTCATATCGAACATATCGATATTAGTATTGATTCTTGACTTATAAATATTAGAAATGGATTTTATTCAAGTTCTTATAACATGAAATACTACAAATATACACTAGAAAATACATATAGATCATTTATGAGGACAGTGATCCTTATAGTGCACATATCGGTCATATCGAACATATCGCTGATATTGTTAGTTGTTGACGTACTATATATATTGAAAATGGAGTTCATCTAAGTATTTTGATCACTAAATAATTTACAAATGTACTCTTACTCTCTTAGATAACATATATCGATCATCTATGAACCTTATATTGCATATATCAATACAGTTGTACTGTTAGTTGTTGACCTATATATATATATTGAAAATGGAGTTTATCCTAGTTATTAGATCACTAAATAACTTACAAATATACTCTTAAATCACACATATCGATCATCTATAAAGCTTATAGTGCATATATCGATCATTTCAAACATATCGATATTAATGTTGATTCGTGACTTCTAGATTTTTTTGAAGAATTGACTTATAGATATTGGAAATGGATTTCATTCAAGTTTTACAACATGAAATAACTTGTAAATATACACCAAGTTGAAGAACCATTGTATGCACCCTCCTGTCGCACCATACCCTACCAGTATGGGGGTCTCGCTGCTCGGTCAGCGAGCCTGGGGGGGGGGGGCTAGGGGGGCCCAGGTTGGCCCTCCCTTGCGGGGGAGTGGGGGCAGCGCCCCCGACCCGGAACAAAGTATGTAAATCATCGATTGTTTTAATACTAGTTGTAGGCTTGTAGCTAGATAGGTAGTGGAATCAAACTTGCATGAATAATGACATTCATATTTAGGGATATCGACGAAATATCGACGATATCGATCGATATCGTGTATTTTTTTGTACTGAATCCATTTATTTTTGACCGATATGGACCGATATGGCGATATATAGCCGATATATCGGCGATATATCGCCGATATCCCTGTAAAAGGATATACACTCCAATTTCGATACCCCCAACCTCTCGATACCGATATATCGGCGATATATCGGCGATACGACCTTCCATGCTGTAGATACACAATATACATGGAGGAGCTCGGGGTCCCGCTCCCGCATTGACTGCTTTCGTGCCTCGTCGGATTTTTTGGAAGCGTTCCCTCTTTCTTTCGTCTCGGGCAAACCTCATGCTAGGTCGGATCATATCCCGTTGATCTGGGGCTCGGACGACCCTTCTCCGACGAGGGTTTTTTTTAGGTTTGAGCATGCTTGGCTTTTGGAGGATTCTTTCAGAGAGCTGGTGAGTTCTCACTGGTCGTCTATGTCAGTGTCAGGTACGACAACATTGAGATTTGTAGAAAAGTTCAAGGGTTTGCGTCAGAGACTATGTGCGTATAAGAAGGAGATCATAGAGGCTAGGAGAGCTCGGAGGATGACTGCTGAGCTGGAAGTCCAGAGACTTGACATATTGGAGGATGACAATCAGCTGGATACCGAGGAACCGGGGCAAAGGGCATCGTCTCAAAGATGACTGTGGAAGAAGATAGGAAGCAGGCCACGGAGTGGAAACAGATATCATAACTTGCTTGGCTAAAAGAGGGAGATGTGGACACAACTTTCTTCCATAGGATGGCCAGTGGAAGACGTAGGGCCAACTCTATTCGATCTCTGATTGTTAATGGCAACAAAAAAGTTGAAGGTGACTGAGAGCTGGGAGGTGCGATTGCTGCTCATTTTCATGACTTCTTGAGGAGGGCTTCTTTCAGGCCTTGGAGGTGGAGCGACCTTGGGGCGTCTCGTCTCTCTGAGATGCATGCGACTAGCTTGACGGTGCATGTTACCTTAGAGGAGATTAAGGCAACCGTGTGGAACTTGCACACAGAGGGGGCGGGAAGTCTGGACGACTTCCCGATATGTTTCTATAAAGAATTATGGGATCTGATGGGTGGGGAGGTTTTGGATGCTGTGGAAGAGTTTTATCGTTGCAATGCAGGATTTGAAAGGCACAACAGGGCGCTAATCCCTGGCCGTTAGATTGGGGACAATATAATATTAGCTTCTGAGATCATATCCGATTGGAAAAGAAGTGGCAAGCATGCTATGCTTTGGAAAGTTGACTTTGCCAAGGCATATGACACATTGTACTGGCATTTCTTGTGGGCGGCTCTGTATAGGAGGGGCTTCCTAGACGTTTGGTTCTCTTGGATGAAGTGCTGCATCACCACAACGTCGCTCTCGGTGCTAGTGCATGGCCATACCGAGGGAAGTTTCTTTCAGCCACAGAGAGGGGTCAAACAAAGGTGCCCTCTCACCCTTTTGCTTTTTGTTCTTGCAGCAGATGCTCTTGCTTGCATGGTTGATCGAGTTCAGAGTGGCGGAGTTGTCTCAGGAGATAGATGCAGGGAGGTACGTCTTCCCCTGCTCCAATATGCGGATGACACGATCCTGTTTATTGAGGGTGGCAAAGAAGAGGCTAGCGGCATGGCTCTCATTCATGAGATATTTGGGGGGATGTTCGGGCTAGGATTGAATTATGATAAGTCCACTGTGGTTCCTTTTGGCATGTTTGAGGAGGAGGCGCTTTCTTGCAGCACGGAGATGGGCACGACTTGTGGCTCCCTTCCTATCAGTTACCTTGGGCTTCCTCTCGCGGCTTGCAAAATTAAGCTTTCGGACTGGTTACCAGTGGTGGAGAAAATGGAAAGGAAACTGACTGGATGGAAGACTTCTCTTTTGTTGCGAGGGGGATGTTTGGTGCTGATTAAGGCGGTTCTGTCTGCGATTCCGATTTTCTTCTTTTCCTCTTAACTCCTGCTGGTGGGTATCAGGAGGCTCTTGGAGCAGTTGATGCACAAGTTCCTATGGAGCAGGTCTGGCCAAGGAGGGGTAGGGTGTTCACCTAGTTGTCTGGGGGACCATTACTTTTCTTAAGAAGAGTGGCGGGCTGGGGATCAATAGCTTGGAGACCCTCAACGATGCCCTCTTGCTTAAGTGGGTGAGCATGATTTGGGGTGAGGATGAGAGTTTGTGCTGTAACCTAATCTGATGTCTTTATGATGTTTCTTTGGTTGGCCCAGGCTTGCAGCGGTAGGGTCCGAACTAGTCTGCATTCTGGAACGAGATTCTGAAGGTGCTGCCTCGCTTCCATGAGCTTTTCCGGCTAGTTATAGTGAATGGTGACGCGTTTGGATTTTGGACGGATGCTTGGACGGGGGGTAGCCCCCTTGGCAGCTGTTTCCCTCGTCTGTTTACCTTGACTGCTAATACTGATGCGCGTGTCGTGGAAGGCTGGGATAATGGTAATTGAATGACTGCTAATACTGATTAGCTTGGACAATTGCTTTGAACTCCATCATCTTGTTACCCCCAATTTCTTTCCACCCCACATCAAAACCTTGCGAGATTTTTGTTTCTTGCAACTTGACCATGATCGTACTCTGATCCAACAACCTTTGACGCACTGCTGCCTTGTTTCCGGCCTATCCCATGCCTCTTATATTTCAGGTGATAATAATCATTTACACACACTAGAAATCCCTTCCGACGGCACCAAACCGAGGCACACCGACACCTCCTCCGGACCTGCTCCTAACCACTCCCCTTCCTCCCTTTCCTCCATGCATGCCCCCTCCCCCTTGCTGACATCCCTTGAGTCGATCCCCCCTTTGTCGCCTCCCATCAACACCTCTTGAATTGTTCCCCCCTTTGCCGCAGGCCCTTACTGCTTCGGTGCAACCATGGCCTTGTGCTTCTCCGCTGCCTCCATGTGCCCGCCATCAAGTGCGTCTCTCTTTGCCTCAACGCATACATGGGTCCCATCCCCTTCTAATCAAATCCAACCTTCGATAGATCTCCATGCGCCTTCGCCTCCTTCTCTCCTTTAGCCCTTGACGGAGTACCACCATCCAAATCTTTCCTCCACATGCGGATCCCTTCATTGCAAAACCACCAGAGACGAAACTTCATTGGGGGGTAGGGAGCTCTGAGCATCTCAACCTGTTTGAACAACCCCCTTATGATCTCTGATTAGCTCCCCCGTGAAGAATGGGAACCACCCAAGAAGCTACCTCGTATTTAGTGGAACCCCTTTGTGTCAGATGGGGAGCTACTTCTAAAGACCCTACGGTATGTCCGGATGCCACTTCTGAATCACCCCTCCAAGCATACTCGCTCTGCTCGATGACATTCCTCATGTCCGCTTGGGGGTTCGCTAAAGTGTTACACCCACTACGCCCACCTAGTACATTCAAGTCTTCATCCGAATCCATCTGCCGATCCGTCACCTCAACCTGTGGAGCTGCTGGCCCCGCTACCCCAGATCCGGCTACAAGACTCGAAATCTTGCCACACCCATCAACTGGACCCGCCAACTCGGCAAGCGCCTCCGCATATGATGCTCTGCCATGGAAACCGCTCAAGCTCACTGTGGGTTTTGCGTCAAATCTTATGTCCGAAGTTTCGTCTCCCCTTTCCGAAAACGGTAGCGTTGGTTAAAAAAATCCAAAAGATGTTCTTTTCACTTATGCTTTAGTCTTCTCTGACGACACACCGGCCATCTCCGACCTCCTCCCCAACACATTATATGTTGGTTGCTCCTCCCGAACCTCCAAGCTTAAGGAGCATCCCATGAACCCACCTCAAGAAACAAGGGAAAAAGGCGAGCGATTTCTGACCCCATCACCTCCACCCAAGGTGGTTATCCTCGCCGTAGCCCATCGGTGAGGATGCTTGAAAGCATCAGGCGAATCACCTCCATATTCCGCCCCACCAGAGGAAGGCCTTTGATCGAAACTTTCTTCTCCTTCTGCAGCGAGTCATACACCCAATCCCGTACCATGGGGTTTCGCCAGTGAACCCACCCGCTGCGAACTGAAAGAAATCTAGGAGCTTCCTGGCATCCTCCACAGTTAGATCTCGCGCACAAACCAAGGAACCTTCGTGCTTGGTGACATCTTCCCCAAAGATGCTTCCTACCGTGCCACCAAAGTCATCCATCGCGTTCGCCAAGCATCACCCTTCTCTTCTGCACACCCCAACTAGAAGCTGGCCAGATCCTGCTCCACTCGCAGTAGCTCTAACCTTCTGGAGGTCCCGGTACAACCACTCGCGCATCGATAACTCTGATGGCCGCTCATCCCACAAGTGAAACACTTAATCAGGTCATGACAATCCATCGCGCGGTGACGGGTGACCCCAACCCCCACACTGGAGGCATCTCTCCCTGAAGAAAGCCGAATCCCTCTCCTTTCGCTTTGCAATAGCCATTGGTGAACACCGAACGTGGCGATTTCGCCCCTCCACCTTTGACCAACCCCCCGAGCTGTCCTTCATATAACCCACTAAATCCCACTAACACAACTAAATCCCCAAGGGCATACTTCTTTAGAAGCACAATGTTCACATTCTAGATATTATTTTTCCCATTTTAAATGACCTTAGTTTCACATTCTAGATTTTTTTAATTCAATAAATCGTCCTTTGCATGAAATGAGAATGTAAACATCTAATCAGGGAATACACAAACCACATCTAATATACTTACAAAACAACCATTAACATAGATATTGCCAACATTAACTCATTCATATCATAAATCTACAATCTAACATAATATAGCATGAAAAAATTACATAAAAAATGATTAAAGTTATACCTTCTTTGGAAGGATATGGGGAGGCGTATACGAAGGAGGCGACCGCGACTGTCTTTAGAGGAGGTGGCGCCCTTGAAGTCATGTGGCTGTCCTTCAGGAGATGATGAAGATGGGAAATGGCTATGGGGAGGAGTTGGTGGAGGTGGAGGTGGAGGTGGAGGGGAGGAGGATGCGACAGGAATGGAAAGGTGCTATGGGGAGGAGGTGGGGCATTGGGGAGGAGGGGGCGACGGAGATGAGGAGGGGCTGTGGGGAGGAGGTGGCAGAGGTGGGGCTGAGGGAAGGAGGGAACGACATAGATTAGTAGTGGGAGGGGGGAGGTCGTCAGAGGGGAGGAGGGAGGTCGCGGGGGTGGGGGGTGGGGATGCCACCAGATTGGGAGGGGAGACCTCACTGGAGGGGAGGAGGGAGGTGTGGAAGGGGAGGAGGAGGAGGGGAGGGAGGCTCGAGATCGGTGGGGGGGGGTGGTTAGGTTACAGGAGGCGGGGATTGAAATGTTGGCGATGGAAATTTGGGTTCTCCATTTTCGGCGGTCAAAGTAACTGTCGATAAATCAGTTACGTAAGGATCTACATTCTCGACGGTTTGAAAACTGCCGATTATGTTCTGGCCGTATGTTTCAAAAACATGGTCGACTTTTGAGGCGGGTACGTACATAACCGCTGAAAAAGACTTCTCTACCGACGGCTAAAGTTGACCATTGATAATTTGTCGACGTAAATACTAACTTTTCCAGTAGTGATCATATTCATACATTCCCATATCAACAATAACAATTGTTAGTTTGATATTTAATATCTCAATGTATGACGTCTAATCCAATTAGGGTTCGTATACAACATTCAGATACTTGGAGATAATACCAGAGAGACTATAAGACCATGTATAGTGACTTGATAATTAACTTTACATCTAATATTCAGGTTTAAGCCACTTTGGGTAATTTTAGTCGGATGCATTTTGAACCATTTCTCTTTTTGACTTCCGAACCACTTCGAATCAATTTCCAACTCTTTGGATCTAGAAATTAGTTATATGAATTGAGAGTTAATCCAATTAATTCTCATTCATTTAGCCTTAAAGCGAAATCACTAAAATCCACCCTATTTCATTATTTGCTCGAAATAGAAGTGTCATGATATACCATCTATTATGATCGCGCCGACCTATAGTATTTCCAATGCTCAAGCATCCTACACTACATACTGGAAGATTTTGATTAAACTCGAAGTTCTAACCCATATTTGGCTATCTCCTTCTATAATTTATCAATAAATTTCTCAATCGATCATTCGGTTATAATATAAATCATATGTTTTCCAAACACATATAATATTCTTGAATTGTTATATCATTTCGTAAACAAGATGACCATCGATGTAATTTGTGACCCCAATATATCATTATTGAGCTCATGTCTTTCCATTCAGTAAGTAAGAACTTGTATGAATCCTTCGAACGATCATACATCTCTTATTTCATTTTGTGTATATTAGCTCATTGGTACACATGCTTTGTCAGGCCATCAATTCATTGGTTTGCCAAATATGTATACTTAGACATATAGATGTAAATCTGTCTCCGAACAAAGGATGTGTGCCTGTTCTTGACAGTATACGATACACGCTTTAGTATCTTGATATCTTTACTGTACTCCTTTGCAAAGGATCTACATCGAGAGTGTTAGTCGGCTATCCGGGTCATTGTCTTGCTATTGGATTTTTTTGGGATCGGGAGTTGTAACTTGTTCTCGGTTTGGTTAAATAAAATTCCGGGATGATTGGTCAACTCAAGTGATTATACTTTGTTTCTAAAGGTGGTCATTTGTTGGCTATGCTGTGGACGGTATGGACGTAAAACAATGTAGTGGTTTTCAGCAGGAGAGATAATAGGTGGAAAATGTGATATGTAGTGATTTTTTTTGTATACAATGTATGCATTTGTCCTTAGTGGGCCTATCGTTACTGAGCCTGTAACCTTCCATGGGTTTTGATTCAATTTGTGGATCACGTGGATAATCATCCTTTTGCATTTTGAAATCTTTTTAAAGCTTTTGAATCATTTATTGTGATCTTATATGGTGTAATACTTGTGTAAATAAAAATTATAATGGTGGTTTCAAATTTGACTGTCCTAATGATCTCTAGGTGCAAGAACGCACATGTTACTTGAGGTAGTTGGCTTTACATGTGTGAACACGAGACTAACTTTTGATAGATAGCCCAAGATATGCTTATCCGTTACTGAAAAATGAAACACCACAGATAAATACAGTCCAGTCTTAAATCTTTTGCTTTTGCTTCCATGAGAGGAAAAATGCTAAAAACTACGGTATTGAAGAAGTGACATTTTCCTTCGCATTTTTTAATGTCTGTGTTTCCATAAACCTGTGATATGTTTATAGATCTCTGTTAGACATTCTTTATTAATTTAGCATACACAGTTTGCACGCAATGGGGGTATGCATTCATGAAAATTATTTTTACATCCCTGTGCAACTGATCCATATGATGTGGGTCAATAAGTCATATGATGTGGGTCGAAAAGTCATTTGTTGTTTTGATAAAAAATGTAGTTGGTGTGCCTAAGTGAATGGTCTTCATCGGGAGCAAGTTTCATCTTCTTCTGCTATTGCTATATATGTTGCACCAGCTCTTTCCAGTTCTATTGTTTTAGAAGAAAGCCCTTTGTAAGGTATTCGAGCCCCCATCGTCTTCGGTGCATTCTAATGCATATTTTTATGGCAGTACTTTTATGACTCTGCTGAATCAGATATTGGAACAATCTCAGAACCTAAGCCGGGAGGAGCTGTTGAGCTGGAGAAAGTAGAAAAACAAAGGAAAACCGAAAAACCTAGGCATACAGATTCTGAAATTTCCAACAAAAAGGTTGAAGATTTATCTTTTGAAGGAAAAGAAACAGTCAGAAAAGATTCACAAGCAACTCAAGTGGAACAAATTACCGAGGTGGAAATAGAGAAGGCAATTACAAAACGAATTGCATACTTCAGAGAAAATTCAGAGTATGTCTCCACATATATGTCTTATGTTATTGAGTCAAATTGCATCCAATAGTCTCCATTTATGTCCTCTATTTATGCCTGCCTTTTTATGATTGTTTTACATATTTTTTGTGGACCAATACATCAATACTTGATGAGGGGCTGGAGATGTGGGAAGAGCAGGACTAAGGAGAGGACAATGGGTGTTTGCAAGGCCGTTTTCTTCCGCCGCACGAAGGAATGGAACCTGAACGAGGGGTTGTGAGGATTGATATCGGGGACCGACCACCATATAACCATTTGTATGTTGCATATGGTGCTAGTATTGGAAGGGGCTTGTGCCTTGTCAAGATCGGTGGGTGGCGGGAATGTTTGAAGAAGTTTGAGCTGGATGGTGCGTATGTCCTTTCTGGGTCTGTCTTGGCCGGGCAAGCGATGTGAGAGTCTTTGCTCTTTGAGTAGTTGCACTCATGCTCCATCTCACCCCATGTATCTTCCTTTGTTTATGTTAAGGGAAATAGAGCTGTTATTTATTCATGAGGCCATAAGGTTCTCTTATATAGAGGAGAAACATATTGGAAAAATTACATATAGTGGGCATAACGAAAGGAGAATATATAAAAAGAATAAAAGATAACAAATATTTCAACACTCCTCAAGATGGAGCATAGATAACTATTAAGCTCAGCTTGGAACACCATCTCTAGAAAGGCCCTCTAGCTAGAGCCTTGGTGAGCATCGGATGTCTGTTCACTAGAAATGACGCGAGAGGTAGAAATGAGACCCTTCTGGATCATGTCTCGAGTGTAGTGACAATCTATTGTCCTCTCATGGAAGGTTGGGTTGTTGGCATTTAAAAGTGTTGCCTGGTTGTCGCATTGGAGATGCATGGGAAGAGGCACATCAATAGCCATGTTAGTTAAAACGGATTTGGCCCCCATCATCTCTGTACTTCCTTATGCCGTGCTCTGTATTCTGATTTTGCACCAGATCTGGCAACTAATGTATGTTTCTTTCTCTTCCATGACATGAAGGAGTTTCCTATGAACACAACAAAGCCAAAGGTAGACTTCCTATTCTAAGGACATCCCACATAATTTGCATCTGCACAAGCTGTAACGACAAGGGATGTGCCTCTACTAAATACGAGACCAGTGCATAGTGAGGTCTTTAGAGAGAAGGTTGGTAACATACTTCTTCCAGGTCATCACAAGACCTCACTGGTTCCTGACAAATTTCAATCTAAAGAAGTAACGTAGACTGTCAAGGTCCTTGGTTACAAATTGATGACCAAGGAAAGCTATAGCTGCTTGAATTCCCTGCGTATTATCCCCTGTAATAATGATGACATCTATACCAATATAGTAATTGTACCTCTTCATGACATTTGAACAAACAATCAATGATCTACAATTGATCTCACGAACCTCTTTCGCTCTATCACATCCTAGCGCTTCTAAAACCATGCTCTTGGACTCTCCTTAAAGCCATAGATAGCGTTATGAAGTCTGCAGTGTTCAGGAAATCGGCCGAGTATACCGCATACTCGGCCGTATACTCGTATTCAGTAGCCTTGGCGCACCGAGTATGGTCAAATCGTCATCTAGGCGGGTCAGGCCGTATACTCGGCCGAGTATGCGGTATATGCGGCCGTTTATGCGGCCGATTTTCGAATAAACTTTTTTAAAACCTTAACCTAAATTCGGACATCCGACTTAACGCTCTTTCAATTGATGTTTTTGCTCACTTGACTCTATTATCCCAATAGTTTTGTTCCTTGTACCTTCAATTCTTTATTATTATAATCAAGAATATAATATTTAGAGGTTATTAACATGATATTAAAAATTTATTTATATTTTTAATAATAAAAAATACCAAACCGCATAAAACCGCATACTCCCCGCATACTCTCCCGCATACCGCATACTCTCTATGCAGTGACCCCTCCGACTGAATACCGCATACCGCCTTCCTGAACATTGGAAGTCTGCACACCTTCTGACATTCCCCCTGAACAACGAACCCATGTAGTTGCTACATGTAGACTTCCTCATGTAGGTCACCATAGAGAAACACATTTGTCACATCGAGTTGATATAAAGGTCAATCCCGTGTGACTGTAAAAAGCACATTTAGGCCTTGCATACTATATGTAATTATAGTGCCATTTGCGAGAAAGAAAAACTAAGACTACTCCATTTCGACAAAAGACCCATGCCTAAGTTTGCATCCGCAACCTCGATCATGATTTTTCTACCCTTAAAGGTAAAGGACATTCCTTTTTGGACTGGTTGTAGGCGAAAAGGGATTTGACTCCCAACATCGTAGTTTGTAACCACACGCTCTAATCCTCTGAGCTATATAGCTTACCCCATCTCCACTAGATCTGTTCCCAGGAGTACCCTCAAAATAAAAGGGAATATTTCTCTCCTCAGCCATTTCGGGTTAAGAAGATGTGAAAGATACACAATGTAGAATGCCGAGCCGCTGGAGAGAAAGTATCCTGATAGTCCGTCCCATAGGTCTAGTTGAACCCTCGAGCCACAAGCCTTGCATAGTAGTGATCTATGATGCCATCTGTTCGATGCTTCACAGTAAACATCCACTTGCATCCCACAATGGACACGTCTGTAGGAGCAGTAACGATGCTCCATGTCCTACATGACTGTAAAGAGACAATTTCTTCCTCCATGGCAAGGCACCATTGGCTCACCTTGAGAGCTTCCTGATATGTGCTTGGGCTTTCAATGGCAAATAATCCCAACAAACTTCCTGAAATCTGGCCAAAGTCGCGCCAGAGATAAATGATTAGTGATGAGCTATCACACATAGGAACATTTGCCTTTGCACAAGGCAATAGGCCACCCTAGATTATCCTTCTGTGGTGGTCCTTGCTCATCTTGTATCTCTTCATGCTCATCATGCAAATGTCCCTGTTCAACATTCACACCACTAGTGCCATCAGTTGAAACCAAATCTTCAGAATTTACTTGAAGCGTGTTGGATGTCGGGGAATGCATTGGAGTATGGAGGACCAATGTATGAAATATCGATATCAGTCTGTCCAGGAAAAGATATATCAGGGATACGTCGATGATATCGGTGGAAATGCCAGAATTGGCTCAAAAAAGGTATTTTTTGTCATTTTTCAAAAAATTAAGATCATCCAAGATATTAAACAACAAATAACCTACAAATGCACACTTATATCACACATATCGGTTTATACCCCGTATATCGCAAATATCGCTTATATCGAACATATCACTGTTAATGTTGGTTACCGATTTATAGACATGGAACTAAATTTCACGATATTTCGACGAAATTTCGTTGAAATTTCGGTTTCGACCGGTGGAGGGTATCGAAACTCATATGTATATCGATATCCCGGGTTTCGACCGAAATGTCACGAGATATCGGCGAGATTTCGGATCATTTCCATATCTCGGCCGACAGAGGGAATCTGGCATTAAAAATCCACACATATGCTGATATGGACCGAAATTACGGTCGAAACTCTCCCATTTCGACCGAGTTCCAGCAGAGACTTCTCAACTTCCTCCAAGGCCATCTTGCTTCAAGATAAGCCAAATTTGGCCAAATCTTCATCAAATTCTTAATTTTTTTAGGGGTTTTACTCTTAGGATGTTGATATAGCTTGGTATGATTTTTTTGAGAGATTTCAAATATATAGCTTTAAATTTGGAGACGAAAATTAGGGGTTTTGTGTTTTAATTGCACAATAGTGATAGCTATGAACGTATTATCTCAGATCTTGTGTATAACACGAAGTAAACCATACTTTGAGAACATTTTGTTAGATCCATGGAAGAGGAAATTAGGGCTTTTGTGGTTTAATGTGGAACGATGATGAGTTCTTCCATTATAAATTCAGATCTTAAGTTATGGAAGTAGAAATCATGTTTCGGATTTTTTTGTAAATTAAATTTAAAAATTGAGCAAATCCGAATATCATTTGCTACATTTTTTGGTTTTTGTACATATTTTGTCACTTAGGTAGTCTTTCTTGAAAATGGTCCCCTAATTGCTAGATCTAAGATCCTAATCTATAGATCTAAGGTGTTTTTCTGAAGATCAGAATATTAAGAGTATTCTTTCAATTTCAAACACCAAGTATTTATGATTTTGTGCGTATTAGGTGTTACGAAAATTAAAAAATATAATAATTCGGAAAATTAAAACAAAAATTAATTAGCAAATTCATAACCGGTCGCATTGTATGCCTCCTTAATGATTGTTCTTCAATTTCCTCGTAGATTTCGACGATCACCATCATGGCACATTCCTGTTCCGGAGCACGATCTGACAGTTCTAAGGATCAGAGGGGCGATTTCAGTGGGGACATTGGTTGGAGGTATGCCTCCGCTTCTGATGGAAATAAAGCGAAATCACAGGGAGGAGGCGGGATCACGGGATGAATCAACATTTTATTGGCAATAACAAGAATGTTGCCAAGTGCACGCGTTGTCCCAAAGATGTTAGAGACAAGGTGAAGGCCAGTTTGGACGGGAAGAAGGAGAGGGATACAGAGAGGGTAAGAAGGGGTGAACAATTGAAAGAGTTCATGTTTGAGAAAGAATTCAACGTCCTTTCAGATTTAGACGACGATGACTTCGTCTACCCCGCTGACATTCAGACTACAACAGAGAGGAAGACATACAGAAGGGCAACAAAAGAATCAATGAGGAGCGAGTTTTAGAGGAGAGAACTCGGTAGTGCACGGGGCGGCTTCTATGGTGCAAGTGGCAGTGTGAGTGGTTCTGGAGACGCACCAGTATCACCACCCACCAAAAAACACAAGGGGAAGGGAACTAAGCCCTTCTTGACGAGGAGCGTATCCATGTAATACAAGGCAAGCAAGGATCCGAGGCAGAAAACGGTGAAGGGAATGTTCACCAATGCACGAGAAAGGGTAGGAAAGGCCATCGACAAGCTCTTCTTTGGGGAGAGCATTCCTGCCAACATTGCTAGCGGATCATTTCTGCAACATGCCATTGATGAGATCGCTGCAGCGGGAATGAGAGTGAAGGCTCTTACATCCTACAAGATAATGAACAAATATCTGGGGATGGGGAGGAGATGAATGAGTACATCGTCGAGTTGAGGAGGAGATGGCCAGAGTACGGGGTGACATTGATGTGCGATGGGTGGACGAGCTACACGAGAAAGCAGATCATCAACTTCCTAGTTTACTGCGATGGGAAGACAATCTTTTTGAAATCTGTTGATGCATCTGATCATGTAAAGGACCACAAGTACCTGCTGAAGTTGATGAAGGACGTCATAAAAGAGGTTGAGAAAGATCACATTGTCCAGATTGTGACGAATAATGGCAGCAACTTCAAGAAAGCGGGTGAAACATTAATGAAGTCCAACAGCTACGTAATTTTTTGGACACCGTGTGCTACGCATTGCATTGATTTAATCATAAAGGATTTCTGCAAGAGGAAGCTCGTCGCAAGGGTGGTGGAGAAAGCACAAACGATTACCACATTTATTTACAACCACGGCAAAGTGCTGGCATTGATGAGACGGATGTGCAATGGTGAGCTGGTGAGACCTGGCATCTCACGCTTTGCAACCAATTTTATAGCGTTTTTTTTGACACTCCAATTTTATAGCGTTGCAAAGCCTCAAATAACAAAAGACAGGTTTGAAAACCATGTGTTGCCAAGGTGAATGGTTCGAGATACCTGAAGCTCGGACTGAAAGAGGACGGAAGGTGGAGACATTGATCAATGATATCAACTTTAGGAATGACGTGACTCGGGTCACAAGGATCATGGATCCATTTATTTCTGCATTGCGAATCGTGGATGACGATAAGAAGCCCACCATGGGAGTGATCTACGAGGCAATGCATTGCATGAGAGAGAAGGTCAGAGAAGCGGTTGGAAAAGGATCCAAAGTATGGTTGGACATCATAGACGAGCGATGGTCCAAGATGCTCTCACATCCTCTTCACAAGATTGGTATGTGTTATGTAAAAATCTAATTTGTTTTTCATTTTTTTAATTTTTATACATCTTTAGAATATGAGTATTGAGCTTGTTCGTGACTTTTTGTCCACCTTATTACTTCAATCCTAAGTACCGGTACAAGAATGGACTTGGTACAAATACTGACCTTCTAGCAACCATACAAATTGTGGTGGAGAAGCTCGTCAAGGACGAGAAGTTACAGATCTTGTGCATGAACGAGGTAATCCTCAATTTGAAGCTAAATTAGGATTCACAAAAATAATCTTTAAGAGTATTATGTAACATATTATGACTTAATCCTATGTATGCAGGTTAAGTATTTCCGGGATATCTTGGGTTCCTTTGGTCGAAATACTGCGGTAAATGGACGGGGCAATACTCTTCCTGGTAGGGACGAAGACAAATAAAACCATTGATTGTGTGTTCATTTATTCCCACTATTGATTTATCTCGTTTTCTTTTTTTGCAGCCGAATGGTGGTTATTATACGGGATGGAAGCTCTCAACCTATGAAATGTGGCAGTGAAAGTGCTGTCTCAAACCGCATCTGCTGGTGGTTGTGAGAGGAACTGGAGCACTTTCAACTTGATCCATTCCAAGAGACGGAACATGTTGGGAGAACAGAAGCTCAATGACCTTGTCTACGTACATTAGAACTTGAGGCTGAAGTTGAAACATGCAAGGGAGGGACAAGACAAAGAGGACTACACAGACCCTATTGATCTTGCATACATTTTCAAGATGCACGATGACGATGCTGATGAAGACGTTCTCCAGAGGTGGATGGATTCCAATGGTGCTCCCGTTCTCGATCAAGCAGGTGGAAGACCAAATGAGAATATAAGCCAGCAAATGGGAGCAGACGTAGGTGACTACTTGGCAAGATCCGAGCGGATTACAGACCCTGTTGGAGGGTTGGGGGCCGAGATTGATGCGGATGTTGATGACATTCTCTCCACTAGCTCCAAATCCAAATCAAAGTCAAAGGATGACAGTGGAGATGATGATGATGATGATGATGTTGGTCGAGGTGGACCTGGTGATGGTGGGGAAACATACTCAGGTGGGTCAGGAGGGGGTGGTCGTGGACCACAAGATGCAAGATTTGAGGAAGGGCTACATGCATGACGTGGATATATGGAGCGACAGAGGAACACACATGGACAGTTTGTTCCAAGTCCGAGTCTAGGACCTATGGATTACGAGTACGGTCGTGGCCATCGTCCAACCGACAGCTACATGGACGATTTGATATCATATGTAGGTTCCTTGAGCTGCATAGACATTGACAACCCATATCCCGGAGGAACATCAAGTCCTTTAGGCGGATATGGACCGTCGCACAATGAGAGATCATTTGGCATCTTCCCAGAATACTTTCATGCTCCTCCTCCAGGACCTCCTCCTCCTCAAGCGTACGCACCTCCATCATATTCATATGGTTACAATGGGTATAGGGGATACAATAGCTACAACAGTGACAACTACCAAGGTAGCCAACCTGAGCAGAGCTAGGGTAGCTTCTTTGGGGGTGACAGTTATGGTTTCTTCCCTGAGTACACACCAGTTCCTCCTCCTCCTCCGCAGAGATCTTTTCCTACTCCGTCGTCGTCGTCCCGAGGATCTCAGGCCAGTAATTCGCAGCCTCGTCATGCCACTCGTGATACGGGATCTAGTGCTGCTTATCCTCGTCTCGGGATACTCATAGGCATCGATGACCACCAATACATCCAGTCTGTGATGGATTACAAGGCCATGTACTCGTACATGACGTGAGAGAACTACTGCGAGTTCATTGAATCTGCGATGCGTTATGAGAGACAACAAGGAAGGGGGGGGGACGGGCATTCAGATCCACTGCGAAACTCTTGGTTCTGAACCAAACATATCACCAGGTAATATATTTTAATCTTTTATTGCATTGATCATTTATGTGCATGTTCTTATTACTCTACATGAAATATATGTATTTTCACTTGTTGTAACTTGTAAGACTATTACTATGTTATTAAGTATTAACTATTAACAATGATATGTTCGATATAGTGTGTGACATACCGTCATAGTCATAGATGATAAGATGAGTGATATGTATGCTATAAGCCTATAAGTGTATATCTATTGTTTCATTGTTTGAAATACTTAGATTAACTCCATTTGCAATATCTAACATATTCTACAATATGACCGATATGACCGATATGGCTGATATGTCAATATAAGGGGTATATATGAGCAATATGTGTGAAATACTTGTGTATTTATATGTTATTTATCGTTTTAATAACTTGGAAAATCAAAATTTACAATAAAATTGAAAAAAAAATGTTTTTTGAGCCATTTCCGACTTTTCCACCGAAATTGTCGAAATTTCCCATAATTTCGGCGAAGTTTTGGTATTGGAGGTGACCGAAACGAAATCGAAATTGAGATTTCGAACCTTGCTTATAGATATTGGAAATGGAGTTCATCCAAGTTCGTATAACAATAAATAACTTACAAATATAAACTTAGATCACACGTATCGATCATCTATGACCCTTGTATCACACATATCGGTCATATCGAACATATCGTTGTTAATGTTGATTGGTGGTGATTAATAAATATTAGAATTGGAAATTTGAAGTCAAAGTAGATGTGATTCTAACTTGATCAACATTAGACTTCTTTTCATCTCTATTGCAATAGAGGACGAAGTTCACCAATTGAATAATCGTCGTATGCACCTCCGAAACAAAATATATAATTCACGATGTGTTTTAATACTAGGAGTAGCAAAATAAATAGTGAAATCAAGCTTAAAAGGATAATATCATTGATATATATAGATATCTGCGAAATATCATCGATACCCGAGAAATGTTGTAAGTAAACCAATCATTTTTAAGCGATATGACTTAACGGTCGATATTATGGAAAATGATATCTATATAAATATCAATACCCACATCTCGTCGATACCGATATATTGTCGATATATTTCGATATTGCCAACCTTGTGGAGGACAGACTGATGTACATGTGTAGGTGGAAGAATAACCTCATCTCCAGACTCAGAAGGACTCAATCTGTCACATGCAGGAGAATTGTACATGATGAATTCAAAGAAAGTAACATCAACACTGACATAGTACTTTTCTTGTACATTATCAAAACTCCTATAACCCTTTTGGGTATGAGAGAATACAACAAATATATAGTTGATAGCTTTAGGAGCGAGCTTTTCATGACCGGGATAGAAATGGTGGATAAATGCCACAAAACCAAAAACCCGTGGTGTAAGAGAGAAAATGTCCTTCTCAGGAAAAGCAAGGGAGAAGAGTGCTTTTCACCCAAAATGGTAGAGGGCATCCAGTTTATTAGGTAACATGTTGTCATCACAACATTACTAGAAGGAATGAGGAGCCTGACTCCGTATGAAAAGATTCCTAGTTATATCTAGAAAGTAACGATGTTTGCGTTCAGCAATACCGTTCTGCTGAGAAGTATAGGGATGCAAACTCTGATGGATAATACCACACAAGCTAAAAAATTGAGACAGTTGTATAGTATAGAACTCTAGAGCATTATCAGAACGAATGTATTTAATAATGCGGAGAAAATATTCTTCATTTGAATGACAAATTTTTGAATCAAAATACTAGCATCATGCTTATTCTTTAACAAAAATACCCATGCCATTATGGAAAAGTCGTTCGCAACAACCAAATAATATCGCCGTCCTTGATGATCAGGAACATGACTCAGACCCCGCATATCAAGATGAAACACCTCAAAAAGACTTTGACTACTACGACCTTAATTGCTTGGAAAGCTAGAATGGTGATGCTTTCCAAGTTGAAATGGTTCACACTAAAAATTGGACTTGGTAGAGATGACAGGGATGGGGCAACTAATCTTCTTTAATGGAAGATGACCAAATCTGAGATGCCAAGTGTATGGAGAAATCGATTCAACAGAAAGAGAGATTGCACCAACATAAGGAGACTCGGTCAACCTGTACAACCTTCCATGCTTGCGACCACATCCAATCACCTTGCCTGTGAGTATATTCTGAAAAACAAGGGAAGTAGGGTCAAATATGGTACAACAATGAAAATATTTTGTAATCTGACTAATGGATAATAAATTCATTGAGAAATCAGGTGCATGAAGAACGTTTGATAGATACATGGGGGGAGTTAAATGAGCCTCCCTCTGTTCGGTAATGGGAGAATGTGTCCCATCAGCAATGGCCACTGATATACCTAGCTGTACTGGGCCATAAGTACCGAATTGTGAGTGATCTCCACTTAGATTATGAACACTCCAGTGTCCACGATCCATTATAAAGGATCTGGCCTAGAGCGACTAGTAAATGCATGGGTAATACCCGAAGTACTAGTGTAGGCAGAAGCAACAACATCTGTTGTGCCAGTACTAGAAGATCCAACAATTGGTGGCATGATCTCTCTCAGACGGGCAACAAAGTTATCATACGATGATCAATAGAATCAGATGCAGTCTGGACTCTTAAACTGCTCAGTAACACACGTTGATGCTGGAAAGCCATGCTTGGAGTAGTACGTCTACTCTGAATGACTTGACCAGTGACAACATGAACCTAGCTGGCGTGGGCATGATCCTCTGCCTCGTGTGCCTCATCCTATGAATAGAGACGAGCCACCTCTACCGCGAGAAGCTACCACAGTAGATGACGTCTGAGAAGACATGGTAGAGGGGATGCTCAGTCTGCTCAGCCTTTGGTACACCTCCTCCATAGGCGATATAGTAGCATCTATGATGAGTTGAGAGCAAGCTAAGTCATACTCAGAGTTAAGTGTTGCCAGGAAGACCTTAGTCATAACTGAATCATGATAGGCCTTGTGCTGCACTTGTGAGGCCGTCAGAGGTATGTAGCTTTGAAGTCTCTCAAACATACCTAAGAGATGTGTATGGGGCATGAAGATGACGATCACCTTATTTGGTTGTAAAGATGTCATGTTGGAGTTGCAAGATTTTCGACTCATTCCTCGCTTGAGAATACGTCCCTGCAAGAATCTCCCACATTGCCGTCTCTATGAGATGACTCAAAATATCACCGGCTATTTCTATGAAACAGTACCAGATCACCAAACTTTTGCATATGCATCATAGATCTCTCGCAAGGCATTGGTCTTAGTCTTGTCTTCCGGCTCATCCTGTGCCAGAATATGCTTCTTAGCATGACTCTGCAATAGATTCATGATATGCATCGCCCACAACTTGTAGTTTGTGCCATCCATCTTGAAAATTTGTGTCAGACCCTTAAAGGCACTTTTGGATGGAAAATCAACTCTGTTGTCTGACATAATGCCGGGTTGGTAGATGACTGAGATCGTAGACAAATCATAGGATGTCTACACATGCATCAAGGATGATGGTTGTAGGTGCGGACTCATACCACAACCTACCCTAAACAAACTTGTCTGCTGTAGCCTGTACGGCTTGACAGAGTCTACAGTTGCGTGATTTCACCCTATTCAAACAAAAAAAAGAGCAAATTCATACCAAAAATAGGCCAACTTAGACAAATTAAGGCTAAATAACGTGACATCCAAGGTCGGCGCTGTGTAGCAGTGCTGGACGAAGATCCTGGGTCCGCTCGTCAATCGAGTGCCGCTGTAGCCCAGGCGGCGGGCCCATTGAGAGGAGAATGGCGACGACAACATACAGAGGAAGGGGGCGACGCTGGCATATGTAGGGCTTGTGGGTGGGGAAGGATCTAGGGTGCAAGCTTCGGTCTAGAACCACTGCTCTGATAGTACGTTGAGGGAAATATAGGTGTTGTTTATTCATGAGGCTGTAGGGTTCTCTTCTATAGAGGAGAAACCTATTGGACAAATTACATAGAGTATATATAAAGAAAGGATAATACGTAAAAGGGATAAAAGATAACAAATATCTCAATAGTTTATAAACACAAACTTAGAAGAGAAGGCATATTGCCCAACCTGATGTGGAAAGCCCCCACTAGAAGATTGTCCGTTAGGGTTTAGTTGACTTCCTCGTGGATCTTGGACGAGAGTTTGTTGTGTCTTGATTTTGCTAATCCTCAAGCTGTTGAAGAAGTTTAGACGTGTGGAATATGAGGCCATCCTTAGAGAGACACTCACTTTTCGAAGGTGAAGGAAATTGAGGTGGCGATGCCCGCATTGGTCTGTGGGTATTTCATGATCGGGGATTCCAAGGTGGTCCTGGTGGATTTGTCCAAAGTTCCCTTAGGATTGTGGCATGGGAGGCACTCGAGCAACCTGTCCATTCCTTAGAAATGATTTCTGTTGTGTTTTAAATGGGACTGTCAACATGGATGCATTGAGATTCAGTGAAGGGTGGTGGTGGTGGGAAGGGAAGTACCAATGGATGCTGAAGTGTGGGATGAGGGGGTAGCATTTGTAGTGGTAGTCTGGCCGATGACGGGGGGGGGGGGTGGGAACAATGATAGTGGCACATGCTTAAATCTAGGGAGAGACAATCTTTAGTTGAGGCGGCAAGGGAAGGAGTGGCTGGGGTAGTGCGTAGGGTGTGATGGCGTCACCAATGTTTCCATTCACAAGCGCTGATGTTTGGGGTAGGATGATCGAGGCATAATTTGTGATATATGGAAGGGGATGGTGGTGATGTAATTTTATTGGGAGGTGGAGCCTTCTTATTTTGGTGAAGATACTGCAAAGGGGTTGTTGGAGAGTAGCAGAGGGCCTTTTGAGACATGCAAGTCCACCGAAGTGGGTTAGTGGCTAGGTCTACTTAGTCGAGTGTGAAAGTTGTTGTCGGAGGTGGAAGATGGAGTTTCCGAGCCAAGATCTGGGGAAACCTTTAGGAAGGGGTCATGCAATATATCTACTAATATAAGCGAGGCTTAGCTGTGGTAGATGTGTGGATCCAGATGGCGAGTGTCTACTAAATTTTGATGACAAGCAAATACTAGATCTAGTTTCGAATCCGAACCTAGTATAGGCAGGCAACTTTTGCTTTTAAAGCTAGTTATATGGTAGCTCAACCCAAAGGTTGTTGAATGACGAGGAGCATAAGCTGGCATGCTTGAGTAGGTGGCCTTCTCGACTATCAGGGACTCAAATGTGATCAGAATATGATGGAACGATTGAGGGGTGTTCCTCGAGGCAAGATAGTGGTGGTTCAACTAAGATCTCCTAATAGATTGGTTCGTAAGGGCGGTCGATAATGCCTGGTTGGGACATAGGAATACAAGGTGGTGAGAAGTTGGTTGATAGTAGGTGCATGGTGATGGTGGTGGTCTGGATGTGTTGCCCTCGCTTTAGGGATCTGGAAGGAGTGGTGTGTGGGGCCTGTAATTTGAGGAACTTAAAGAAACATAAGATTAACTAGAAGAAAAAAGTCTTTCTTTTCATGTATTGATCCAGAGTGTCCCTAAATTTATAATCCAGAGCTCGACTTGAAAAACGTTGCTTAAACATCAATGATGAGATAGCGATGAGAATCATAAATGTGGGATGTGTCCAGAAAATAGTACGCACAAATTGGAGAGGGGAGAGGTCTTTGATAGGGGTTGGAGTATCTGGTGCTGTAGTGCTTGGGGAAAGGTTTGGGAAGCGAAAAGGAAGAGGTACGCTAGGGTAGGTGGTCGATGAAATATTGCAGTTAGGGGAGTGGGTAAAGGTGGGGTTTCAATTTGGTAATGGAGGGAAGGGTACACATGGGTCCGTGGTTTTTTAGATGTAGGTATATGAGTGGAGGAGGGGTGGAGTTTACATGCGTGCAATGGTATTGGAGGTAGGGGAAGTGGTGAGTTTCCTTGGGTCTGGTGTAGTAGAGGGGAAGTGGTGAGTTTCCTTGGGGATGTTGATGCACGTGGGGTGATTGTTGGTTGGTGGCATGTGGTCTGATAATGCAGATTCTCTTGTGAAATGTGAGGGGCTTGACGGAAGATCGGAGGTGAAGGTCTTTGTGTAGTTACTCCATGGAGTAGGCGACAGAGGTGGTCCTTTTGCAATAGTTACACTTGGCATCTCGTAAATTGGAGTCATGTCGGCGACGGTGGCTTAGGTAACTTCTGAGCGAAGGGGTGATAGGGCAATCCTCTTGTAAGTTGCTGATTGGAAAGGAGAATTTTGTCTGACATGCCCAAATCTTGTGAAAGGTGTTATTTTTTGTCACAAAGTTGTGAAGGTGGATGAGCTGTGTTGCTTTGGGTGAGGGGATGTGTAAGTTCTGATTGATGGCATAAGAAGAGGAGAGGCTTTGGAGTGGTGGTAATGATGCGAGAGGTGGTTGCTGAGCCTGGTATAGTGGATTTCCCAGTCTAGGTTGCAGTTTCAGATGTGAAGCTCGACTACAAGGTTGAATATTGATATGTTCTTGGCTTTGTGATGTCATCCACCTCATCCAAGCCTAGACCCTTTTCAGATCACGTGTCGATGGTGTAATTTAATTTTTTTGATTGGGTTTAAAATTAACCCAACAGAATATAGACAATGGAATATCGAAGGGTCATTCTAGGTAGAGCATCTTCATGATGTTGTCAACCCAAGAGGGCCTCCTCGAGATAGTCAAGGAGGATTATTCGAAGACGGAGATCCAATGAAAGCATATGCCTAGTCAGCTTTGGGTAGTGGAAGGAGACTAATACTTAGTCTTTTGCACTTGGTCATATTTGAAAGGCGGAGAAGGAATGCCATTGAGAGGGTCAAGGTGTATAATGAGGATTTATGGGGGCACCTTGAGGTTATAGTAGTTTTAGAGGACAATTTACGGGGTTCATGGCAAGATGATCGAGTGGGGTGCTTGGCAGTAGGGTGGCATGTTGACCAATTGGTTAACTGAGGAACAATATGAGGTGATGTCTTCGAACTTTTCTATAAGATTTGTTAGAAAACTAGAACACTTAAGCGTAATAAGAACATTAGGAACACTGGAATTTACGTGGAACCCTACTTCGTGATGAGTGGGATCAACCATAATAAGCCATCGATGATATATCAGTATTGACATGCGATCGATATATCGTTGATATGGCTGATATTTGCCCTTCGAAGGTCATTTTCTTTACAAAATCAGTCCGATTTGGGCGATATGACGTCGATATATCGTCGATATCCTATCGACATGATATCGATACCGATACCGTTACCTACACTGGATGAAACCACGGGAGAACGCCTCAAAGGACTGATATGTTCATTCACTTTTCTCATCTGATACAGGTGGTGTGTGGCTTCTTATATATCCCACACTGACTCTCTAAGTCCCACAAATAGTAGATGTGGGACTAAACCACTGGATGTGGTAATTGGACCTTTGAGAGATCCAATTACCCATATCGACATATGGCGCATATGCTCCAACACTCCCCCTCAAGCTGGAGCATGCAATGCTCAGCTTGGACAAATAGAAAGAAATATCAAAAGTCACAATATAAGGCACTACGGACAATATCAACTCAACGCATACACAATTGTTGATTGCTATCGAGGACGTTGCTTCTCATGCCGTGCATGTGGGGATGAACAAATGGGTTGGAGTGTGAGTTGAACTGGGTCTTCCCGTCGGAGACTATGTGTTTTGTACTGCGCATGTCAGAGTCACTGAAACTGAATGAGTCTCCTCGTCGGAGAACTTTGGCCCGCCACATGTAGAAGACTGCGCATCATGTGGACAACTGCTCCATCTCTGAAGGATCGAACTAAAAAAGCCGTGGAAACATCCTCGTCGGAGTCCGCGGTCGCTGGAGAATGGAGTATGAAAGTTTCATCGTCAGAGAACTTCGTCTCTCTCATACTGGCTCAGAGAATGGGATCTCTGTTCTGGAGTCCCTATGAAACCACATGAAAATCCTAGCCCACAATGGCGTAGAGAAAGTGATCTCTACTATGGAGTCCCTATGGATCACATGAATATACCAAAAACAAAGATGGGGACCACACAAATGATGAACGCAGACACGCGCTTAACAAATTGAAGACTCGGAAACCAATCTGAACGTCGAGTCTGAATCTGAACTGTAGAGTCTGAAATCTGGCCTAGAATATGAATAATATGATATCTGAATCCGACCTGTAACTCTAAACAATACTCCCCCTTTCTCCCATACTTGTCGGAAAACAATGACATCGACCAAGTTGGGAGAAGACAAGAAAATGAGGAAAATAAAAAACTATAGAGGAAAAAGAATGATGCATTAATGAGAGGTCCCCGTGTTCTCTTATATAGGAGACGAACCTATTGGGCAAACTACATGATGAAGACAATATAAATAGAAAATAAGAAAAACAATACTAAAGATAACGAATATCTCAACATTCCCCCTTAAGCTGGAGTGTAGATATCGATCGAACTCATCTTAGAACATTCTGATAAGGCCTTTTGGCGAGTGCCTTAGTAAGAACATATGCTGTCTGGTCTCTAGAGCTGATATGCATAGTGACGATAAGATCCTTCTGTATCATGTCACGAGTGTAGTGACAATCCACCTCTATGTGCTTTGTCCTCTCATGAAAGGATGGGTTGTTGGCAATAAAAAGAGCATCCTGATTGTTACATTGGAGGTGCATGGGAAGAGGCACCTCTACAATCAGGTCAATAAGAACGTATATGACCCACATCATCTCTGTGCTAGCTTGCACCATGGCCTTGTATTCTGACTCAACCCTCGATCTGGAAATCATAGCCTGCTTCTTGCTCTTCCATGAAGCTAGGGAATTCCCTATGAACACAACAAAGCCTGTTGTAGACTTCCTATCCTTTGTATACCCAGCATAATCTGCATCTGCACATGCTGTAACCGAAAGAGATGTGCCTCTTCTGAAAGAAGTCCTGTACCAGGTGAAGTCTTCAAATATCTCAAAATCATATGGACCACATCCATATGTTCCTGTCTGGACTTCTCCCTAAACTGACTCACTTTGCTCTCAAACAAAGAATATGTCGGGCCTGGTAATAGTCACACATAATAGCTTGTCAACAAGCTTCCTGTACATTCTCTTGTCGACCTCCTTAGTGTCATCATCATAGAGCTTCATGCTCGAGTCAATAGGAGTAGTGGCAGGTCTGCAACCTGCCATGCCTATCTCTGAAAGAAGATCTGTAACATACTTCCTCTTGGTCATCACAAGACCTCGTTGGTTCCTGGCAAACTCCAATACAAGGAAGTAACGTAGATGCCTAAGGTCCTTGGTCACAAACTGATGGCCTAGGAAGTCCTTGGCTTCCTGAATGTCTTGCTCGTCATCCCCTGTAACAATAGTATCATTAACATAAACAAGAATGACAACAATACCTCTCTGGGTCCTCTGCACAAACAAAGAGTGATCAACCGTCGATCGCACAAACCCCTGCTGCTCTATCAAGTTCGAGAGCTTCTAGAACCATGCTCTTCGACTTTGCTTAAGGCCATAGATAGCCTTGTCTAGCATGCAAACCTTTTGACACTCCCCCTCAGCAACAAACTCAGGTGGCCGCTGCATGTAGACCTCCTCCTATAGATCACCATAGAGGGATGCCTTCACATCAAGCTGGTAAAGGGGCCAATCTCGTGTCACAACAACAGAAAGTAGAATACACAGAGTAGAATGTCTGGCAATTGGAGAGAAAGTATCATGATAGTCCGCCCCATATGTTCGGGTAAACCCATGTGCCACAAGTCTCGCCTTATAGCGATCCACACTGCCATCCGCACGATGTTTCACAGTGAACACCCATTTGTGAAACAAGACTCCATGTACCAGGTGACTGTAGCGCAACCATTTCTTCTTCCATGGCTAACCTCCACTGACTGTCCTGAATAGCATCCTGATATGCCCGTGGTATCTCCACGGTAGATAGTGCCAAGGTAAACCTCATGAGATCCTCTGACAGCTTGCTCAATGAAACTTGGGTTGTAAGAGGATAATTAGCACACTTTTGTTTCGACTTACGCAGAGCAATCAGTACATCAAGATCATCTGCCATGTCTATGACCAGTGAGTTCCTTTCTTGAGAGGTGCCTGCTCATCCTGTATGGAATCCTGTTGTATAAACAACTCAGTAGTTCCATCAGTAGAAACACTGTGCTCATTACATACCCGAGGCATGCTAGATGACATACGAGACCTGTGTGCAGGGGGAACATAGCGAGTACACTGAGCAAGGATGTTAAGGCGCACACCTAGGCACGCCTAGGCGGTCGCCTAAGCGCCCAGGCACCCTAGGCTGTGCGCCTAGAAAGCACACCTTGCTTTTATAGAAAATGGCGTACGCCTTGGGTCGCCTGGGCGTAAAGGCGCGCCTGGGCGCCTATGCGACTTCTTTTTTTAATGCGTACTGCACATATGTCGCATTTTGAAAATGCGATATACATAGCGCATTTACAAAATGCGATACACATAGCACATTTACAATATGCGATATAGCGTATTTTGAAAATGCGATATACATGTCACATTTTTGAAATGTGATATACCTCTTCGACCCTGTATTACCTAACTGCAGTCGACCCTCATTCGACCTTGTAGCCCACGAAACCCCTTGCGTCGTCCCTGCAGAGAACAATCTCCTCTGCAGCGACCTCCTTCCTCCTCTAGCAGCCTCTCTCCTTCTCCGGCGGCCTCCCTACCTCCTCCAACGGCCTCCCTCCTCCTCCAGCTGCCTCCTTCCTCCTCCAACGGCCTCCCTACCTCCTCCAGCGGCCTCCCTCCTCCTCCAAGGCTCCAACGGCCTCCCTCCTCCTCCGACGACCTCCCTATCTCCTCCAGCGGCCTCCCTATCTCCTCCAACGGCCTCCCTCATCCTCCAGCAACCTCCCTGCATTCACTTGCTCTCCCCTTGTAGAATGAATTCATTGGAATCCTTGGATGGGGATGCCATTCCTAATCCTACTACACCAATTCCATCTACTGTGCAAAGCCCTGCGGAAAATGATCCCCGCTTCACTGACAAGATGAATGATCCATGCTTGAAAGCGGCGCCGAAGGATCCCTGTTGGAAGTGCTCTTTTTGGCCGAATACACTAGACAAGAATAAGGTGCAATGTGTATTGTGCAACCACATTACTAATGGCGGCATCAAAAGGCAGAAGGAACACTTGATTAGTGGTTATCGGGATGTATCTATGTGTCCGAAAGCCACTGTGGAGATTAAGAAAGAGATGTCTGACTTCAAAAATCATAACAAGTGGAGGAAGGTAGTCGTTGATTATATATATAGTGGAGCTGATTCAAACAATCCAGATGCAGATGATGGTGATCATGGTGAACATGTAGTCATCCTGGATGACTCACAAGTCACAACCTACGGCTACAACAGGTAAAAACGTTAATTCTGGTTCTGGTTCATGTTCTGCAAATAGGCCGCCTGTACGGAAGTATCCACACGGCAAGGGTCCTATTGACTCGTTTAGTTCTGCTAGCCCATGGGAGGTTGTGGCACAAAGGAAGGCAACAAGGGCTCGTAGTGAAGCACTACAAACTACAATTGAGTTTGCTTTAAAAAAGGATGCTACACAGGTGGCATATGATGCCATAGATGAGCTATTTTATACAGGTGGCATCCCTTTTAATGTTGCACAATGAGAAGCATTTGAGGCGGCAGTGGAGGCTATTGTCCAAGCTGGGAGAGGATTTGTTCCTCCATCTTATCACCAATTGCTAAAGCCCCTATTTGAAAGATTATATGCAAGGACCAAAGATTTGCAAGTGAAGCATGAAAGGCATTGGAGGACATATGGATGCACGATTATGGGTTATGCATGGACTGATAAACGACAACACAGTCTGATAAACTTTCTTGTTAATTCTCCAGAAGGGTCATTTTTTATTTAAGCAAAGAATGCAACATCGGATGTACACACTGGGGAATTTATGTTCAATTGATAGACGATGCTGCGGAGATGGTGGGTGAGGAGAACGTTGTACAAGTTGTCACCAAAAATGCAAGCAATTTTGTTTTAACGGGAAAGTTACTGATGGAGAAGAGGAAAAACCTCTTTTGGACTCCATGCGCTGCACACTGCTTGGATTTGATGCTTGAGGATATTTCCAGGTTACAGAAATTTGCAGGAGTTATCAAAAGGGCCAGAAAAGTTACAACGTATATTTACCAGCATATTCGGTTGTATGATACGTTTCTACAGTTCAGTGATGATCACCAAGAGCTGTATAGAAGCGGAGTTACCCGCTTTGCTACCAACTACTTGACCCTTACTAGTTTGGTAAAACAAAGGAAAGCGTTGGTGTCTTTGTTTATTTCTGAGGTGTGGAACACTAGTTCTTGGTCGAAGACACATGATGGGAAACATGTCTATGAAACTGTGATGACGAATGCTTTTTGGGAAAAAAATGAAGATTACCTTAGAATTGGGCAACCCATCGTTACTGTGTTGCGTTTAGTGGATGCTGATGAGAAGCCACCCATGGGCTATATTGCTAGGACATTTGACACTGCAAAGGAAATGATTATTTAAAACCTTGGCAGGAGGGAAACATATTACATGCCTATTCTACAAATTATTGATTCTCGTTGAGATAATTAGATGACTCGCCCTCTGTATGGAGCATGATGTTTCTTGAATCATGTATTTTATTATAAAGTGAAGGATAACAATGACGCATTGATGGGAAGGTATGAAGGTAATTTCATATTTTACCTTAAGAGGATGGTTGATGATCCCGATCAACAAGATATGCTCTGAAATGGAGGTCTACAAAGGGCTCGTGGTATGTTTGGCAGGACAATTGCTATTAGACAAAGGGAAAACACCCTCCATGTAAGTTATATTTCATTATTTATATTGAATGATTTAATGGTAAGATGTGATTACATTATAGACTTATTGTGTCGTGGAATGGTGGGATACTTATGGAAGTCTCACCCCTGCTCTGAAGCGGGTGGCAAAGCATATTTTGGGACTATGCTGCACATCTTCCTCTTGTAAACGCAATTGGAGTGCTTTTGACTTTTTACGTATAAAAAACACTTATAAATTTACAAATATAAATGCCAACTTTAAACTTGTAAATTTATGTAATACTTGAATGAATGTGCAGATCCACACAAAGGGGAGGAATAAGTTGGAGGTTGATAGACTTTCCAAGCTTGTTTACGTCCAATACAACAAGCAACTTGAGGAGAGATTCAAAAATAGGAGGCTGGGGAATTTAGCAAAAGATTTTGATCCAATTGCTCTTTCAGAGTTAGATCGGTCGAGTGAATGGATGACATGTCTTTACGTGGAACCAGAGGTTGTACCGGAGCTTACACTGAGGGCCATCGATGAGGCATTATGTGTTTCTCAAGCATATGAAGGTTCTCTTCCTAAAAGGAGTCAGCCACAAACACAACCAAGCACTTCGGCACGTGGTGGTCTCATGGCCGTGGTCGTCGTGGTACTCGTCGTGCACATGTGATTAGGCGACAATATGTACCTCCTCATGTCCCGGACGATGAGGAGGAAGAAGAGGAGGAAGATGCTTGGATGGATCTAAATCATGGTGGTCAAGAGCAAGATGAAGGACATGAAGAAGAAACTAACCCGTATGATGATGATGATTGAAGTATTAGATTATTGTCTTTCAGTCTTTGAAATGTTGTGTTATGCCAAACAAATTATCTGTATTTCTACTGCATTTCCCCCCTTTTTTGGTTGTAACTGGATAGCTTGTTTAATTTTCTATGTTCCGGTTCCTTTTTGTGTTGTGATTCTTCATTCTTGTGATTAATCATTAATGTTTGGTTAATTGACATTTATTACTCTAACACTCTAGTTACCATGTTTTTTTAAAATCAAAAGTTTTAAACAAATAAATAAATCCAATATCTACTGTATTTTTTTAAATATATTAACTGATGTCGCATCTCCAAAATGCAACATGCGCTTAAAAAAATAAAAAAATGATGTCGCATTTGAGACATGCGACATCCCTTTGCTTTAAATAACTATATGTCGCATGTATACTTTGGAAAACACCTAGGCACACTTAGGCGTACATGCGCCCATGTTTAACGCCTTGTCACCTTAATAACCATGATTGCGAGTAAAAACACATGGTAAAAACTTAGTCACAATAGAAGGTGGAGCCACAAAAGTAAGGTGGTAATGTTGGTGGTGGTGTGACAGTAGGAGGTGGAGGCATGCATATCTCATCCTCAGAGTCAGATGTGACCAGACTATCACCTGTAGGAGAAAAATACATGACATACTCAAAGAAGGTGACGTCAGCACTAACAAAGTACTTCCACCTGAGCGAATCAAAGCAACGATACTCTTTATGGATACGAGAGTAGCCAACAAAAAGACACTTGACAACTTCGGGAGAGAGCTTGTCACTACCAGGAGAGGCATCATGAACAATTGCAACAGAACCAAACACACGAGGTGTAAGGGAGAAAATATCCTCTTTGGGAAACGCAATCGAGAAAGGAATCTTCTCTTCCAACACAGATGAGGGCATGCGGTTCACAAGATAACATGCAGTGAGGACCAAGGATTTAAAAAACGTGAGGCGTATCGAGGCGTAATCCTCACTCCATAAAGAAAAAAAATTACAAAACATGCTAAATAATCATAATTATATTTTACAAGTCCTATAATATTAAATAGTTGTGATAAAAAAATAACTTGATGACATTGCAAGGCTAATTCCATATTTCGAACACCAAGTTCGAACGATAAAAGTTCTAAACACCAAGTTCAAAGTCCCCAACAACAACAATGATAAAAGTTCAAAACATACATATTGACCAGCAAAATACATAAAAAAGCTAACAAAGCAAGTTCTAAATATAAACAATCATTGCATTTCTAAACATCGATATCATTGCCACTTTAACTGCTACTAATCGGATCGTCTAATGAATCATCCGTATAGTTTATGTGTAGTTTATGTGTGCCTCGTCATCATCTTCGTCAGTGAGTTCCTCATTAGCTTGGATGTTATCTTGTTCAATTTTAATACTTTTTCCTACAAAAAATCAAGTTTTCATAGTTTTCGAATGTTATATTTTTGATATAATCCAAACAATAATATATATCTTAGTCCTACCTTTGCCCTTATGCTACTTCTTCTTCGTTGGTCGTTCTTCGCCTTGTTCCTCAGTATCTACTATTTCATCCTCAAGAGCAAGATTTGAATCGAGCTTGTGAAAAGCCTCAACTTCACTCGTGCCTAGGTGGAACTCAGATATCCATTCATCATTTGAGTCCATATCTTCCAAACAAAGGGGTTCCTCTAATGTCTTCTTTCTTATTTCCCTTTACTTCAACCTCAAATTAAACATACAAAAAACCAAGTGATCGAGCTTCTCTTGCTTCAATTTGTTCCTTCTTTTAGTATGCACCTACACAGTAAAAGTTCATTATATTAGAAATATAATGTGCTTGAATGGTAGTTCGCCGATCTCTACCAGGTTAAAAATTAAATTCTCATCTGATTGAATGAACTCCAATTTCGTTCACATCCCGATGCACTGCAAGTTAAACTCAAAATCCGTATGGCAAACCTCATCAACTCAGGTGTCTCAGGTCCAAATGCCCGCCACCAATCCGCTGTAATTTGTTAATACGTGATGACATAACATATCTAGAAAAGAGAAGCATAATTAAAGCTAATTGAAAGTCTAAATTAAAATTAATTTCATACCAGGACTTCTTTTCTTACTTGTGTTAATACTTAATAGCATTTGCCCAACCAAACAAGCCTTTTGCATTAACAAATGCATGAGACTGCAAGTCAATTTTTTCTCGCTCCTCCCTTTCTAGGATCATCCTTTGTTGGTTAGAGTACCATCCAACTTTGACCTCGTAAATGCTGGCATTATGGATTAAAGAAGTAAGCAACATCATGTAAATGCGTATGAAGTTGTTTATACCATCTCTTATCAACAATGTTCCATAGTTGCTTGTATTTTTCTTCACTATTGCGTAAATTTCGAGCGATTTCCTCCTTTGACCTATCCACCATTCTCAACACCATCACCAATGGCTTCGTCGTTGGATCACATAAACAATACCGGGCCAAAAAGATTTGCTCTTTAAAATAATATTCTGGACACTCTTACCATTATCCTCGGATGAGCAATGACTACATTTCCACCTTTTTGAGGTGAAAAATGGCTCAACATGATCCTTTACCATGAGTAATCTCTGCAAGGTGAGGAAAGACGTAAACGAGCGACGACGGGTCACACTAAATCTCCGCCTACATGATTCTTCACCATAGCCAACACCCATGCAAGGTTGTAGATGAAGTTGATGATTTGCTTTGCCTTCTTAAATACAGAGTCATGCAAAGGTAATTTCAAGATGTCCTCTAATATAAGATCAATACAGTGAACACTATATGGAGTCCAATACAAGTGTTTCCTCTTCTTCATCAACATCTCCCTCGCTGCTTTATATGCTGATGCATTATTAATGATTACTTGTATTACATTTTATTCACCAACTTCCTCAACAACCTCATCCAACAACTTGAAAAGAGATTCCACATTTTCTACTTGTTCAGATGCATTAATAGATTTTAGGAACCAAGTTCCACTTGCGTTCACCAAAAAATTTATCAATGTACAACTTTTGACATAGGTCCAATCATCAAACAAAATACTGCATCCTATCTCTGACCATGATGCTTTTTACATTCTCCACTTCTTACCTCAATATCCAAGTACGCAACTCATGCATGCTTGGGGGTTTAAATCCCCTCCCGAAGCTTCCAACTTCTTGAAACATTGTCCAATATGAAGGACCATTGGCCACATTGAAAGGCAATGTATTTTCAATAAAGAATCCCCCAACGCTTTTGCAAACCCTCCCTCTTTCTTCTTTTTTCCATGAATATTCAAAGTTACTTGTTTTGAAGGACCTTGGGCACTCCCAGACCCAATCCCTGGCTTACCACTTCCACCTTCACATGCACCTCCACTCACAAAAAGATCTATAGGACCTCTAACTTGTTGTGCACCACTAGATCCCGTGGGCACGTGTTCATCAAATCCAGATGATCCATGATATGTATATGCTCCCACTCGGCGAACCTCTTCCATCTCTTCATATAATCTCCTTCTTGCTAGATCCTTCTTGGATAAGAAATCCTTTATCTCATTCTCGACTTCAATCGACACACTTGGACAACTTTTAACATTCTTGCAGCTCTTGACCAAATGCTCTTTAAATCTAGCAATGCCACCTGTAATGGTCTGTCCACAAAATTTACACTTTAGATACTTGTATCCTTTCAATTTTTTGTCGCCTTCTAGCTCAACCTCTATGCGATATTTCCATGGGGATCGGATCTTTCCTTCCCGAAGCACCCTTTGTCTCTCCTAGCTTTCGGTGTCATTTCTGAAATGTTAATCATAAATCGTAATTCATGAATCTAATCATAAACGGTAAGAAATGACTTGAATGAAAATTACATGCATCTCAATTCTCAACAGTGACTTAACTTCATAAAAATCCTGAGGCATTTAAATAAGTTCTAAGAAGTAAGAACTGTGGGAACACCATGCTTACAAATCGTAGTTGGGCATTGAAAAGGCACATGCGATGAAGCACCACGAGATGTTCAAGAAGAGGCGATGGACCGCCCAAGAAGAGCCGATGATGCATACGATGGAGGCGATGGAGCACGATCGACAACTGTTGGCGGTGGCACAACATTAGTCGGGGGCACAAAACCGAAGCAGGACGAGGAAACCGGTCTAGAAACCTAATTAAATGTCACGTGTATGGCACATGACATTAGATTCATGAGGCAGCGCCTCACTTGTGCCTCACGCCTCAACCCCTCAAGGCACGCCTCATGATATTTGAGACGCACGCCTCAACGCCTCGAGACACATTTTTTAAAAATCACGGTGAGGACAACATCTCCCCAGTAAACATGAGGAGCACGACTCTGTATCAACAAGGTTCTGGTCACATCAGGTAAATGGCAGTGTTTGCGGTCGGCAACACCGTTCTACTGGGAAGTATAAGCACATGGGGTCTGATGAACAATGCCAGAGATCTAAGGAACTCAGAAAGCTGTAAAGTGCAGAACTCTGAAGCATTATTAGAACGAAGATATTTGACTTTTGTAGAAAAAATATTCCTTATCTCATTAATAAAATATTTGACAGATCCAGCCTCATACTTATTCTTCAATAAAAAGACACAAGAAAGTCTAAAAAATTGATAGCAACTAGATAAAAACGGTGTCCCTGATGACCGTAAACACAACTTGGACCCCAAATGTCTAAATGTAGGAGCTCAAATAGCTGAGAACTGCTCCAACTCTGACGGGATTGAAAAGAGGAATGGTGATGCTTCCCAAACTGGCATGCGTCACACTGTAAAGAGGATCTCGTAGAGACCTGAGGGAGAACATGCACAACTTCTACAGAGGAAGGTGCCCAAAACGAAGGTGCCACAAATATGGTGAGTCTGGTCCAGTAGATATTGTAAACACGCATGAGGAGGTTTGACCAGTCTGTAAATCCCATGCTGCTCACAGCTACATCCAATCACCCTGCCCGTGAGTATGCCCTGAAACACAAGAGACGAGGGGTCAAAAATGGCACAACAATGCATAACCTTAGTAATCTGACTAATGGAAAGTAAATTCATCTGAAAGTCAGGAGCATATAAAACATTTTGAAGGTGCATAGACGGCGCTAAAGGCACCTCCCCCTGTCCTTTAACGAGTAAGTGGTCGCTATTAGCAATGACAACCCATCTGTCAGGTGGTATGGTCCTGTAGGACCTCAGCTGCGCTATGTCTCCATACAGGTGATGTGAAGCACCAGAATCCATAATTCACTCTGTCATGTCAGCATCGATACTATCAGTAAATGCATAGGCGATACCTGAGGAGCTCGAAGAGGCTGTGGCTTCAGTTGCGGTATCTGTAGTTGTGGTGCCAGCAGTAGGAGTCATGATCTCTTGAATACGAGAGACAATATCATCCAGACGAGGATCGACCTGGGAAGCTGTAGTCTCTGAAGGCACAATTTGTTCTGCTACGCGACCAGAAGCATGACATCCATGCTTCAGGTAGCATGTATCCTCTGCATGTCCATGCCTATTCCAGTATGTGCAAGGGCCTTGCCGGCGTCCATCGCCTCTGCCACGAGGGGCGCGTCCTCTGGATTAGATCGTCCTTCGACCACGAGAAGCGGTCAACGTTGAAGAGGGCAGAGAAGTGGATGTAGAGGGCATGATAATTCGGTTGAGACGGCTATAGGCCTCCTCTATGGGAGGTATGGTAGCTCCAGTAAGAAGCTGAGTACGCTGTATCATACTCTGTATTAAGTCCAGCCATGAACACTCCAACCATCGTGAAGTTCCTGTACATCTTCTACTGCTCAGTAGATGTTGTAATAGGCATGTAGCTATCAAGCTCCTCGAACATGCCATAGAGCGAAGAGTACTACATGTGCAGAGGACGACCATTCTGCTCGGCATTGTAGATATCAAATTGTAGCTGAAGAATCTTGGTCTCATTCTTCGCTTGAGTATATTTTTTTTGAGCCTCAAGAAAGAGGGGTATCACGCATAGGTGCCCACCCAAATTTATTAAAAACGCAGAAGAAAATAGAAAAATTACATCTTATAAGAGCCACGAAACAATCAGACGCTTATAATGGATGCTAACATTTTCAAGGTAAAAATGATGGCTAGAAAAAAGAACATCATTACGGGCAAGCCAGATTGACTAGATGACAACCACGGGGTCATGGTTTCCTTCCTTTGCTTCTTTCGTGCACCCAACAAAGATTCCCAGAAGCTCTTGAAGGAGCGCATGTACAACCAATCCAATCCCACATCGGCCCAGATCGGCGAGGAAATTGGACATTGGAAGAAAAGGTGTTCCATGGATTCAACGACATTTCCACATAGGGGACATCAATCCAAAACCGTCCTGAAAATCCTAGCACATCGATCTCTCGTAATGAGTCGCTTCATGCGAAATAGCCACATGAAAAATCCAGCCTTTCCGGAAGATGAAGCGATCAAACAAAATTGCAATCCCGAATCACGCCATCTGAAAGCGCATGCGACGGCCTACAATTGGCCCCATACGCCTTCCTAACGGAAAAAGAGCCATCCCTCCAAGTCCAATGATCAGGGCTAGAGGAGGGCCTGCCAGCCTGACCCAACGAGTCCAGTAAGCGAAGGAAACCCTCTAGGTGCTGGTCAGAGAAAGAGGTTCTAAACTTCGTCATCCAGTTGCCATTGATCCAACAGTCACTCACATTCACATCCGCATTGGTGTCCAAAGCTGCAAGGCAAGGAATCCAAAGAGCAAGCGAGCTGTCCCCGTCCAATCATCCCTCCAGAAACCAAACGAGATGCCGTCCCCAATCACCGGTCTGAAGAAATCACCAAAGCGGGGCAGGATCCTCAAAATTCCCCTCCAAAAGGAGGAAAGATGAGTGCCTCGCCTCAAATGCACAGGCTTCGCCAAAGATACACCATAAATGTTTCGAACTATCTTGCAACATAAGCTATCATCCTTGCCCCAGATTCTGCCCACCCACTTCAACAAGAGGGCTTCATTGAACGACTCCAGTCTCCAGCCTCATAACTCCAAGCCCACCACACTTCTTAGGCAGCGTGACGGTCTCCCAGTCCACAAAATGCATACCCTGCCTCTCTTGGCCATTGCTGCTCCATAGAAACTTCCGCATGAGCCGCTCCAGGCGATTCCTGATACACACCGACAGTAGGAGAGACGAAAAGAAAAACACCGGTATGCTGCAAAGCACCGCCTTAACCAACACCAGGTGACCACCCCTCGATAGAAGGGAGGCGTTCCAACCAGACAACTTTCTTTCCATCTTTTCCACAACAGGAAGCCAGTCCGATAGTCTGATCCTGCTCGACGCAAGGGGAAGCCCAAGGTACAGGATAGGGAGGGTGCCACGAGCCGTGGCCAGTGCCGCACCGCAAGCAATGGCCTCCTCGTCCACCATGCCAAACGTGACAATGGTAGACTTGCCATGATTCAATCCCAGACCCGATAGCTCACCAAATATTTCCAGCGCGAGGGCTAACTCACCAGCCTCATCTCTACCACCCTCAATAAAAATGATGATGTCATCCGCATATTGAAGCAGGAGGATACACATATCCCCACAATTGTACCCCGACAAACAGGCCGTTACTTTGAGCATGATCGACCATACAAGCGAGAACGTCAACCGCCAGAACCCCCACAAAAGGTCGTGTTCGCATCACCCTCTTCCAACTAGACAGAATGAGATCTCTGTTTCCATTATGTCGCCTGCTTATGATCCTCTTTCAAGATTATTCTCTGAGCGGCATGCCTCAGCCCAAGCTCATCGTTGTCCAGTCGTCTATCATCCTCAATCAAATCCAGACGCTGAATCTCCCGTTCCGCAGACTGCCTCCTGGCCTTCCTGGACTCCCTGATCTCCTTCTTGAAAATGCACAGTCTCTGGTGCAAGGAAACGAGCTTCTCTGAGAACCGCGTCGCAGCAGCGCCAGACGTCACAACAGACTTCCAATGAGAGCTTACCAAATCTCTAAAGGAGTCCTCAAGCAACGAGGATCGCTTAAGCCGAAAATAGCCCCTCGGTGTGGAGGTACATCCAGAGTCCCAAATCAACGGAGAGAGATCCAACCAAGTACGGGGCCTCGAAGAGTCAGCATACTGAGGGAACGCCTGGATAAGCTCCGACGAGGCCAGAAAGCGGTTAATGCGAGAGCAGGAGCCAGAGCTCCGCCAGGTGTACTTTGAGTCCAAAGCATCGATAACCTCCAGCTCCAGGTCATGAACATGATTAGCAAAGTCAGTAGAGCCAGGGTACTGACCTCCCCGCAGACAAGGGCGGTCAGAGGAGAGCAGACTCATGTTGAAATCCCCGTCCACAAGCCACAAATCCCCAAGAAAGGAGAGCCTCGCCACCCTCAACTCCGCCCTTAGATCCTACCACAGAGGAGGCGAACAAGGACCATAAGCACAGGAAAAAGCAAAGAGGGCCGCCAAACTGGAGCATTCCAAGAGAATCGTAAGAACATGCGACCCTTTCAACTCCGCTTTAAAATGAAAGGCTGAGTCCTTCCAAGCCACACAAAGACCACCCGTGCTCCCATTGGCATCCACCATCTTAAAATTTGTCATAGAGTTCAGGCCAAAGGACTTCCAGACGTCCAAACTGCAAGAATCAAGTTTCGTCTCCTGAATCAAGATAACATCGCACTCCCATTCCACAAATCTAGATCCTAGCGCCCTTCTCTTCACCGGGTCACCCAGACCCCTACCATTCCACGTCATGATCTTCACTTGTTAACGATTTGCGCCCCCACCGTGCTTATTGCACCAACTAGAGATGCCAAGCGAGCCTTTCGCTCGGACACAAACACCCCCTCACCGTGCAAAGAACTCTGCCTGCGCCTTCGCCTGTATCTGTTGGTCACACCCCTCACTATCTTGAGAGGGGGTAAGATCGTCAGTTGCCCTCCTGCCAACAACAGCTTGTCGCCCCGCCGCAACACCCAAGCAATACTCCCTAGTACCCGCCTCAAAAGCATTAAGGCCCAAGATCAAGCTCTGGTCGCCAGGGGCCAAAGAATTTCGCGGGAGCATTCCACCGAGGAGAGGGGGGGAGGGAGTCCCCACAGGAGCGCCCAGCCGTACCGCACCAGGACTCCCCTTCGATTCAGAGAAGCTTCCAGTGTCTGTAAAAGGCCTCACGTAAGTTACACCAGGAGACGAAAGATTTCGATTCAGAAGCAAGTATAACCTATTCAACGAAAGGAGCGAGGTAGGATCCGCTTCAGATCGGATCCAGCTGAGAGCCGCTACCAACAAACGAAAGGATCATGCAGCAGGTACCGGGGGCCCATTTAGAAGAGAGGCACCACCAAAGAGCGCATCCAACCTGCTGACCCGACCCGAGAAAATGGCTTCACCAATAGGTGCGTATTGGGAAAGACCGGACGTGGCCGAGGGAGAAACTACTGCTACACTTCTCGAGAACTTCGGAACAGGGGGAGCGAGTTCTGGAGACGCATCGTGAAAGTTTCCCATAACGTTAAGACCTTTCACCTTCTCATCTTTGATCACCGCCAGAGTCCTTTAGACCACCTGCACCGACGACGACATCGGCGACAAGAAGTTCATTGAGACCAGGAAGATGGTATGCCCCACCTTTAGCGAAACCTCCATCCCTGCCGGCGTCGAAACCAGGAATCCAACTCTACAATCTAGGACTACAGGGGTGACGACAGGATCCGCTCCCAGCGCGCAGCCATCAAACAAATTTTTTTCAGAAGCCCTATCTCCCTGAGGATCGGTCGTAGCCCTTCCAAAGTTCTGGAGAGGAAGGGGGCACCTCTCAACTGTACCACCCTCCTGTCGAAGGAGGCTTCTCCACCATCTGCAGTCGTCAGATGTCTCCACTTTACATCCCTCGGATGGAGAAGGCGAACCACCTGGTCCCATGACAACCCCCGAACGTAGCACTTCTTGATCCCCAGCGAGACAACGTCTCCAGTATAATCCTTCCCAAACAACAACAAAATTCTGGCCCATATCGATGAAATGGACAAAGAGTCTTTCCACCAAGTTCTGATCAGCAAACTTCGTTCATATAGAGACCGCATCGGAAACCACGCTTGTGAAAGAAGCCCCTTGCACAGTTCCATTTCTGTCGCCCTGCGAGGCTGAGGTGGCATCAACCACCTTCCGCTTTTCATTAAACTTGCTCCTCTGCTTCTCCAACTTGAGAGGACAGTTCGTATGTAGATGATCGAAATTCCGACATCCAAAACATCGCTGCCGCTGCGAACAGGTCGTTGCGAGGTGCCCCACGTCGCCACAACGGAAACATCTTCTGCTAGGTTTGCGATGGGAGACAACGATCCAGTCGTTGGCCTCCGCCTTGCTGAATGGCGGCGAAACCTCTCCGACACGACGCCAGTAATGTAGTCCCGCCGATATCTTTTGCTGGAAACTTTCCCTCCGCTCACAATCGTTCTCTCCCAATAGTCGTTCTTTGCTGGAGTATATGTGGATGCCAAAATATCCCACATTACGTTGGCAGTGGGCTGATTCAGAATATCATTGGCTATCTTTGTGGTGAGAGTATCACACAACCAAACATCCACATACGCGTCATCTTCCTTCCAAGAAGCATTTGCCACCGTTTTATCTGTTGGCTCTGTGGATCAAGATGTGCTCCTTGTTGCACTGCATGAGGGTGAGGAACTGCATGAACTACAAGTCATAGTTGGTCCCATCCATCTTAACAATGGGAGCCGGACCCTTGAAGGCTCCGGATGAAAAAATATCACCCTTGTTCTCTGACATGATAGAAGAATAACAAACCAACAGAACTCAACTTAGGAGTAGATCGAAATGAACAAGTCTACACGATTATACATGGGATTGGTTGTTTGTGTAGAATCATATAACCATCCTCATCAATCTCCGCTACTCTCTAGGGTCGGAAAACATGATTTATAGGTCTGGATTGCATTCTCCGATCAAAGTCAGACCAAATCGAACCTCAAATCAAGCCGTAGGGTTACGCGGAGGGGCATGGGAGGTCTGGCGGCGGCCGGATCGGGTCCTGGGCAGTCTCGGTCTGCGCTGGATGCCAGCAGGAGGAGCCAGGGGTGACTGCCCAGCAGTCAGGGACTAGCAACCGACGACCTGGGGCTCGGGGATAGCTGACCGACGGCTCTAGGCTGGGTGGCGGTTGCATGGGGTTGGGGGCTTGGTGGAGGCGGCCTGGGGTTGGGGGCTGGGCAGCGGCCGGACGCGAGGAGGAGGTGGGGTGGGGGTAGGTATGGTTGGGGTTAGGGTGGGATACGAGAACTCCGGTCTAGGATCGTCGCTTTGATACCATGAAGAGGGAAAAGAATGAATTGCACTAATGAGAGTCCCTCGGGTTCTCTTATATAGGAGGGGAACCTATGGGGCATATTACAAGATGAGGACAAAATAAATAGAAAATAAGAAAAGCAATACTAAAGATAACAAATATCTCAACAAAACCAATAAGCTGATCTCAATATTTTTCTAGCTTTTCTTCTCACATTTTTTTAAAATATTTTCTTCTGGCCATTTCCTCTTTTTTATGTCCGTCTCCCTTTTTTCGATCGCGTACGGTTTTTCTTTTCAAAATAAATCCATTTTTTTAAACTGCAGTAAAAACGACCCACACTTGGGCCCAACAGAGAACAACCAACAGTCGACTTTCATCTCTTCTTTTTTTAGGCTACCCTTTTTTTAATGCAACCCAATTGGGATTAAACGAGCCTCCCTTTTTTGCTTGGCCCCCCTTTTTCTAAATAAAGTAAGATCCTGCGATGAGGGCTTTCTCGATCAATTTTCGTCGTCGCTGCTTGGGATCTGTGCCATCACTTGATGGAACAATCTGCGCCGCTGCGGGAATCGCCTTGAAGAGGAGAGGGTCGGTGGGCGCCGATACACGAGGAGATGTGTCGATGTAGATGGATCGGCGTCGTCTTGCACGAGAACCACAAAGAAAGGAAGCTGCTGTGTCGCCTGGGGATATCCCCGAGCATGGTTTTTTTTGTTTGATGCCGCTGCCGCTGTTTGGAATCTTGAGAGCGACCAAGGTTGCAGAAAGCGGTAGTCGGTACTCGGTCGGCGGGGTCACTGATTAAGGATTAATCGACAGTCGGGTGACTAGTCGGATTTAGTCGGTCATTAGTCGGTTTTGAATTTTTAATTATTTTAAATATATAAATCATTTTTATACATAGATTTGTACATTTTCTATACTTTCATAATGAAATAGAAGAAGTAATCGACTTTAAATATAACATTATTGAATATTATAATAAGTTTGCTTATGTATTAGCATAGATATGTACATTTTCTATACTTACATAATGAAACAAAAGAAGTAATTGACATTAAATATAACATTAAGCATATTAGAATAAGTTTGTTGTTAAAAAAAGCAAAAAAGAAAAAAAATTATGAAAACTTGATGTAAAAATGGGCCGATTAGTCGGCCCGACTAGTAGGGCTGACCGACTAATGACCGACTAGGCCTAGTCGAGTCGGCTACCTCCGGCTCGACTAGTCGGCCGATTTTTGCAAGCTTGAGAGCGACATGAGGAGATGGGTCCGGGTCCAAGCCACCTGGGAGGAGATATAGTTCATCGCCATCGTCTTCTTCTTCTTCTTTGGGGAAGACCCATTACTAGGGTTCGAATGGGGGGGGGACACGATGGGTAGAACCCATCCTTTCGTTGTAGCCGCCTTTAGGGTGAGATCATCCCCCTTTTTTATTTTGACAGCAAGTTGCCCGCTAGGCCATGTATCGATGCATTGTTTGGATGTATGCGGGATGCACAAGGTAATGCTCTTGGGGATCACGGTTGGGTGAGGCCCACATGTGGGTTGGATATGGTACCGTCGTCACACACCTGGAGATGCTTGATGAACCACACGAAATTAGGGTTCCAGGAAAGGAACCTTGTCATCACGTGCATAAATTTGGGAATGATCGCACATGCTTGTGTGTCTTCCTGGAGTTGATGTACAAAACTGGAGAGAAGGTTGCGTGCATCTCGAGAAGAAGATGATTCGAACCGCACGTAACAGATCTCGCTGCCTGGACTGAGATTAGCATGAGAATATAGATGACGACGTAGAAATCAGATCTAGGGTTCTTCACGACCCAAGTTGCTTTTGACAACTGGACTCTATCGTAAGTTAGGGTTCCAGAGATTGAACCCTAGAATTCTTCTTGATCGTGATCACGATCCATAAATATAATAAAAGAAATCTTCAAACGTAGATCTTTTAGGATCAACCAAGAGCATAACCGGCTCTGATAATTGATTCTCGAACAAAAATTAAAAATAAATCTTCAAGAATAATTCATCGAGGTTCGAACTCGCTCTGATACCATGTTAGAAAATTAGAATGCAGAAGCGTAATCATAGATAAAGAATAAGAACATCAGGAACAATATGAATTCATGTCGAACCTTACTCCGTAAGGAGCGAGATGGAACCACAGGAGAATGCCTCAGAAGGCTGATGTGTTTATTCATTTTTCTCGTCTGGTACATGTGGTGTGGGACTTCTTATATAACCCCCACTGACTCTCCAAGTCCCACAATTAGTAGATGTGGGACTAAACCGCCAGACATGGTAATTGGACCATGGAGAGATCCAATTACCCATCTCCACATATGACGCCTATGCTCCAACAAGATTGTTACTATATAATTTTGTAATGGGAATGGAGATGGTTTATAGCTGGGTTAAAGGAGTAGAGTGTGGAACTTCATTTGGAAGGTGAACTTGAAGACCCTAAATGTCGGTTTTGGTTACAATTTCGATAACTGACCGAAACAGAATTTCGGTCATTTTTTGTACCAGGGCCCCCATATTTCGGTAATTTCGAACATTTTGGTCAAATTTCGATTTTGACGGGATATTGAGATTTGACAGAAATTCGATCGAATTTCGTTGAAATTTGCAGCCATGGTGAACTTCACAATGGCCTATGACTCTCTTGGAGGGTCCTCTCTCTGGAGCATGTTGAGGCGTGGTTTTATTTTGCAGATGTGGCTTATTTCATTTCAACGCATCTTTAGCCTACTGAAGTTTGATGTCTGTCTGATCACTATTATGTGTAGCTTCCTTGGAGTTGCTCATGAGGGTCTTCTCGAGGGGTCCCACTTCTCTGATTTTGTTTTTGTGGATGTGGCTTATTTCATTTCAACGCATCTTTAGCCTACTAGAGTTTGATGTATGTCTGGTCCCTATTATGAGGAGCTTCCTTGGAGTCTCTCATGAGGGTCTTCTTTAGGGGTCCCACTTATTGATTAGGATTCTATGACACTGCCCAAGGAGGGTGCCGACTTGGAGATTTTGAGACTTGAAGAGATGAGTAAAGTCTTTCTGGCCAAATGGGTCTCTAGGCTTTGGAGGTAATCGGGAGGACTTGCTCTACAGATTGATCAGAAGCATTTGTATGATCCCTGCACATCTTTTTGCTTCTTCCGAGGATGAAACTCGTTCCTTTCCCTTTTAGAGGCATATGTTCGGTCCTTTCTAAGATGTCAACTAGAATGAAACCTATTCTTGGTGACAAATTTTCTTTTAAAATTTTAACTGATGATTGGAATGATGATAGCTGTGTCTAAGGATAGAACAACGAAAACTGTCAGAAACTACAAAAATAGCGAAAAAGGATGCAAAGAAGGCTGTAAGCGAAGCTAAGTCAAAAGCTTATGAATTTTTTTTTACAAAAATCTCGACTCTAAGGAGGGCCAGAAGGATATATTTAGGTTGGCCAAAGCAAGAGAAAGAAAGACCAATGACCTTTCTCAAGTGAGATGCATTAAGGACGAGGAAGGTCACGTGCTGGTTACTCAGAAGGACATTGATGCAGCGTGAGATGGATAAATAGGGTCGCATTTTTCTACTTTTATCCGTTAATTTTATTTACGTTTATTTTGAATCGTCGTAATTTTAGTCAAATAAAAGAGATCGCCTGTGATCTCAAAAATAGTTAGTTTAATTTGAATTTCAAAATTAGTTAGTTAGTCGGTTAGAGTCAAATTAGGATAATTAGTTTGAATTTGAATTTGAGTTTCTATTTTTGTAACCTCATCCCTCCTTTATAAATGGATGATAGGCTATTGTGTTAAACATGTCAGATTATATAAAAAAATCGAGATTTATCTCTATCTCCGTCTCTCTCTTTCTCTTCCCCAAGCGATCTCCGCGTTTCTTCTTCCTCAAATCCCACCTTCTCCGACGATCTTTCTTCTCTCAACCCCTCCGATTCTTCTCCACCAAAAAAATCACCATCAAAAATTTTTTCCGTCGTCGCAAAATTTCATCTGCATCAATTGGTATCAGAGCATGGCCTACAGATCGTCCTCACGATCTGACGATCCGTCCAGACGTTGGCACCGGCATGCATCGAAGGACTATCGTTCATCGGAACGGAAACGACGAGCCGAAGAAGCTTACAACAAGGAGATGCTGGGTATACTGCTTGATTTCCAGTCAAAGTTTCGAGATTAGATGGTCGACTTCGAGACCCTATGCGCCGCCAAATCAAAGCCTCCAACCACCGAAGCCGATTTTGATGAAGAAAAACATAAAAAAAGAGAGCGTAGACGACGAAACGCCCGCTGTCCAACCTATTTCAGAGGGAAAAGAGGCCGTCGTCAATGAATTGTTCGCTGTCCAGCTCGTTCCGGAAGAAAAAAAAGTCGATTCCATTGCTGTCCAGGTATATTCAGATTCACAAAAGCTGCCAGAATCGATCTTCTGCCCCTCCGCGGCCCTCTCGCGGACCCCCTCCACCATCCTCACGCCTCCAGACCCCCCCCCCCCCCCCTCGTTGCATCCGCATCCCCAGCTCCAGCCATTACACCTCCCGATACCCCCGCATCCCATGCCGCATACCCTCCAGTCCCAAACTTCCCTCCCGTCGCAACTCTCGTCCCCCCAGCACCCCCTTCCACCGCCCCCGCCACCCTAGCAAACCTCCCAGCCCCAACACTCCTTCCGGCCAACCCTGCTGTCGCCCCCGCACCTCCAGTTCTCCCCCTCATCTCCACCCTCCCCATCTCCATCTGCCCAACACCCTTTCACGCTGCCCCCATACCCCTAGCCGCAGCCCCTTTTTTGATCCCCTACACCATCACCGTACCAACGGTACTCTCCCTAGCCCCAAATCCACCATTACCATCTCTCCTCATCTTCCCCGCGCCTCCAACCTTGCTCTTACCCCTCTCCGACGTCTTCCCCGACTCCCCTCCGCGTCTCCCTAACGCCCTCGCCACCTCTCCTACAACACCCCTCCGCCGACGTCCCTCTCCGCCACCCTGCCCGATGATGCCCCCTCCCGACACCTCCACCCTCTGCGGCTTACTGCAGCCTCGCACCGCCGCCAAAGGCCAACCAAGCCATCAACAGCTCCGCTCGTACCGTACATCTCGCCACCACCGAAGTCGTTGGCACCCATGCCCAAGCCGCAGCCGCCTCTTGAAGAGAAATGAAACCCTGACATCGGGCTTCATTTCGTGGGGCTTCATCTCAAGAGAAGTCGGATCCCGTAAAGTTAGGGATAGGAGGTTAATTTGGAACAATTGCAGGGAAACCCCTCCTTCCAAAGGTTTTTATCAAAAGGGCTATTTGGGTGGTAGATTGTGCTATGGATTTTATTTAAGTGAAGGGGTACGGAATTTGCATTCTAACCCCCTGGAGTAGAATTATTTTAAAAGAAGGGCTGAAAGAGAGAAATCTGGAAGGCCTCCTTACCCAATTAGGATTAGGATCATGGGTTTCACCTATATAAAGGCCCCATGGCTTATTTCATTGGCCACATCTCCTCCTCTACTCTACTTGTGCTATTGCTTTGCTATGGACTCTCCAAAGGCTGAGTTGTTCGTCATGAAGATGCCCCATCAGTTCTTCAAGCACCATGTCAAAGGGACGAAACCCGGATCGATGCCCGCATGTGCACCACACCTGCTCTTCCGCCACGACGCCAACGTCGCCAACACTCGCGCCACGCACGCATGGATTCCGCCATTTGCTCCACACCAGTTCTTCCATGGGATGATCGAGAATGCTGATTTAAAGTTATCAACCCTCCAGCCTGCAGATCTAGCATTTCGTCGGGAGACGAAATTTTCAAGCGGAGGAGAGTTGATGCAGCGTGGGATGGATAAATAGGGCCACATTTTTCTACTTTTATCCGTTAATTTTATTTACGTTTATTTTGAATCGTCATAATTTTAGTCAAATAAAAGAGATCGCCTGTGATCTCAAAAGTAATTAGTTTATTTGAATTTCAAAATGAGTTAGTTAGTCGGTTAGAGTCAAACTAGGATAATTAGTTTGAATTTGAATTTCTATTTTTATAACCTCATCCCTCCTTTATAAAGGGTTGATAGGCTATTGTGTTAAACATGTCAGATTATATAAAAAAATTGAGATTTATCTCTATCTCCGTCTCTCTCTTTCTCTTCCCCACGCGATCTCCGCGTTTCTTCTTCCTCAAATTCCTCGTTCTCCGACGAGCTTTCTTCTCTCAACCCCTCCGATTCTTCTCCACCAAAAAAATCACCATCAAAAATATTTTCCATCGTCGCAAAATTTCATCTGCATCAGACATAGAGACTACATGGGAGCAATACTTCCATAAACTTTTCATTGTGGAAGGAAATAGAGAGATCACTTTGGTTGATCTAGCTAGTAGAGTAAGTTACTTGAATCGTGCAAGTTATAGACGAATACAAAGAAAGGAAGTAGATGAGGCTTTGAAGGTTATGAGATCTGGGAAAGGTGTAGGACCGGATGGCATCCCTGTAGAAGTATGGAGAGTTTTAGGTGAGCACGGTTTGACTTGGCTTACGAATCTATTCAATGTTATTTAGCGAAGCAAGAAAATGCCTGAAGATTGGAGGAGTATCGTGGTGCCTCTTTATAAGAATAAAGGGGACATTCAAAATTGTTCAAATTACAGAGGTATCAAGCTGATGAGTCATAATACGAAAATTTGGGAACATATGATCGGAAGAAGGCTGAGGCAAGTTTCCAACGTAAAAGAAAACCAATTCGGATTCATGCCAGGTCGCTCAACTATTGAAGCCATCCATTTGCTGAGGAGAACAATGGAGATTTATAGAGCTAAAAGGAAGAACCTCCATATGGTCTTTCTTGATCTGGAGAAGGCTTATGATTCTGTCTCACGAAAGATATTGTGGAGAGTTTTGGAGAAGAAACAAGTACCTGTCCTATACATTAACCTCATAAAGGACATGTATGATAGGGCTATATCTTGTGTAAGGACCCCGTCTGGGAAGACTGACTATTTTGACATCAACATTGGTTTACATCAAGGTTCAGCTTTGAGTCCATTTCTTTTTACTTTGATTATGGACGAGTTGACAAGTCACATTCATGATGAGTTACCTTGGTGTATGTTATTTGCTGATGATATTGTGTTGATTGATGAGACTAGAGATGGAGTAAATGAGAAGCTTGAGTTCTAGAGACATGCATTGGAGACTAAGGATTTCGTTTAAGTAGGGCTAAGACGGAATATATGGAGTGCACCTTTGATGGAAGCGATGGTGAAGGAATTGAGGTGAAGATCGGTGACAATAACATTCAGAAGAGAGATTCTTTTAGATATCTGGGATCTATTTTGCAACATGATGGGGAAATTGATGGAGATGCTATTAATAGAATAAATGCAGACTGGCTAAAGTGGAGAGGAGCCTCTGCTGTTCTCTGTGATAAGGAAATTCCTTTAAAAATTAAAGGAAAGTTTTACAAAGCAGCTGTAAGACCTGCTATGTTCTATGGATCTGAATTTTGGCCTGTGAACCATAGGCATGTGCAGAGAATAACTGTAGCAGAAATGAAAATGCTAAGGTGGATGTGCGGACACACACACACACTCGTAAAGATCGGATTCAGAATGATGCAATAAGAAAGAAAGTTGGTGTAGCTCCGATCGAGGATAAGATGCGAGAAAACCGCTTAAGATGGTTTGATCATTTGCAAAGAAGATCAATAGATGCACCAGTTAGGAGATGCGTGTGTTGGGATGTTGAGCCGTCTAAGAGAGGGCGAGGACAACCCAAGAAGTGTTGGAAAGAGATTATACGAAGGGATTTTATTTTTTTGGATATAAGCCCGAGATTGACCCAAGATAGATCTGAATGGAGGCGAAGAATCCATGTAGCCGACCCTACTTAAATGGTCGGAAAAGGCTTTGCTATTTGTTGTTGTGATTGGAATGATGATGGGGCCCTTTGAGCACTCATTTTTGTAGCTCTTTGCTCTAGATTTGGATCATGATTTGCTTGTTTTTGAGGTCTAGTCTGATGGGACATGTGGCCCCATTTTTCATTCAATCTTGATGTAGGTCTTGTCGATGATGGATGATCTTGGTTAGGTTAATAGTCCCTCTTTGTTTAATGATCATTGGATATGGCATGAATGTGGGTTTTCGGTAAGGAAGGTCTATAAGGATCTTGTTGATCTGTCTGTTTCTGACCTTGGAGACCTATGTTGGGATTGCGAGCTAATTTGTTCCTTTAAACATCCAGTAGAGTAAAGATCTTTATGTGGCTGTTGAGATTTCGGTGCTTGATGATGAAGGTGCACATGACAAGATTCTCTTTTGATGCATGGGTGGAATACCTTTTTTTTAAGTCTTGGCCTGCAGAGTTGGAGCACCTTTTTTTATGTACGATCATGTTAGAGAGTTTTGGAATGCTGCTTTTATTCCATGGGTTAACACTTATTCGTTAGATCTATTTTTGAATTCCCTTTTTGGTCCAATTAAGATCAATGGTGGAGCAAATAAAGCATATAGATTGGTTGTGCACTATTTGGATGACTAGAAATGAGCTCATTTTTTGTGATGAGAGGTTGCACATCATGACAACGCATGACAACACAGTCTTGAACTTTGTAAATTTACTTATGTTTATTGATGTTCTATGTTTTTAGATATTTTATTTTGTCTATTTGTGCCTTTTCTTTTTCTGGTAGTCCTATTAAGGACATTATCTTATTTTTCCTCTTTGTATGATTTGGGTTTTAGGTTTCCATCCTATATAGGAAACCCTATCCTCGAATAAAATTATCTTATCTTATCACATTATTTCTTTCACATGGTGTTGAGATTATTATATATCTTTGGTGTTATTTTTCTATTTCATTTCTTAATGTACTTCTCTTGCTATTTACCCAAGGGCTTTTACTTCTATATAAGAGAGCCCCGAGGTCTTATGAATATCAAGCAGTATATTTTTTTCCAACATGGTATCGGAGCAACGATCCTAGACTAGGGTTCCTGTATCCCCCCTAACTCGACATGCCCCCCCGCACGCCGTCGACTGTCTCTTCTTCTCCACACACGCCGGCATCTCGCGTCGCCCAACCCTTGCGCGCGGCCTACCGTGCATCTGCGCACTGCAAGTCTGCGCACCCGAACATGTGCCCTCACGCGCACTGTGCAACTGCGCCCCTGTGCGCACTGCGAGTTTGCACAACTGCGCATCTGCCTGCACAACTGTGCCTGTGCGCACCGACGCCCCTGTGTGCACCTGCGTACTGTGCCCTGTGCACTTGCGCACCTACGCCTAGGCGCACCGTGCCTCTATGAGCCTGTTCGTGCGCATATTCAACCTGAAGCCAGATTTTGCTAGGGTTGCTCGTGATTTTCATCATATAACTCATGACTCCCTACTCTAGCCTCCAAAGACAAAAGATGAGGATGGTTGTATGAGTCTACAGATACAACCAATCCTCTATATGTGATTGTGTAGACTCATTCAGAACGGTCTACTCCTCAATTCTGCTCCGGATTTTGATGTTCTTGCTATCATGTCGGAGAACAAGGGTGATGTTTTTTCGTCCGGTGCCTTCAAGGGCCCAGCTCCCATCGTGAAGATGGATGGGATGGGACCAACTACGAGTTGCGGTCCATGCAGTTTCGCACCCTGATGCATTGCCATAACAAGGAGCACATTCTGACAGATCCAGAACCGGAGGACAAGACTGGGGCTAATGCTTCTTAGAAGCAAGATTATGCCTATGCTCGCATTTGGCTCTCCAAGACGCTCACCATGGAGATTGCCATTAATATTGTCAATCAACCCACATTAAATGCTATGTGGGATATCTTAGCAGCCACGTATGGGCATGCAAAGAATGAGAGCAAAATTCTACAGTTGCAGTTTGATATTTGACCAAGCAGAATGATCGACCTCTTCATGCACACTTCTCGCATCTTAGAGGCATGTTTGAGCGGCTGCATAGCTTCATGCCTATGACTACTGGCAATGAGCAACAACAAGCATATCAGAATGCAACTATGACATGAGTATTTTTGTCATCTCTTGACTCTGAGTACGATGTATCACGTAGTACTAGAGGCTGAGCAGAATTCCTACATCCTCTGCTACTGTGGCTCAGACTCCTTCTGCTATGGCAGCCTTTCGTGGCAGAGGGGGTACTTTGCACTTTCGTGGCCGAGGACCACGTGACCGAGGAGGAGGCCATCAGCGTGGCCCTTGTAGCGACGGTCCTAGACTGGAGCTTTCAGCCTCTTTTGACCGAAATCCTAGCCGCCACCATCAACCTGTACTTTGCCTCCATGTTCCGTCTCCGCTCACCATCCACACGCATACTACCACACATCATTCCAACCACATCGGCAATTCCTGAGGAAGCCCACACTACAGTAGCACATCTACAGTAGCAACATCTACGGTGTCGCTGCTGTAATGCTACAATGGCGCTGCAGTAAAGCTGCAGTCTCGCTACCGCAGGGCATCTATAGTGACGAAGATCTGATGTCAATTCTGTTGCCTGAATATGAGCACAACATCTGATTCGACGACCGAGATTAAAACCTCTGTAGTAATGTGTGAGATTCCAAGTCTGAAGGAATTATATTCCCAGTTCATCTCCCAGGAACTTACATTTCCAGTCATCTCATTTCTGAAGAAATTAAATTTCCACTTCAACTTGATTAGTCAATTCATCTCCAGAAATTTCCGATTCATCTGATTTTTCGTAAATATGCACCATATTCTCTAATTCCGATTATTGAAGGATGGTTTGAATTCTGCAGCAAGGTTTGAGATGTGTGCATCCGCAGTGAGGGCAACAACCAAATTCTACAATGCATCTTATTATAGCTTGCCAGTTCTGGACAAATCTCTCTAAGGCATGTGTTCTAATGGCAAATTCTAAAGGAGGCGCATTAATGCGCATACTGCTTGGATATGCTGTTGCGTATATCCTGTATTTTCTATTGCTATTCACCATATGATTATAAATAATGTGATTCTGCATCGCTGATGTTAGTAGCATGTCCTTTTGTATCTCTTGTTTACCTGCACACCACCAATCATCATCTCTAGTTTAGAAATGACTATGTGAACTATCTCACTTTGCATTCCGGTATACATATCTCGTAGAGATTATTGCCGTCTCATGCAACTTCTCAGAAATGATTCTATGGCTCAGACTCGGTACTTGTCGGTGGATTATTGATTCAAGAGCGTTAGATCATTTGCCCAGTGATGGTGGTAGTTCTCTTTCTTCTTCATATCCATCTACTTCTGTGAAGTCAGTGAAGTTAGCCAATTGACCTCTTTCTCCATTACTATCATTCGCAGAATGGATCTCTCCTCAAGACTGAAACTATTCGGTATATATTGTGCTCCAGTTTTTCCCCTAATTTGCTATCAGTTCATAAATTATGCATGGAGCTCAATTGCAAGGTCATTTTTGATCAGCAACACTGGTATTTCCAGGATATTCAGACTTTACAGATTTTTCGTGGTGATTATGGAAAACATGGCTATTATCTCGATGTCTATGATGATTCTTCCTGCATCCATTTATACAAACCATTATCTCTGACATCCATTATCTCTGACATCTTTGTCTTGAACATCCTTCTGCTGGTGCTTTCTCTCAGATGTTCTTTAAAATTAGCCCTCTGAATACATTTGAATGTAAGGCTTGCCTGTATGGGAAATATCACATGACATCCTTTTCTTGAAGAATTGAGCCATAGAAATCATCTCCATTTGTTCTTGTTCATTGTGATGTTTGAGGTCCTTGCCCAGTATGCTACTGCATGACACCGATACTTTATTATTTTCATTGATGACTATTTCTCAAGGAACTATGTACCGTTGATGGGGAGTATGTGTGCTGTCTATGCAAGGCTATTTATGGCCTAACGAAGAACCCACGAGCTTGGTTTGACAAACTCACGTCGGAGATCAACTCCATTGGATTTCATAGGACTATGTTTAATTATTCTGTATTTATTCGGAGAAGTTCTTCAGGTACCAGTATCCTTCCAATATATGTTGATGATATGGGTTAATACAAATTTATCTCATACATATCTTTGGGACGATGGGGGCAGGTGGAGGATGGACGGAGGTAGGTGGGTGAGTCCGGCAAGCTCGGGGCTCACCATCAGCGGCGTCAATTCCATCAGTATTGAGGTCGGAGCGATTCCGAGGGAGATGCCTTCGGTGCGGGGGGTGGGGGCATCTAGTGTCAGAGTGTTGCTATCCAGTGATGTATTTTGTTTGTGGTAAGAGCGGTCATCGACGCTCTTACTGCATTGAGGTTTGTTCGCGTGCTGCTTGGAAATCTGTCACCGTCACGAACGTCGAGGGGTCCGCTCGATATCTGGTGGGAGTTTGCAGAAGCGAAGGGAACTGCTTGGGAGATGCGATGGAGAACATCAATGGGGCTATGGGTTACAATTTCGGGGGCTATGTCATAAAGCTTGGCGAGCCACTGGTTTGTGCATGTGATCTGACATCATAGGATGTCCGGAGGATCCTGGACTTTTTGTGGCGCAAGGTTGGGCGACTCCTCTGGAGAAAGCCAGTGGTTCGGGATGGGATGTTGGAGCCTCAACGGAAGGTCATGCAGTTCTCGATCAGAGGCCTCCCCCTGGATGGGTGGAGTCTAAAGGCGATCTGCCAGATGCTTGCACCAGTGATCAATGTCACGAGCATTGTCACAGATCGTCTTCATCATGGACATCCGCTGTGGGTGGTTGCGCTGGGGTCGGTTTCTGGTCGTACCTTGCCCTTGTTTCTCAAGGCGAGGTTCTCGGGATGCCCTCTGCGCTTAGAGGTCCGTGAGGATGATCCGTCAGCAGAAGCTATTTGGGGAAGACTGGCGTTGGACGGTATTTCATCAGAGAAGGTGATATCGGAAGGGGGATTAGGGTTTTTTGGAGATTTTGAATGGAGGGAGCCATTAAGGGAAAAAGTGGGCGAATCTTCGGGCGCATGAAACGACGTGATTTCCAAGGCAAGTGGGACATCTTTCGACGTTAGGGCTTCCTATGCAGAGGTTCTAATTGGGTTTACTGATCTTTTTGGGGAGAGGGAGGGTGTATCAAATCGTTAGGTGTCGAGATCCGATTGTGCAGAGCCGAAGGATCTATTGTCAGAGGAGGCTTTTAATCGGGGATATCCGAAGTTTAACCTGATTGCTTCGGACGGACGTGACAAGTACATAGCCAATCCGAATCCCCAGATGGTATCGATGAACTCTGCTGAGGCGTTGCGACTGAAAAATCAGGACTCGATTGTCGATTCAGGTGAAAATTTTGGCAGATTGCAGGAAACTAAAATCTGTCAAAAATTTAAGATGGTATGGAAAAAGGTTGGGGGCAATAAACTATCAGAGTTCAGAGCGGTTGCTTTTGTCGGGGTTTCAAGTGGGTTAATGATGGGATGGAATGGTGAGGTTTTTGTTACGAAGGGAGAGGAATTGGGGGGGGGGGTCTTGCTCACGATATCGCTGCGCTGTGTGTCGGATGGTCTCAGGTTGTTGGTTGCAAATGTGTATGTGCCATGTAACGGGGCCAACCCTGCTCAATTGGTTGAGAATCTATTCATGGCTCGGGGGATGTGGTAGGATGTAGCTTGGATCATTGCTGGTGACTTCAATGTGACTTTATTTTCCGAGGATTGACCTGGCGGCCGTGGTAAGAGAGATGCCGGCTCGACAGATTTGCCAGTGATTGTGTCTGAGCTCGGACTTCAGGATGAGGACGTCTCAGGATGTATGCATATTTGACGAAACTCGAGATCTCGATCACGTATTGACAGATTTATGGTGTCACATGAGGCGTTGGGCCTGTCCCCCTTGGTTGGAGCCCGAGCTCTGCTGATGGCACATTTGGACCACACACTTCTTTTGTGGTGTTCGTTGGAGGACATCTGCCCTCGGACTTTCTTCCATTTCGAGAGGGCATGGTTGTTGGAGTAAGTCTTCCCGAGGTTGTTCCAGAGTTCTGGAAGGAATGCATACCTAATGGGTCGGCAACGAGTAGATTGGCAAGCAAGCTGGTTTGCTCAGAAAGCATCTGATGGAGTTTAACAGGGCCAACAGACTCCGACGTAAATCTAGAAGATTGGCGGCTCAGGAGGAGGTGTGTAGGCTGGACAGACTGGAGGATGAGAGGCAACTGACGACGGAGGAGTGGGCTGAGAGAGCCGGTAACCTGGATGTGCTTCTTCTGGAGGACAAGAAAGTGGAGGTGGCTTGGAGGCAAAGATCCATGCAACAATGGTTGATGGGGTTGATGCGAATACAAGGTTCTTTCACACTATGACGAGTAGGCGGAGACGCAGAAATTTGAAACATTCGGTCCTCGTTGGCGGTGTGGCGGTCGAGGGGAACCGGGACGTGGGTTTGGCGCTACAAGTCACACTTTCAGGATTTTGGCAGACGACATGTTTGGTCAGGTTGGGGATGACAAGGGAGAGGAGTTTCGCAGATATCTAAAGCGGAAGCGGAGTCGTTTGAGGGGGTGTTTGCAGAGGCGGAAGCAAGGAGGGTATTATTTCAGTTGAATGCAGATGGGGAATCGGGTCCGGACGGGTTTCCGGTGTGTTTCTATAGGGAATTCTGGGTGGTGGTCAAGCGGGTCATGATGGAGGTGCTGCAGGAGTTTCGCCATGGGAATAAGGGATTCGAGAGATTGAATAAGGCACATATCTTTCTGCTATCTAAAAAGGGCGCCCCGACCAGGGTGGAGGATTACATGCCGATATCACTGTCGAACGCTATCTATCTTTTGATTTCGAAGATTCTTGCTAACCGTTTGAGGGGGGTACTACACCAGATCATTTTGCTTGAGCAGACTGCTTTTGTTCTTGGGAGAGATATGATAAATAGGTTAATGTTGTCTTCGGAGGTGGTGATGGACCGGAAGTGAAGTAAGACCAAAGGTTTGCTTTGGAAGGTTGACTTTTCTAAGGCATATGATTGTGTTGATTGGAGATTCCTGTGGATATCGTTAGAGAAGCGAGGTTTCTCGAAGAAGTGGATTACTTGGATCAGACAATGCGTTATAACTACATCCCATGCCATGCTTGTCAATGGCAAACCAGAAGGGGGGTTCTTCCAGCCACAGAGGGGTATCAGACATGGTGCTTGCTGGTGCCGCTCTTATTTGTAATTGTGGCCGATACGCTTGCAATGATGATGAAGTTGGCAATAGGAGATGACTAGTGTTCGGGATACATGAAGGAGGAGATTTCCATCCCGCTCTTGCAGTACGTGGATGACACTGTTCTATTCCTGGGGGCTGTGGCAGACAAGATGCATCGGGCTTCGCTTGTTATGGAGATTTTTGGGGATGTATCGAGTCTTTGGATCAATAGGTAAAATTGGTGGTTGTTCCTTTTGGTCTCACGGAGCAGGATCTGCGGACCGCGATGTCGATGTTGGGATGCCCCACTGTTGTGTTGCCGATTATGTACTTGGGGCTCCCGTTGGTGGCTGGCGGTCGAAATCAGAGGATTGGAGGGCATTGTTGGAGAGATTTGAGGGAAGTTTGGCAGGTTAGAAGGCGACAACGCTCACTAAGGGTGGGAAGTTGGTGCTTCTGAAGCATGCTCTCGGTTATCCCTATCTTGTTTTGTTCCACAAGATTGATGCCTGCTAGGGTGCGTATGAAGGTCGATGCTATGACGAGAAGATTTTTCTGGTCGGACAGGCGACATGTCAAGAAGGGCTTCCACTTGGTGGATTAGGCCAAGGTGACGTCTTCAAAGAAAAAGGACGGATTGGGTGTTCCACGGATGGGGGAGATGAATAATGCTTTTATGACGAAATGGGTGGTTCGCCTATGGGAAATCAGAGGAACTGGTGTGCCGTCTGTTGAGGAAGATTTATGGTATTTCCTTGTCGTTGAATGCCGTCCTTGGGTGACTGCTGTCTTCCTTGTGGAAGGGGATTACTGACGTTTTAGCGGAGTTACTTACTAAGTTGCGACCAGTGCTTGGGGGCGGAGCAGGATTTCGCTTTGGTTGGGTGATTCGACGGAGATGTGGCGGTATGGGAGCGCTACCCATGACTCTTGAGCTTGGCAATGGACAACAAGGTACGAGTACAACAAGTGTGGGGCCCTGTGACGTGATCTACAGTGTTATCTTCGACCTTGTTGGACCAAAGGTGGGCGAGTTTCTTGCTATGCTAACAGAGTTGATGGAGAGCGAGGGGTCGTCTTCGGGCATGGATCACTATATCTGGGGAGATGAGAGGTTCACGGTTAAGAAAGCATACCGTTGTTTGGGGGATGGCGGAGAAGAGGTTGGTATTGACGCGTGCATGATTTGAAGATGCAAGGCGCCAAATCGAGTTAAGGTTTTCCTCTGGCTGTTTAGGCTTCTGAGGATTCTAACCAAAGGTCGTCAGAGGTAGCTGCTGGGTATAGAGGATGTGTTATGTAGTAGATGCGGGTCGGAGCTGGAGGATGCAGATCATTTGTTTTTCTCTTGTCCGCTCTCAGTTGAGATGTGGAACGAAGCCAATATCACGTGGCTTACAGGGCAAGATTGTCCCACCTTCTGGAGAGATAATAGATCAGTTTGTGGCTTTGGACATGAGGACAACTCGTACTCCTTTGCTTTGGTGTGGTCGATTTGGTGCGTTAGGAACAAGGCCATTTGGGGGGGATATTTTATAGTGAGAATGTAATGGAGCATTGTAGGGCACTCTGCTTATCTTGACAAATATAATTCGATGCAATACCCGACTTTTTGATAAATACATATACACTGAGGTGGATCCCAGCTTGGGAGGTCACCCTTCAGTTTTCTCAAAAAAAATATGTTGATGATATGGTTATTACTAGAGACGACATTACTTGTGTTCTCGAGACCAAGGCCTTTCTACAAAAGGTGTTTGTCACCAAGGACCTTGGTCACCCACGATACTTTCTTGGGATTGAGGTCACGCATACCTCTGAAGGAATACATCTATCCCAGAGAAAGTACTGCCTTGCCATTCTTACGAATGCATGTTTACTTGGTTGTAAATCATCCTCCATTCCTGCTGAGCCTTGGAGTCATGCCACTTCGGGGGGAAGCTTGTTTGCGGATACGACACGATATAGAATCCTAGTGGGCAAACTTCTATTTCTTACATTCCTTAAGCATGATATCTTATACGCTATAAGTAAAGTCAACAAATATTGGGAAAGGTCATTGTATTACCATTGGCATGATTTTCTTCTCATCCTCAGGTGCCCGAAGTTCTTCTTCGTTTTAAATGATTTAAAGTTTATAGGCGGGAGGTATTGAGAGGAGGAAGAGAGAGGGTCTTCGTTGGAGAGTCAAAGGCGGGAGGATGCGTGGAGGAGGGCTACCATCATTGGCGAGTAGAAGGTGAGGAGGGCTACCATTCATGAAGGGGAAAGGGGTGAAGGGGGCTGGATGTTTGTCTCACATAACAAACGCGACCGGCGTTGCTATATGTGTGGATTTTTCAACCATAGGGTTACTTTTTGTTTGTCGTTGCCTCGATGCTTTGTGTGTCAGGCGACGAGCCATAGAAGATCCTACTGTTCGGGAGGCCACAACGAGGCTCATGTGTGCCAACCGTCGAAGACCCTTCGCATTTGGAGAAGAAAGTTCAAGAAGCACGCCTCCTGGTGTTTTTTGCGTTAGTTGTTTAGGGCTCCCCTTCTTCGATTCTGAGAGATCGTTTGATCATATGCTGCTACAGTGTTGCTAGAAAGGTCTCATCGGTGTTTGCACATGTACAAGAATGCTTGGGTTGTTCGTTCGTTGGAGATGTTGCAGAGTTGGGTGTGGGGGTTTATGCTATGTGATAGGGCTCTCACCGACGGAGGCGGATCATCTCGTCAGATCCGAGTTGTCGAGTGATGTGGTTTGGCGGTTACCTGATGAATCTCAGATTCATCACTCTAAATCTCATTAATTAAACTCAAATCCCTCAAAATCATTGGCATTTCTGCATTTATTCTGCATAATTAGCATTCATGCATGGTTTAATAAGAATTGCATTTTATCACTCATTTTTGCACAAAATAAGAAGCCAAAAATCCCAGCTAAAATTAATCTGTAAATAGCCTAACTTCCTCAATTTTTAACTAATTCATGCTAACTCCGAATGACCCAAATCCACTTCCACTGTGTACATATCACTAATAAGAATAAATGAAAAATACAAAAAAATCACTAACCCAAATAAGTGGACCAAAAATCCAAACCTTATGTCTAGGATTTCCGAACTAAAACCTTCATATCTTCCTCATCCAGTGTTCGTTTTGATCCTACTCACATTTGAACTAATGTACGCTTAATTACCTTCAAAACAAGACCAAGTTCAAGTGAATCGGAGCTCGTTTGTGAAAGTTGGGTTTTGGGCCTCTTTTGTATATTTTGTATTTTAGCAGTTTTTGACCTAATATTTTATGTACATAATTAACGTATTTTATTTTATTTCTTTTTCATTTGTCTTCTTTGATAAAAGTTTTATTAAAATGCGCAAAGATCCAAATCCAAACTGAGCTTGAAAGCAAAGAAACTAACTGAGTCCGAGTCTTCACTAACTGTCTGTACAAAATTAGTCTTTTTCGTGTTTTATTTTATTTCTTCTTTTTTCTTAATTAATAAAATTTTCGAGGCGGGCGTTCAGGGCCATCTCGCAATAACAGAACTCTGAGCTAAACCTTCTGTGCAAGGATCTTGGGTGGCTGTGGCGCATGAAGCTACCTGAGAGGGTGATCTTCTTCCTGTGGCTTTTGAGGCGAGGGAGGGTCTTGACCCGAGATAGATGTGCAAGGTTTGTTTCGGGGATTGACTCCTTGGACTGTGTGCTATGTGGTGACAGCATGGAGACATTGGAGCACCTATTTTTTCTCTGCCCGAGCTCTGCCGCAATTTGGGGGGACGCCAATGTTAATTGGGTCAACGCATCTTCGGCTAACTCGTTTTGGGATTCTATGCGCTCAAGTGCTGATCGCCCAAGGAGGGAGCTGCTACGCCTTTTCGCGTGCATTTGGGCGCTGTGGCTTGCTAGGAACGCGAAGATTTTCAGGGGTCAAAGGTTTTACAAGGAGAATATTTTAGCACACGTTTCTTTGCTTGTGAATGACTGGTTGCTCCTGTAATGCTTTTGGCGTGTGTTTTCCTTTTTTTGGGGGCCCTCAGGCGGGATCCACTCGATCCTTAGTGTTTGTATAACTTTCCATCCTCCTTGTCTTCATCATCGTATTTAAATAATATTTGGGGCGAACACCATGTCGTGTATCCCCCGAAGTGCTTTGGTTTCAAAAAAAAAAATTAATAAAATTTCAAAAAAATAGATTAATGTGTAATTATTTATCTTTGATTTTACCATATTTTTTTCCAGATTTTTATCTGGTTTAAAAATGACAAAAAAATTATAAAACCCAAAAAATCAAGGTATTCTATGTACTTGGGATACTCCAAAAATATTACTGTATGCAAATGATCGATTTTGGTTTTGATGTCTTCATGAAAGTTGTAGATCTCATCGAGACGAGCAATTTTCGTGAAGAAACTTTTTTGATCCGATGTCGTTTTCTATTTCTTTTCTATTTTTCTTTCTATTTATTTTTCGATTTTTGTGGGGTTGACACGTGACAGCTCCTGGAGTCGCCACGTGTCAGCCATTTTTGAGGGTTTTAATTATTCATTTTTTTAAAAAACTATATAAAAAATAAAATATAAACCGTCGCTCGTGCGGGGCACGTGCCTCCTCCCACGTGCCTTGCACGTGCATCACCAGCCCTCTCCATTAGCCGCCACGTGGCGCATTGAGGGCCGTCCGATCTCGGCCGATCGGACGGCCCCTGGGTCATCTCTCTCCTCCGTGCACTTTCCCCTTTCCCAATCGAAATCTCCGCCAGCCTTCTCGTGATTTTACACCGCCTGCCGCCGCGATCTCTTTCCCTTGCGGATCTTGCGTCGATCTCTATCAATCGATCCCAGCCAAATCCCGCGGATTTCGAGCGCCGCCAATCACCATCGTCCCCGATCACCTTCCTCGTCCAGCCCTCGTCCTCTAGCTATAAAAGCTTCACCGCCGCCCCATCCTCAGTCATCCGCCATCAACTCCCAAGGTCCCTTTCCGATAGTGACAGTCCGGCAAGCTTCCTCCATCGGCGTGATCCGGGGTCCCGTACCTCGTTGCAGCCTCATCCTCCGAGGAGCTGCTTAGCTCCGGCATCTCGCCGTTGAGCCCCCCCATCTCAGGTACCCTCTCCGCTACTTCGCCTCACCTATCTCCCCCAACATCTTCTCCGATCACTTCGAGTCGCCTTCCATCACTTCGGCATCGTCAAAATCACCATTTTTATCAACTTGCTTCGTCACCTCGACAACGACGTTCATGCCGACAACAACTCGCTGTTGAGCTTCTAAATCTTCATCGCCAACCAGCAGACCACGCTGGCTTCAACATCATCTCGAGAAAGTCTTCCACCGACTTCGACAAACTACGGCACCGCCACCTCCAGGTTCGACTCCAGCAAGCGTTTTCGTCCTCGACGTCATCCGCGCATCAGAGACTAAAGCAACTTTGGGCTCCTCCACCTCAACCACTCCGTCGCGCCTTGGATCAGCACCACCCACGAGCTTCGCCGACCATGCCGGTCATCATCGACCAGCATCATCGTCGGAGAACCACATGCCCATCTAGAGGCGACGCCGGGCTCCAGCCCGAGACCCTCCTCGCGTGCTGCGCACGTGAGGGAGGGGACTTCTTGCAAGGACACCCCCGGAGTTGTCCCCATACCGCAGATCAGTCCAGAAGCTCCAGGGTTACGTGCTTGGCACGCGACCTGTGGGAAAATTGCAGAAACAACCCTCGGATTTCTTCTATTTACACATCAATCCTCGCAACCAGATCACGTGCTTGGCACGTGACCCTCTGGCCATTTTGCAAACCATCCCCCCAACGTTTCGGTAATTACAATATAGCCCTTTGCATTTTATTTTATTTTTAATTATTGTAATATTGTATTGTTACCCCTGTGTTCCCCCATTATTTTGGACCGCTACATTACATTATTTTATTAGCCAAAAATAACATGATGTTCGTTAATTAATTCTCTACATGATAGTATATGTTTGACATTTTTGTGATCAATGGTTGATTAATAATTAATTTGTTTGTGGAAAATTGCATACTTTGCCCATTTTGAGCTCTGAAATTTATAATTGATTAACCGTTGCTCTAAAAATTGCCGAAAAATCACATGTTATGGAATTAATTGGCTTTTACATTGTGCCTGTGAGAAATGGGATGGAATTACTTGTCTTATTCCAATGGGTCTAGGGGTCCATATATAGGACAAACCTAGAAACCCTAATGAGTACAGGAATGAGAAAAGTACAAAAATACCCTTACAATGGTTTTGGAAATATCTGTTACATATTCTAACACTCCCCCTCAAGTTGGAGCATATTTATCTGTCATGCCCAACTTGGAAATAATCCACAGTAATCGTTTGTTGGGTAAGGCCTTTGTAAAGATATCTGCTAGTTGAAGATCAGTGCTAATATGTGGAGTAGCAATTCTTCCAGTTTTGACAGCATCACGTACGAAGTGGCGATCTATCTCTATATGCTTGGTTCGTTCATGGAATACTGGATTTGTGGCTATGTAGGTTGCAGATTTATTGTCACAATATAGAGGAATAGGAGTAGTGACATTAATGCCAAGTTCCTGAAGGAAAGCCAATAGCCAAGTGATCTCACATGTAGCTTGGGCCATTGCCTTATATTCTGCCTCTGCACTGGATCTGGATACAACAGTTTGTTTCTTGCTCCTCCATGTAACTGTATTTCCTCCAACCATCATCACATAGCCTGTAGTAGAGCGTCGATCTTCCGGAGAACCAGCATAGTCAGCATCCGCATATGCAGTAACCTTCGTGTGCCCATTTGCCCCATAGAAGAGACCACGTCCTGGAGATTCCTTCAAGTATCGTAAGATTTGTAGGACATCTTGCCAGTGGCTGTAACTTGGTTGTTCCATGTGCTGACTAGCTCTGCTAACTGCATAAGAGATGTCTGGTCTGGTGGCAGTAAGATAGAGTAGTTTACCCACAAGACTTCTATATTGAGTGACATCATCAAAGGTAAAATCAGACAGGCTGGCATGTTTCTTTGGGTCTGCAGGGATACTAGAGGGCTTGAATCCGAGAACCCCTGCTTCAGTAAGAATGTCCAGACAATATTTCCTCTGTGAGAGGTGAAGTCCTTCAGTGGTGCAAAGTACTTCTATGCCCAAGAAGTAGCGTAGGTGGCCAAGGTCTTTAGTAACAAATACCTTTTGAAGGAAGGCCTTGGTTTCTGATATCCCATTGCAGTCATCACCTGTGAGAACCATATCATCAACATAAACGGCAAGTATAACAGTACCAGTTGCTCGTTTTCTGACAAATACTGAGTAATCAGATTTCGTTCTCTGGAATCCAATCGTACTAATTTCTGTGGTAAGTCTGTCAAACCATGCCCTTGGGCTTTGCTTGAGACCATATATTGCTTTTCGAAGTCGACATACATACTCCCCCTCGACTTCATAACCAGGAGGTTGCAACATGTATACTTCCTCATCAAGGTCACCATAGAGAAAAGCATTTTTCACATCTAACTGAAAAATAGGCCAAGATTTATTTGCTGCCAACGAAATAATAGTCCTGATAGACCCCATTCATGCAACTGGTGAGGATGTCTCAAAATAATCTACACCATAGGTTTGTGTAAAACCTTTAGCCACAAGGCGAGCTTTTAACCTGTCAATTGCGCCCTCCGGTGTTTGTTTGGTCGTGAAGACCCATTTGCAAGCGACCGGTCGAGTCCCTTTCGGACACTGAACAAGATCCCACGTTTGTCTGGATATAAGGGCATTCATTTCTTCATCCATTGCATGTCGCCACCCTGAATCCTGTAAGGCACTGTGGTGATCTCGTGGGATGGAGAATGTCATTAGAGCATCCGTATACCGTCTGTCATAGTCAGATAAACTAGCAGTAGAGGTGTAGTGAGACATCGGATAGGAAGTACACTGTCTCTTGCTCTTCCGTAGAGCAATCGGAAGCTCGAGATGATCATCCGGGACATCCTTGTGGGAGATACTTGAAGAGGGCATATCGTCCTGAAGTACTGAGACGGGTAAAGGGACGTCTGAAGGTGCCGAAATATTTCGTCGTTTATAGACTATGGGTGGGGGTGGAAGTTCAAGGGGAATATCAGTGATAGTATGGGAGAAGAAGCTTGTATTCTAAAAAAATGTAACATTTGCCGAGATGTAATAGCGATGACCATGAGGATCATAGCACCTATACCCTTTTGAGTGCGAGAGTACCCCAGAAAAACACATTTGATCGCACGTGGCGAGAGTTTATCTGTATTTTGGAATTTATGAACGAATGATACACAACCAAAGACCCATAGAGGTAGAGGAAAAGGAGACTCTGTAGGATAGAGTAAAGAGAATGGAATAGACCCATTTAGAGAAGGAGAATGTACTCTGTTGGTAAGATGAACTGCAGTTAATATGGCATCACCCCAGTAGATTTTGGGAACTTTCATTTGAGAGAGAAGTGATCGGGCAATGTTTAGGAGGTGTCTTAATTTTCTTTCTGCTATCCCATTTTGTTGGGATGTATAGGGACAGGAGGTTTGATGTATGGTCCCTTGAGAAGCAAAAAATGTGGCAAGGTCTTTCTGGGTGAATTCCAACGCATTATCCGAGCGAAAAATTTGTATAGTAGTGGAAAAAATGGTTTTGACATACTGAAAGAAATTTTTGATGATAATATTTATTTCCGAACGTTCTTTTAGTAGATAAACCCAGGATAGTCTGCTGAAATCATCAATAAAAACAACAAAATACTTATGGCCACTGAGTGTACGAACCGGACAGGGTCCCCAGATATCACAATGGACTAGAGCGAAAGGAATAGAACGACGAGGCTCAGTTCGAGCAGGAAAGGATGCTCGATGATGTTTCCCAAACTGGCATGCTTCACACTCAAAGGGTTTTAGCGACGAAAGTTCCGAAAACATCATGGAGAGGGCTTTGGCAGATGGATGACCAAGACAAAGATGCCATAGTAATGGATCAGAGGAAATGGATGCAGCACCCGCAAAATTGGAATCAGTAGGGATGTCAAGATAATACAACCCATTCTTCTCATATCCCCCACCAAAGATCTGCTTCGTCCGGATGTCCTGAAAGTAACAGCAAAATTTATCAAATATCACTTGACAGTTAAACTCAGTGCATAGTTTATGGACAGATAATAAGCTAAGAGGGAAGGCTGGAGCGCAGTGCACGTTCGTGAGTCTGAGTGAGGGAGAAAATTCCATAGTGCCCACACTAGTAATAGGCGAGTGCGCTCCATTGGCAACACGTACGGTTTTCACAACTGAGGATGGTCGGGAAGAACTAAGAATACTACCTTCCCCTGTTAGATGCGTCGAGGCTCCAGAGTCGATGATCCAAGTTGGAGTTGATGTAGTAGCTGTGTTGGCGACTGTACTCGAAGTTGTGGCAAGACTGGCTGTTGAAGCAGAAGTGCTAACGCTGGTTTGAGAGTTCTGTAGTAGTTGACGTAGACTGGCATATTCAGAGGCACTAAAAAATTGCTGACTGGCATGCGCAGGTTCTTCTTGAGTCGGGGTAGCAATCTCATAGTCAGTATCAGAGGTAGTCATCTTATACGCACTGTTTGCATTAGGAGGCATGCCAAATTTGGCCCAGCAACGTTCCGATGGGTGATTCAGGCGACCACAATGAGTACACGGAGGAAAGCGTGCAGTAGTATGATCACGACCTTGGGCCCGTGATGATTTGCGACCCCATCCAAAGGTACGACCACGTCCGCGACCAGAGTCACGTCCTCGACCCCCGTAATGGATTGATCGTCCCCTTACAAAGTGAGCCGATATTTCAACATATGGAGGGGGGTGTGGAGACTCAATTTCCTGAAGTCGGCCAAAGATGGTTTCAAGAGAAGGTAATGCACCGACAGTGAGGAACTGGTCCTTCGCAGATTTATATCGAGGGTGTAAACCTGATAGGAATCGATATATTTGCCATTCTGCTCGTTCACCAACCTGTTTATCACAACATGCTGGTTGAAAAATAAGGAGTTCCTCAAATAGCCCTGTTAGCAGCCTGTAATACTCTACCAAGGAAGCATCTCCTTGATTTGTGGACCAAATCCTAGTATATATATCTGAAAGCCTAGATTTGGTAGTTTTCTGTGAGTAGGTATTTTCGAGACTCTCCCACATTGCTTTTGCAATTTCTTTATATAGGAGATTAGATGCAATAGATGGATCAACGCTGTTTGTCATCCAAGTGATTACCTGACAGTTATCGACGAACCATGTATCAAAGTCTTTGTCTGTCTCTGCTGGTGGATTTTTAGTAAGGACATAGGCCTTCCGCTGGCCGCCAATAAATATTTTAAAAGACCGAGACCAGAGAACATAATTCTCGGATCCTTTAAGTTTTATAGTAGTGCCCTGAACCATCATAGATGTAGATTGGTACAGGGACTTGGAGTCCACAGATGTGGGAGTAGAAGTCATGGCGGCCACACAAGACTAGTAGCAAAGGACTAGATAATAGTGGTAATTTCAGAGGACATGAGGCTGTAGTAAAATATCACCAATGTTATGGCTGGAGTTGTTGGAGTAATCAGGCCGCATAATGACTGCTCGTTGGAGTATTTCTGTGCACTTGAGAATGGCTTGGATAGTGCAGGGGCTCTTCAAGTTGCTGGAGTCCTTCGCGGGAGTCGCTGGAGTAGTCGTCGTCGATGGAGTCCTGAAGTCGTCGCGGGAGTCGCTGGAGAAGTCCTGGTAGAGGCTCTTGGAGGTAGGGCGACAGGGAAGACTTGATGTGAGGAACTGCGATGTGGGGCGATGGCGAGATGGATAGGTGAGAAGGCGTCTGGGCGAGATTGGGGTGCGGGATGTGCAGCGATGTGAGAGGCGATTGGGCGATTGGGAATGGCGATCGGGGTGATTGAGATTGGGATTAGGGTGCGGGAGGGAAGCGGCGATTGGGGTTGGGCGATTGGGAATGGCGATTGGGAATCGGGGCGATTGGGAATGGCGATTGGGAGGCGATTGGGCAATTGAGATTGGGGTGCGGGCGATCGGGAGATGGATTAGGAATGGCGATTGGGATTAGGGTGCGGGAGGGAAGCGACGATTGGGGTTGGGCGACTGGCGATTGCGGGAGGGAATGGCGATCGGGGTGCGGGATTGGGGTTGGGCGATTGGGGTTGGGCGATTGTGGGAGGCGACTGGCGATTGTGGGAGGCGACTGGCGATTGGGGATTGGGGTGCGGGATTGGGGATGGCGATTGGGGTGCGGGATTGGGCGATTGGGAAGCGGCGATGGATCGGGAGGGAGGCGGCGATGAATCGAGAGGGAGGGATTCGACGATGGGTAGGCGATCGAGAGAGAGGGAGGCGGCGATGGATCGGGATGAATCGAGAATCGAGAGGGAGGGATTCAGAGGAAGGGGAAGGGTAGGCGATCGGGATGGGTAGGCGATGGGGATCGCGATGGAGAGAAACGGGAGAGAGAGGCTAGGGATCGGGAGGAAGGCGGCGAGAGAGAGGCGTGCGACACGGCTCTGATACCATGTGAGAAATGGGATGGAATTACTTGTCTTATTCCAATGGGTCTAGGGGTCCATATATAGGACAAACCTAGAAACCCTAATGAGTATAGGAATGAGAAAAGTACAAAAATACCCTTACAATGGTTTTGGAAATATCTGTTACATATTTCTAACAGTGCCCAAAAAGAATTGCATTTGCATGCATCATTTACCTTCTGAAAATTATTTTGCATATTTCAATATCTAATTTTTAATAGGTATTGAATCTTGTATTTTTGAGATTTAGGATTTTTCTGAGATCCATCAGCTAATGATAGATCTTAGATAATTTTATCCCTCGAAAATAATTAGGTTCAATATTTATCATAATTAAATATTGAAATTCACATTGTTTGCATTTAAAAATTCATAAAAAATTCATCTTGCATCTCAAAATTCCAAAAAAAATTACATTGCATTCATTTCATCGTAATCATCATCTTGACCAAGTTTCATATTTTTCGAACCTCGTTTGATCGATATTTACATTTTAGCCCCTAAAATAGGCAAAAGTTGCATATTGCATCCCTAATTGCATTAAAAAAATTACAAAAAAACCGCCTCAAAAACCGCACATGAACTTTGATAGACATAATTCTAGGTTGTTCCTTTGCTTCCTTGTGTTCGACCTTGGGACTTACCCAAGTAAAATAAACATAAAACCACATATATTAAAATTGACAAAAATTTTGTGTGGTTATTTCTTGACTGATTCCGATTGCACACTTACAACAAAATGACACATCATTTTAAGCGAACGATAATCCATCGCGACAGACTTTTAGCAAGGGCAATCCTCGATCCGTCATTACCCATGTTCACAGAAGGAGAAGGTGCGACACTGACTTGTGTGGTGGTTCGTATTTATGGCGTGCCATTCCTTTCCCACATCTTGGAGGTTTTGAAGCCAACTTTGACGGATTTGGGAGTACTGACGAAGATCCTAATAGATGGAAGGTCACCAGATTCAGACCCTCTGATCACTATAGCATGTTTGATCTGCTATTAAATGATTCCTACGGAGAGTTTGTGCTTGTTGATGGTGGGTCGAGCAACTTTCACATTATTAGTACAAGTGGTTCCCCTCCACCACCCCATTGCACGCTTCTTTCAGTCGTGGGCCGAGGGATCTTTCATTTATGAGGAAGAAGGACTGATCGTTGCCAGAGCTGGTGCCTGCGGTGGAACCGATGGTGGAATATGCGACGACGAAAGTCAAGGATTCAGAAGCAGGATCACCTTCATCCGTTGCGAATTTTCGGGAGCTTGAAAATTCGAAATTAAAAAAGGGCCAAGTTTGGAAGTTACCAGAAATGCGACGTTTTTTTTCTCGAGTGAGATCGGAGCATCCATCTTCCTTCCTTTTGGGCGCTAGGGTTCTGGTGGAGTTGTTTGTTGGCAGCGTGATGACTTGGAGAAATTAGAGCGGTGTGGTTTCTGGAAACTCGAACCCATGTTTGGCTTTGGGGTTGTAGATAGTGCGTTTGGATCTAGTTGTTGGACCTCAGACTGTAGTGGGAACACTATAGCTGAGTAACCGTTTGTTGACCCGACTTGTGAGGAACGAGTTATTAAGGAACCGGTTAGTTTGTGACCGATTATTATGATACCATCTGACCCTAACCCAATCCTATGGGAATGGGTCGTACACTCAACTTTGTTGAAGTACAGAAGGTCTTGGTCGGGTCTGCTCTCCAACCTGAGAACACAGAGAGATACACTTCATCTCATGCAATCAGAGCGATGTATTTTCCGTGCGAAGGAGGCCTTCTCGAGGTGGGATCTGTATCTCAGGCGACTGGAGCATCACATCTTCCGTTCGAAGAAGGCCCTCCCTAGGTGGATCTCGCGGTGTCTCATCTCATTGAGGTGGAGTAAGAGGGAACGATGGTTTCTGGCCATTCTTCTAGGGTACATGCGGAGAGTTCAGAAAAGAAGGGGCCTGGTGAGGCGTTTGTGCATGTTGAAATTGGGGAAGAACCGTTGTTTCCTAATTGGTTTCCTCCCCTGGAGCAGGCTGTCTTAGGACTTGAATCTTTGCTAGTTTTCGCCAAACCAGAGTCATCATCATCTTCATATGATGGAAGAGGCGTTGGGGGAAAGATGAAAAGGTATCGACTTCGAAAGCACCCAACAAGGGTTAGGGTTGTCAGTGCGGTCTGTCCTAAGGAAAAAGCAGTGGTTGATACTGCAATGGGCGTGGTTCTAACTTCGGGTCAAAAATAACTGCTTTAATAAAGATGCTAACATGGAATGTCAGAGGTCTGGGTGATCCGGAGAAGAGGGGCTCAATTGGAGGGCACAGACACATGGTCTGAATGTTATAACAATTGATGCCATCAGTGGTGTTGGACTAGTTGGGGCATAGAAGGGCTCGATTTTCTCTTTTATTTCAGAGCTGAAGGGAAGATTTATGTTGACGGTCTTGCTGGAGAACTCAAGGTTCGGCTTAAGTGTGGCTGTTTCGTGTGTCTGTGGCCCTGGTTTACCGTCCCAATGAGCGGAGATGTGGACTGAGCCGCGACAAGTAAAGAGTTCATACTCGGGCATAACTTGGTTGGTTGGAGGGGATATCAACGTCATCCTGCTCTCGTATGACCGCCCTAGGATGTGAGGGTGGTGGGACCTTGGTTCATTGGATTTTACTAAACTAATTGATGAACTGGATCTCGAGGTGTTAGATGTGTATGATACTAAGTTTACTTGGATGAATTCTGGCTCGCGCCCTCATCTCGATGGTTTTCTGGTGTCACCAGAGTTACATGAGGAGTTCCTCCTTTCCACAATCTCGGCAAGGACCCGTACCAGGTCGGACCACACTCCCCTGGTATGGGATTATGGGGGTGATGCGGTCTTCATGGGTTTTTTCAGGTTTGAGAGAGTGTAGTTACCGGAGGAGATTTTTAGAGACATGGTGTCAAATCGATGGGACTCCACAATGTGCACAAGTTCTGCAGTCACATGCGTGGCCCAAAAGCTGGTCTACCTTCTTGGCAGGCTCTATCAGTTCAAGGAGGTTAGAGATGAAAGAAGAGCGCGTCGAATTGAGGTATATATTAAGATCGGCAAACTTAATGAGCTGGAGGATGTCAGTGATCTTACAACGGAGCTTGGAGAGAGAGGGACAACACAAAGTATTGTTGCATCCGACGATAAAAAGAGATTAACTGAGTGGAAACATCGTTCACGACAGTCGTGGCCTAATGAGGGAAATACGAACACATCACAAGGTAGGTAATATCGGTATCGGTATCGATATCGTGTCGATACAATATATTATCGATATATGGACGCCATATCGCCTATGTCGACCCGATTTTGTGAAGGAAATGGCCTTGGTAGGGCATATATCAACCACATCGGTGATATATTGGTCACATGCTGATACCATATATCATCAATATATCGCGATATGACTTACCATGATACAACCTGTTTTCATAGAGTGGCTAGCGGAAGGTGTTGTCACAATTTGATTACATCTATCGTGGTTACACAATCGTGGACGGAGATCGTGTGATGTGGCGAGCTATTGCGGATCGTTCTTGGATTCCTCATGGCGGTTAGAGGGCAGACAATGGAGGTGGACATGCTTGGGGGCTGGCCAACTTTCTAGGGAACATGTAGACAATTTGACTAAGAGCTTCACAGAGGAGGATGTGAAAGCTGTTGTCTGGATTTTGAATGCGGATGGCATGTCGGGACCTGTTGGTTTTCTTGTGTTCTTCAAGGTATTCTAGTTTGTGGTTGGGAAGGAAATGGCTAATGTAATGATGGAATTTGCAGGTGGTAATACATGTTTGGAGAGGATCAACATAGCCCTCGTCTTCTTTCTCTCCAAGAAGGACCTGGCCTCACATATAGGGTAGTATCACCCAATTGCTCTCTCCATTGCTCTGTATTTGATTTTAGCCAAGGTGATGACAAATAGTCTGGGTAGAGTTTTAGATTATATTATCTCATTTGCAATCAACTTTTATTTTTGGGAGACAGATTGGTGTTAGCCTGGCTATGGCGATGAAAATTATTGTTGATTGGAAAAGATGCATGGTCAAGGGTTTGATGTGGAAGGTAGAGGTCTCCAAAGCGTATGACATGCTTGTTGGCGTTTCCTTTGGGTAGCACTGGTGTAACGAGGTTTTCCGGATATATGGATCTCTTGGATGAAACAATGTATCACCACAGCTTCCTACTCGATCCTCGTCAACGACCATCCCGAGGTAGATTTTACCAGCTTCAAAGGGGTGTGCCACAAGGGTGCCGACTTGCACCTTTGTTTTTTTATTATTGCAACTGATGTTTCCCTTATATGGTGAATCGTGTGTTACGTAGGGGGTTACCACGTGTTATTCCATGGGAGATATCCATATTATGGCCTCAAATTACAATGAAATTCCACCGAAATTCTCTGAAATTTCCATTGCTTTAGGTTACCGAAATCGAAATGTTCCCTTGTTTCTTTTTCCAAGATTTCAACGAAATAGCAGCAACATATCAATGAAATTTCATCGAAATTACATGTTTTAACGAAACAATAAAAATAAGAGAATATACCATTCACTTTCATCGAAATTAGCATATATTAATTAATTTTCACTTATTTATTCGCTAATGTGTTGAGTTGTTAGAGTGCTTTACATTGTTTAAAGAAGTTTCTTTAGTTAATTTCTATATTTTAGATCAATCCATTTCAAATCAATTAGACACAATATTTAAGAGTTAAATTAAAATTTTAATCGAAGATCTTTATATATTTTATTCTTCTTTATTTATATATATTTTAATTATAACTTATGATATATGTCTCCTCATTCTTATTGAAAAGGTGCTCACACGTCACCATTCTCTTCATATTCAAGAGGAGAAACCAATGGCTTCTATTTATGGTTCGAATCTGGTTCTGGTTATGAGCAACGTACCACTTTTTGACTGTTGGGACGATTGGATGGAAGTTTAATATAACATATCATATTAATATCCTACTATTAGCAAAAAAAACTATCTTTCTATCTCATTTATTGAGTTAAAGAATATTAGAAATCTTTATTTTTAAAAGGAGAATTTTCAAGTAATTTCCCCAATTTATGACCATTTCACCGAAATTCCATCGAAATTTCACCAAATTTCTCTTTCCAGGCTTACTGAAACGAAATCGACATCCGACATTTAGGGCCTTGATCCACATTTCTTTCCTCCAATACGCTGATGATACTATCTTTTTCATTGAAGGGGGTAGAGATGATGTTAAGGGGATGGCTACAACGATTAAGATTTCTGAGGAGCTTTCTGGCTTTGTTCTCAACCTTAGCAAGTCTACTGTGTATTGCAGAACTTGGGATAAAGAGAGGTTCACCACCTATTCATTATCTCGAGTTATCGTTAACAAGTGGCAGACTCAAGATGGCTGATTGACTTCCTTTGATTGAGAAGTTGGATAGAAAATTGTTGGGTTGGAGGGCATCGATTTTGTCATGCGGAGGACGTTTGGTGCTTTTGATGGCAGTTCTTTCTGCTATCCCGGTCTTTTCTTCTCTGCGAGACTCCTTCCAGTGGGTATCCGTCGACGGATTGAGACAATTATGAAGAGATTTTTGTAGGAGATGTTGGGCTAGGAGGGCTCAAGTATTCATCTTGTTGATTGGAATATGACCACTCAGGCTAAATCCTCAAGTGGCCTTGGGGTTCATCGTCTTGAATCATTGAATGATGCCCTTATTCTGTAATGGGTGAGTAGGATTTGGGGAAGAGGCGAAGGTCTCTATTGCAGTTTTATTCGACTCATTTACAAAATCCCAGCTCATGGGAACATTGCAGGGGTCTCTCTCTCTTTTCCCTTCGACCTTCTAGAATGGAGTTAAACTGGTTATGCCACGGTTCACTGATCTATTTCAACTAGTTCTTAGTAGTGGGGACTCTTGTTTTTTGGACAAACGATTGGATGGGCACTGGCTCATTTGCTACACGCTTTCCACGACCTTTTTCTTTAGTAGCAGAGTGTGAAGCACATGTTGAAGACTACCGGATGGAGGGGAGTTGGATGGCATCTTTTTCGACATGATTTATAGGTCAGCGTCTGAAAGATTTTTTGCCGCTCTTTAACATCCTGAATGGGGTCGAAGGCCCGACGGAGGGACGCGACCATTGGGTTTGGAAAGATAATGCCTTCTCAGTGAAGAGAGCATACAAAGCAGTGGTCAGATCACCGCATGCTGTGGAGGACAACTTAATCCGAGACTGCAATTTAGTTTGGAGTGTGAATCTCTCGAGTAGAATCAACATTTTATGTGGCTTTTCAGAAGAAAACGCATCCTCACAAGAGATCGTTGTGCAAGAATTTTCGAAGAGGTATCCACCATGTACCGACCCACTTTGTTATACGGAGATAGAGACCCTGGAGGATCCTTTCTTCCGATGTGCAAGGACTTCAAGGATCTGGCAAGACCTTCATATTGCATGGATGAACATTACTAGTTTTTAAGGCTTCTAGATTTCTTTTTATGATGCGAAGCATAGGATAAAGAAGGAAATTCTTCTACCTGCAACGGTTGTCTGGACGTTGTAACTAGTTAGGAACAATGTAATCTTTGTCGTGCAATGCTTTTATGTTGAAAATGTAATCTCGCATGTCATTGATGTCAAAACTCTCCTCGAGTCTTGGCTTCTATAAGTATGTTTTTATCTTTTATTATTAATATAATTGGGCAGACACCATGGCGTATTCCCCCTTTTTTGGTTTCAAAGAAAATCCTCAGGCACCTGAAAAGTTCTCTAGGCAAGGGATTGTTCTATGCTGCTAATGATCATACTGGCATTGCCTCCTATACACACGTAGATTGCGTCAATTCTCCTGAGGATAGACGCTCCCCCACTGGTTTTGCCATGTTTGTTGGTGGAAACTTAGTATTTTGGTGCAGCAAAAAGCAGACCATTGTTTCGAGATCCACTGCAGTCGTCGAGTATAAGGTTATGGGTGAAGCCACTTGTGAGATTAGTTGGCTTATCACCTTTCTCTAAGAACTCGGGTTGTCCATTAAAACTTCAGTTCCTCTCTACTGTGACTATAATTTAGCCACATATATTGCCACAATATTGTCTTTCATGAGCGCACCAATCACATTGAGATAGATTGTCACTTACCAGGGATGCAATCCGTAAAGGGAGGATTATCACACCTCACATTTCTACAGAGCTACAACTTGCAGATATCTTCACCAAAGCTCTTCCGAAGAAGTGTATTTCATTGTTAGCCTTCGAGTTGGGCATGATGGATAGATATGTTTCAACTTAAGGGGAGTGTTTATGTTCTCTATTTTAGGCATTTTATTTTGTCTATTTGTGCATATTTCTGGTAGTCCTATTAAAGAATCTATTGCATTTTCCCTCTTTTACATGATTTGGATTTTAGGGTTTTAATCTTATATATGAAACAATAACCCTTGAGTACAATTCTCTCATTCTATCCCATTGTTATTCACATTCTTGTTGATATTTTGATATATTGTGGTGTTCATCAATATGGATGCACACCCTCTTCTTCCTTTGTAAAAGCGCTGCTTGGGGTATGTGTATGAGAGTGAGAGACATAGTAGGATATTGGAGACATATTATAATAGGTGCCTTGTCCGAGAGGAGTCAGTTTATAGTAGAGAACGTTAATGTTCCTATGATGAACCTCGTTCATTGCTCTTTCTAATGGGGCCTCTGTTATGCCCTCATGAGATGTTGGCTATGATGAAGCATATTCATGGTGACCTTTGTTCTTTTAGATTTTGGAATGATGATTGGTATGGTGGCTGCCATTTGAGCATTTATTTTTTCGCGGCTCTTCGCTCTGGCTTTGGATTGTGATATACTCTTTACCGAGTCCTGATCCAATATGACATGAGTTCCGAGCAAAGGCTGATGGAGTTCTTCTCCATGATGGAGGATCTTGTTTAAGTTGACCATCCTTGACCAACTTAAATAGGACATGAGTTCCTGCTTTTTGTTCATCATTTTCTGAGCAAGTGCATCATTTTCTCTGACCAACGGCTGGAGGAATTCCTGCTGCTCTTGGAGATACTGAGGTAGATTGACATGCCTTCTCTAGGTCGTGATTTTTGGGTGTGGAGTGACTAGTGTTGTAAAAGTCACCCAACTGGTCCTACTAGTAGGTCTGAGTAGTCTAGTCAGTGCGATAACTGATCAAATACCGACTAATTCCGACTAGGCACACTAGTCGACTAATTTTTGCTTGGAGATGTCACATTTTTATAAGTTTTGCTTTTTTTACAAGAAAACTCATTATAATATGCCTAGTTTTTTATTTAAATTCAATTACTTTTTTATTTTACTATGATAGTATAAAAATGTACAAAAACTACTGAGTCATATATTTAAAATAATTACAATTCAAAGCTGATTAAAGTTCGACTAATTCCAATTAGTTGTCCCACTGCCGATTAATCCTTAGTCAATTACCCGGCCGACCGAGTATCGACTACCAACTTTTGCAACCTTAGGAGTGACAACTCTTTTTCGGTTAAGAGGGCGTACGAGGCGATTTGCAGTCCGTTGGCTTCTAGGATTGACACCATCATTAGAGACTGTAATCTTATATGTAAGCTCAAGTTGCCAGAGAAAGTTGGTTTTTTTGTGGTTGCTGAGAAGGAAGAGAATCATGACAAGGGACCGAGGTGCTAGACTCTTTGCGAGGATGTCAAATATATGCTTGCTTTGCAATAATCAGATTGAGACCATTGACCATCTCTTCTTCTACTGCACGGTAACCTCACAATTTTGGATCGATTATGGTCCAAGGTGGATCAAGACTTAATACTTGGAGGCGTTCTGGAACTGTTTTGTGGTGACGGGTGATAAACCAAGGAGGGACTTACTCTAGTCCTTGGCTCATATTTGGGCAGTGTGATTAGCTAGAACTGGTGTTGTTTTTTCTTCGCAACGCTTCTATCGTGAGAATGTCATTGTTTACTCCAGGTCTTGTGTTGAGTCGTGGGTTCTGTAAGTCTCTCTCCTTTCCTTTTTTAATATAAAGGGGCAGACACCATAGCGTGTTACCCCCTCTTTTGGCTTCAAAAAAAGTTGATTGGTCCTGCTTGTTCAGGGATAATTGGATATGGCAAGATGGTGAGTTTTCGTGAATGAATGCTGTAAACATATATTATCTACTTATGTACTCTCTTGTTATTTCCCGTTCTTGCTGTACGCTTTATGTAATTTACCCATATGCTACTCTCCTATATAAGAGAGCATAGGGCTGATGGAATAAACATGTTCTATTATTTTCCCAACATGGTATCAGAGCGACGGTCCTAGGCCGGAGTTCTTGAACCAACAAAACCCTAGCCCCACCACCGAGCCTCTCTCTCTTCGTGTGCCGCCTTGATCTCCTTGCGCCGCCGGTCTCGCGCCTTCCGCGCGCCTGAGCCTCTCGCGCTCGGCCCTTCGCGCCGACTCCCTCTTGTCGGTCTAGCGCTTCCCGTGCGCCTGCACATCACACGCACTCTCGGCGGTCTTGCGCCTCCTGTGCGCCTGCGCATCATGCGCGCCTGCGTTGTGCGCAGGTGCCTCACGAGCGTCTGCACCGCCTCGCGTGCTAGTGCATCACACGCGCGCCCGTGCGTCTGTATCCAGTGCGCCAGACAGATCCTAGCGTGGCTGTGCATCTGTCCAATGCATCACACGCGTGATCTCAGCGCGGTTGTGCATCTGTCCAGCCCAGCCCATCACGCCCTTGCGTGCATCGGGCTGCAAGATAAACAGAACCCTAGTTCGAGCACGCGCACCTTTAACGTAATGGGTTTAGTTGCTTGAAGTCTACACATGCAACTAAACCCGTTTATGTCCGTGTAGACTATCATATCTTCAGTCTAGTACTCCAGTCTTCTGCTATCAGTATGTCAAAAAGCAAGGCAGATATTCCATCTATAGGCGCCTTCCGAGGTCCAGCGCTGATTGTGAAGATGGATGGTTCGAATTATGAACTGTGGGCTATGCAGTTCGTGAGTATGATGAAGTCAATCGGTAAGAAGCACATTCTTATTGAAGAAGAGCCTGCTGAGAAGACTGGAGTTAATGCCTCGTGGGAGGCAGACGATGCATATGCCAAAGTATGGCTATCTTGAACTCTGGCAATCGAGATTGCCAATGATATTCTCCATCAGCCCTCAGCCAAAGCAATGTGGGATATTCTGGCTGCCACATATTCTCAAGCGAAGAATGAGACTAAGATTCTGCAACTCCAGCATGACATATTCGCTATCAAGCAGAATGGACGTCCTCTACAATCACTGTACACATCTCTACGAGGAATGTTTGAGAAGCTATATAACTTCATGCCCCTGACAGCCACACCAGAGCAACAGAAGACCTATCGGAATGCTACTATGGTAGGAGTGTTCCTCGCTGCCCTCGATCCTGAGTATGAGGCAGCACGGTCCCAGATCTTGGCAGATTCTACTATTCCTCCTATGGAGGAAGCCTTTCACAGATTGAGCCGTATCACTGTTCCTTCTACGGCTACGAATCAGACTGCCTCAGCCATGGCTGCCAACAGAGGCTGTGGAGGTCATCATCATACTCGTGGCCGTGGCCCTCGTGATAGAGGAGGCCGCATTCGGCCAACGTGTACCTACTGCCATCGCACAGGACATACTGAAGACACATGCTACTCTAAGCATGGATTTCCTGCATCTGCACGAGTCGCTGAGCAGATAGAGCCTCCATCTGCTGCCTCTTTGGATCAACGCTTTGATGATCTTGTTGCCCGTCTAAGGGGTATTATTCTTCCATCTGGCCCAGCACCCACTACTGAGAATTAGCCTGATGCTGCTGCATCCGCCTCTGCATCTACCTATGCATCAGGTAGCACACATGCATTTACTAGTAGTGGATCAGATACTTTAGCATGGATTATGGACTCTGGCGCCACACATCATCTATGTGGCGATCAAAGTCTACTTACAGGAGACAGACCGATCCCTCCAGGTCGAACAGTGGTCATTGCTAATGGCACACATTCCCCAATTACTGTTCAGGGGGAGATTAGACTGACATCATCTATGCATCTCAAGAATGTGTTACACGCACCTGATTTTTCAATGAATTTATTATCTATCAGTCAAATTACAAAGGATTTACAGTGTCGGGCAATTTTTGATCCATCTTCTCTTGTTTTTCAGGACATCCTTACGGGCAACGTGATTGGGCGTGGCTATGAGCAAGGAGGCTTCTATCGCCTCAGTCAGACTCCTTTTGCTGGAACCTCTTCTCTACCTACTGGACATGTCTCCCCTCTGCTATGGCATCTGCGATTTGGACATCTACCGCTTCAGAAGCCGCGTCGTGTGTTACCCCAGGTTCTGCCTCACACATCTATCCAATGTGAGGCATGTCAGTTGGGAAAGCATCATCGGTCTACCTTTCCCAGTCGTCTGTGTCGGAGTAGTACCTCCAAGTTTAAGTTATTTCACATTGATATCTGGGGTCCGAGTCGTGTTCCTGATCATCAGGGACACAGGTTTTTTATAGTTATTGTGGATGACTTCTCTCGTGTGTCATGGGTGTTTTTGTGAAAGAATAAATCTGAAGCAGGAAATATTATTATCAACTTTCTTAATGAGATTCGTAATGTTTTTTCCACATCTGTTAAAATTGTGAGAAGTGATAATGCCCTGGAATTGTGTACTCATGTCCTCGCTAGTTATTTCTCATCCCAAGGGATTATCCACCAGACATCCTGTGCCTATACCTCCCAACAGAATGTGATTGCTGAAAGGAAACATCGTCACTTATTAGATGTCACTAGGTCTCTCCTTATACAGAGTCATGCTCCTCATTCTTACTGGGGTGACACTGTTCTTACAGCATGTTACCTAATCAATCATATGCCGTCATCTGTTCTAGGTGAAAAGATTCCTTTCTCCCTTATCTTCCCTGGAAAAGATCTATTTTCCCTTACTCCTCGTGTGTTTGGTTCGGTTGCCTTTGTCCACCGGTTGTCTCCTGGTACTGACAAGCTCTCTCCTAGGGCTGTCAAGTGTGTGTTCGTTGGGTACTCCAGAACTCAGAAGGGGTACAAGTGTTATGATCCATTGCGCAAGTGGTATCTTGTTAGTGCAGATGTTACATTTTTTGAATATGTTATGTATTTTTCAGCATCAGGTGATCAGTTGATACCTCCAGCTAATACTAATGCCATTTACGTGTCACCACCAGCACCATCAGCACCATCACCACCACCACCACCAGAACCGTTACCATCATCTGCACCTCCTATTACTATACTTGATTCACCTCTACCATTTCATTATAACCCCAGGCCTGCTTCAGCTCATGGTCATTGTTCATCACCTAGCTCGCCTAAGGTATGTTCTGAAGATCTTACTATTGATGGATCTAATGATGTTTCTGAGCAGGATGTGTTACAGAGGACACAACTGATTTAGATGTTCCTATTGCTATACGAAAGTCGAAGCGAAGCTGCGCTTCATATCCTTTAGCAGCTTCCGTGTCATTTGAATGACTAACTGGAGACTTCAGGAACTTTGCAGTCGCATTGTCAGCTGTAGATATTCCACGGAATTACCAAGACGCTCTGAAGGATAGTAGATGGCGTCTAGCAATGGAGAAAGAAATGGCAACACTTCAGTCTAGAGGAACTTGGAGTCTAGTTCCTATACCTGCAGATGTGTCACCAGTAAGCTGCAAGTGGGTATTTACAGTCAAGCAGAATGCAGATGGTAGTATTGACAGATACAAGGCTCGTCTTGTTGCTCGTAGTTTCACACAGACATACGGGGTGGATTATCTTGATACATTCTCGCCAGTAGCCCGCCATTCAACTCTACGGATCTTGCTGTCAGTTGCAGTTACTCGTAAGTGGCCGCTATATCAGTTGGATGTGAAGAATGTGTTCTTATATGGAGACTTACAGGAGGAAGTCTACATGCAACAACCACCTGGTTTTGCTGTTGAGGGGGAGTGTTCCAAGGTGTGCAGACTTCATAAGGCTATCTATGGCCTTAAGCAGAGCCCCAGAGCGTGGTTTCAGAAGCTCTCAGACCTCTTTGAAAAACATGGATACAAACGTTCTAATGCTGATCATTCCTTGTTTGTACAAAAGACTTCCGGGGTAATTATTGCAATCATGGTGTATGTAGATGACATCTTAATTACAGGTGATGATATACAAGGAATAAAGGAGGCGAAAGAAATGCTGGGTCGTGAATTTGTCACCAAGGACCTTGGAGCTCTTAGATATTTTCTGGGACTGGAGTTTGCCAGAAATCCGTATGGGTTGGTAATGTCTCAGAGAAAATATGTCACTGACCTGTTAAGTGAAATAAGAATGCTTGGTTGCCGACCTGCTACCACACCAATGGATCCTAGTATGAAGCTATATGATGATGATACAGAGGAGGTGGATAGGAGAAGATACAGAGAACTAGTGTGCAAACTTCTGTATGTTACTATCACTAGGCCCGATATACCCTTTGCTGTGAGTCGAGTGGGCCAGTTCATGGAGCAACCACGTCAAGTTCACATGGATGCCATACATATGATACTCAGGTATCTCAAGAAAGACAAGGTGATCTCTATCTCAGCTTGTGCAGATGCAGATTATGCAGGGTGTCCCAAGGACAGAAGTCTACCTCTGGGTTTGCTGTATATGTTGTAGACTCCCTTATCTCATGGAGGAGCAAGAAACAAACTGTGGTAGCAAGGTCTAGTGCTGAATCTGAATATAGGGCTATGGCCCAGGTTAGCACAGAAATGATGTGGATAAAGGTTGTGCTTACAGATTTATATATAGAAGTCCCACTTCCTATGGCTTTAGAATGTGACAATCAGGCTGCGTTGTTCATTGCAAACAACCCAGCATTCCATGAACGTACCAAGCACATTGAAGTTGACTGTCACTTTATATGTGACATGATCCAGAAGGGATTCATTGCTACATCCCATGTTAGTTCAGAGAACCAAACTGCAGATATTTTTACCAAGGCATTACTGCGAGGCCCATTTCAGAAGTGTGCGTCCAACCTGAGCATGATTGATATCTATGCTCCATCTTGAAGGGGAGTGTAAACATATATTATCTACTTATGTACTCTCTTGTTATTTCCCGTTCTTGCTGTACGCTTTATGTAATTTACCCATAGGATACTCTCCTATATAAGAGAGCCTAGGGCTGATGGAATAAACATGTCTATTATTTTCCCAACAAATGCCTATAAGGCTCGCACTGGCCCGCTCATTTTTGACCCTTGGAGGCCTATGTTGGGATTGCATGGTGATTTGATCCTCTAAAGCAGTCCTAAGAGTAAAATCTTCCTTAGGCTGTGGAGACAAGTGTGTGCGATGGCAGATGCGCATGACAATATTCTCTATTGATGCAGGAGCAGCATGTCCGTTTTGTTAGTTCAGACATGAAGAGTTGGAGCAACCTTTTCTTACGTGCGATGATGCTAGAGAGTTTTAGAATGCTACTAATAATTCTTGGGTTGGCACTTCTTCGTGAATCCGTTCTGGAGTTCCCTTTCTTTAGACTAGTTTAGTTCGATAGAGGAGCAACTGAAGCCTATTACTTGGTTATGGGCTATTTGGTTGAGTTGAATTGGGTTCATTTTTCATGATCCGATGTTTTATTTGGAAAATGTGGATCACCATGCCAATACTCTCGAGTCTTGGACTTTGTATTTTGTACTTATGATCTTGTTGATATTTTAATATATGGTGATGAACATCAACCGGGGAGCACATGTTGGTCGAGGGGTATTGAGCTGTGGTAGGATTTGAAGGCTTGCTATAGTAGGTGCTTTGCCCGGGAGGAGTTGGTTTATAGCTGAGAATGCCATTGTTCTAGAGGGTTCACCTGTTGCCTGCAGAATGAAAGCCTATAAGGATGTCACTGGCTCACTCATTTCGATCTTGGGAGACCTATGTTGGGATTGCAAGCTGATCTGAACCTCTAAAGAACCCCTAAGAGTAAAGATCTTCTGTTGGCTGTTGAGACGGGGGTGCGAGATGGCAGATGCGCATGACAATATTCTCTACCCATGCAGGAGCAGAATACCCTTTTTGTTAGTCCCGACATGAAGAGTTGGAGCAACTTTTCTTACGTGCAATGATGCCAGAGTTTTGGAATGCTACTTATATTTCTTGGGTTGACACTTCTTCGTGAGATATGTTCTGGAGTCCGCTTTCTTTAGCCTAGTTTAGTTTGATAGAGGAGCAACTGAAGCCTATAACTTGGTCATGGGCTATTTGGTTGAGTCGAATTGGGCTCATTTTTCGTGATTAGATGTTTTATATGGAAAATGTGGATCACCATGCAAGTACTCTTCTCGAGTCTTGGACTTTGTAATTTGTGCTTCTGGCCTTGTTGATATTTTCTATATTGGGGCGAGTCTTGGTGGAGAGGTATGGAGCTGCGGTAGGATTTGGAAGCCTGCTATAGTAGGTGCTCTATCGGGGAGGAGTCGGTTATCGCAGAGAATGGCAATGTTATAGAGGGTTCACCTGTTGCCTCGAAATGAAGATGTTCTTGGTGCGAATGCTGGGGAATGGGGAGGATTTCTTGTTCTTGTTGGACAATAAGTCAGGGAAGGGCGTGATAGTATATATATATGTATATTAGATTGGTTGTGGTCCTAGATGATATACATGTAGTGGTATTCAAATGCTGGGATAGGGTTTGGTTGCCTAGGTTCATTGTGCTGCTATTTGATGAGAGGATTTCTGACTTTGCATTGCTTATCATTATGTTGGAGGGTGTGACACTAGCCACGAACAAGATTCCTGGGAGTGGATGAGTGGGACTTCTTCGTTACTAACGCATATGAGATGCTGAGAGAGGGACCACCAACACCTGCCTAGGATTTTGCTTTGGATTAGGGTAGCTTTGGAAGATCAGTGCACTTTTGAAGGTGAATCTGTATGCTTGGTTTGTGATGCGGAAGAGGTTGGCTACCATGATGCTTATGAACATGTGGGGGGTGAGCTCGGGCAGGCATGTCTGCTTTGTGGTATTGGGGAATAAGACATCGAGCACTTGTTCTTCACCTATCTGAATTCCCCTGCTGTTTGGGGAGAGTTGGAGATCTCGTTGATTGATGCTAGGGGATTAGACACCTTTAGGGCGAGTTTCAGATCCGGAAGAGTGGGAGGTTGGGAACAATTATATAGGATGCATCGAGTCAGGAGCTGGCCACTTCTGGTGCTGTGGGCTAATGAGCATTAGGAATGCTGTGGCTTTTTGGGAAGGAGATAAGGCACTATATTCATTGTGCATGTCCTGGCATGGTTAAGAGGTTGTAAGATGATTGCGCATATGTTTTTTTTTGTTTCAATAAAAATATTATGATGTCCATGAACATCCTTTTCTTTAATCCATAGTTGATAGTTTCTTTACATGTTCCTTGTAGGAGTATCACCATGTCTGGAGTTCGTCGACTACTGGAAGAAGATCTGAAGCTTGCCAAAAATTCTCTTGATGAATATAAAGTGTTCATTAAAAAGCAATTAGACGAGGTGAGTTGAAACTGTGAAATACATTTCTAACCTTTAGTGTCTCATTTTGTTCACTTATGTAAATATATCAATATTAGCAAGTGCACGTCTGACATCAGTTAAAATTGAGAGGGAAACTTCTTTCCTTTGTGTAAAGTGCCTATATTGCAGATGTATGTCCTGTAATCGGCATCTTACACAGGATCAGTGCGTGCTGTTGGTAGGAGTGTACTCTAATAAAGGAATTGGGCTTTTTTTCTCTTTTCTTTTGGAAATGCATATAAAAAATGCGCAACCTCACCATCAATGTATAGTATTCTTATTTCTTTCCCTTTAATCTTAGCAACTTCTCTCTTAATGTAAGAGGATCTTAGAGTCTCATAATAAACAAGTCATTCATTTCTCCCAACGGAAATTATTGGAACAATATTTTAATATTTACTTATATTCATGTGTGTCTTGCATTTTAGTGAGTGTACGCATCTGCCATTGCATGCCAGAATGTGCTTCTGATTATATGTACATCTTTTGTGCATATGTTTGCAGTGGCATATATACATTTTAGGAAAAATGGATTACTGGCATAATCATTTGTTTTCTAGCATGTGTTTCAATAATACCATTGTGAAGAGTAGAGTATATCTGATAACGCAGTACATATTTGTAAAATTTACTAAATTATTAACAAAACTAGAGAGAACACAGTAAGAGGATCATAGGGTCTCATAATAAACAAGTCATTCATTTCTCGCAACGGGAGTTACTGGAACCATATTTTAATATTTCCTTATATTCATGTGTGTTTGTCCTGCATTTTAGTGAGTGCACATTTGCCATTGCATGTCAGAATGTGCTTCTGATTACATTAAGTATGCGGATCTTTTGTGCTTATGTTTGTAATATTAAATTTTAGGAAAAATGGATTACTGACGTAATCATTTGTTTTCTAGCATGTGCTTCAATAATACTATTGTGAAAAGTAGAGTATATCTGATAATGCAGTACATATTTGTAAAATTTACTAAATTTTTTAACCAAAGTAGAGAGAAAATTGTAAATAAGTCATCTAATTGTTGGGGATGGCATTTTAGGTGTCTATCCCTTCTCATCAGTTATAAGTCTGTAATTGTTTCTTCCACATTTTTGTTAATCCACGCCTCCTCCAAACTAGCGCCAGCAGATGAATCTGAAGATTGCTTATAAAACTGACCATAGTATGATTGCCATTCAAGGGTACATGCAGTTTAAGTTGTTCATGATTTCATACATTTGGCATTGGGTGTTTTCCTTATTTTAAACAATTCTCTTAACCGCCAACCCTGCCTAAAGTGGGATAAGTCTTAGCTGTTTTTGTTCCTAATTTTGTTGATGTTAATGCGACCAGTCTTTATCTGCTGAAGTTGAAGAACCTGTTAATGGTGCTAAGACAAGCAAGACCAAGAAATCTACCCCTGCCAAAGTGATCAAAAGGAAGGCAGAGGAGGATATAAGTGAAAGTTCTGAAGATCTCTCAGGGAGTGAAGATGGTAGTGGCAGTGAAGAAGAAGAGAGGAAAACACCAAGAAAGAAAGCTTCACGTGAAGCAAAAACTAAACCTTTAAAAAAACAGATAATCTCTGCAAAAGAATGCAAACCTTCAGCTCCTGGAAGGAAGAAGCATATCACAGAATCAAAAAAGAAGGGAAGTAGTGATACCGATAATGAGGCCAATGCCTCTGATGGCAATCATTCTAGTTCATCAGTGGAAGAGAGTTCCAAGGTATTTGTTGCCAATCAATTGTAAGATTGGATTCCTTTCTGTATTGTTGCTTTGGATGACATCAAGCAGAGATTAGTTTCTAGTTCTTCAATTTTTTATGCAGAAAACAAGAGACAAAGCAGTACCTGTTTATGGGAAAAAAGTAGAACATCTGAAGTCTGTAATTAAGTCTTGTGGAATGAGGTATGTTCTAGGCGTGGTATCTTTGTCTACAGAAACTATCTTCAGTGGACCACACTAAGATTATTCATCTGTTATATTTATATATGTGTAATATTACATCCTTGCTCCAGTGTGCCACCATCAGTTTATAAAAGAGCAAAGGATGCTCCTGAGAGCAACCGCGATGGCTTTTTGATTAAGGAGTTAGAAGGAATTCTCGAGAGGGAGGGATTGTCCATAAATCCTTCGGAAAAAGGTGAGGAACAGTCTTTTTTTTACTATTTCTTTCCCCTCGATTTTGGCATCAAGGTCTCCGAGATGTTCTAGTGCGTGATAGTGTATGCTCTCACTGATCACATTTATTGCAGTGCATATAGCAATTTTATTGTATTGAAGTTGGTTGGTTTTTGCTGATTAGTAATTATAGCTGTGTGGCCTGTGCCTTTTTGAGCAATTTGGAAAAAAATAATAATATTTGATCATAATTTTGAGGGCCTACTAAGGATTTCCAGAATGCTCTATTCTATAATGTGCAACATGCAGAGCTATCCTTTCTAAGTTTTCTCTATATCAAAACAAAAAGGCTTTTCCGGTGGTGGCCACCTTAGGGCTCCGCAAAAATGCACCAAGGTTGCAAAAGTCGGTAGTCGGTACTCGGTCGGATCACTGATTAAGGATTAATCGACAGTCGGGCGACTAATCAGATTTAGTCGGACTTTATTCGGCTTTGAATTTTATGATTATTTTAAATATATAACTCATTTTTATACATATATTTGCATACATCTTGTATATTTTTATACTATCATAATAAAATAAAAAAGTAATTGAATTTAAATAAAACATTAAGCATATTATAATAAGTTTGCTTATAAAAAAAGAAAAACCTAAAAAAGTATGGTATCCTCAAGCAAAAATTGGTCGTCTAGTGTGCCTAGTTTGAATTAGTCGGTACTCGGTCGGCCACCCCACTGACTAGACTAGTCGGACGACTTTTACAACACTGAAATGCACCATCTACAATCTCTGTCCTGGAGAGACCATGATCAAATCTACCACCTGCGGTCTGATAATGAATCGTTTACCAAAATATTTCCACCTTGATCCCCTGGAAAACCCTTTGGAACCTCCACAAACCCCAAATCAACCCCAAACTTCAAGAAATCTCTGAAATCAGGGTTGCAACAAAAAAACTGCATTCTTTTTTTGCCCGACATCCCTCCTCTTCTCCTCTCATTGTTTATCTAAAATCCTCTGACATGCCCTTTGTTACAAAAGAGACGCTTCCTATCTCGAGGTAACACCACCTCGAGTCCTTAACACCCCCAATGAATCCCTCAGAAACTATTTAAATCCTTGTTGGTCTTCCCACCCATCGCCTTGTCCAAATCATTAACCTACCCAGTTAGTCACCGACCAATCGCCTAGGCTACACTTATCCTTCCATAACGTCACGCGGCCCATCGTCTTGCATCCCATCCCATTTGTGGGTCCACACAAAATAATTTCTCTCGTTCTTATCATGCCCATCCGCAGCTTCAACTGCTTGGGTCATGGGCACACCAAATGTTTTTGCGATTCCTAAACCCCATCATAATTATAAGCAATACAGTTACATTTTATATTCATACCTCTTCCACCTAAAATGCCCCTCCCATTACCACCCCTTCAAGTAACGTCCCGCCGACTCCCCTACTATGGAAAACAAACTCATGATCCCCCAACCCTAGGCCGATCTCACCACCGCATCCTATCACCTTCGACAGGCTATCACTGTATATCTTGTCGAGGAGAACACCCTCTTGTTTGCCCTCTCCTCACTTTTGATACAAACCCAACGAGACCTCGTTCACAGTAAATCCTTATCACCAATAAATCCACCATCATGAAAAGACTCAAAAGAAAAGGTGCAACGACTTTTCCTGGGAGACTCAGAGGGGAGTCGTCGGGACTAGAAAAAAAGTCCGGAAGCCCCCATCGACATGCCACAATATTAAATAATCCATGACATTTTATATATTAGTTGAAAGGAGGGTTCGCATCCCTCTTCTAATGGTCGTGTTATTTCTCCTTTCTAGCATACTCAACTCTTTGCAGATGCCCTCTCAACAAAGCAACAACTCCTTTGTTGCGTAATTGTTTAGTTCTCAAAAAATATCAAATCCTTAAATCAGACTAAGAGGATTGTTATGGGTAAACTACTACACGACACCTTTTGCCATAGATTGAAATATCTTGATATTTCCTCGATATAGCGATGATATATCCATATCAACAAGTCAGGGATAACCATACTACCCTGGTTATCGATCTCAACCGATATCAAGCGATATATCATCGGTTTGCCATCTAGCATCATTGATATTGATGAAATTTTAAGTATTTAGTGCAAACTATTCATTATTTCGAGTTATATCATCGTTATCATGTCAATATAATTGCTTTATCATCGATATCAACTATGTTAGTTGAATTCATTGCTTGTTTTATGAGAAAAGAAACTTGGAGGTAATTTTTTTTCATTAAGCTTTAAAAGTTGAGTTGTGAGATTTTCTAGCCCCTCTTTAGATTAACACGTTTGGAAACAAATCCGATACGAATAAATAAGTAAATTTATGATTTGTAGCAGGGTTCAAAATATCACGATATACGATGATATATCGATATCACAAGAGGGCGAGTTTCAATCATGGTTTAGAAAACCGGACCGGACTGGCCGGTTGGACAATCATGGTTTAGAAAATCGGACCGGACTGGCCGGTTGGACCGGGTACCGACCCTGACCTGGTTGGTTCGGTCGGTTTCGTGTAACTAATTTTTAAAAAAGAAAAAAATCATGGTCCAAACGTTGGTCGGATCGGGTTGACCCGGATTTACCCAGCTTTGATGGTTTGGTAAATTTTTAAAAAATAAAGATTTAAATAATTAAATAATAGGGGTTTTATCACTAGTGCCCTTAACTTCTACAATATCAGTTATACCCCTTTCTTTTTTGGATTATCATTTGTTTTCTTACCTTCTTAGAATCCTAGGCTCTCTTATATAGAGACAACCCATGGGTAAATTACATAAGATGCAACCAAGAAAATAAAAATAGCATAAACGGTACACTGACTACATAATTATCTCGACACCCCCCTCAAGATGGAGCATAGATATCAATCATGCTCAGCTTGGAAGAACACTTCTGGAACGATCCTCTGTACAATGGCTTGGTGAAGATGTCAGCAGTCTGCTCTCTTGAACTAACATGTGAAGTAGAAATCAAGCCCTTCTGGATCATATCTCTAGTGTAGTCGCATTCTACCTCAATATGTTTTGTTCTTTCTTGAAATGCAGGATTATTGGCAATGAACAATGCAACTTGATTATCACACTGTAGCTACATGGGTAGAGGTACATCTATATGCAAGTCTTCTAGTACAGCTCGAATCCACATTATCTCCGTACTTGCTTTTGCCATGGCCCTATATTCAGATTCAACACTAGATCTAGCCACAACTGTCTGTTTCTTGCTTTTCTAAGAAACCAGAGAGTTGCACACAAAAACTGCAAAGCCCGAAGTAGACTTTCGATCCTTAGGGCATCCTGCATAATCCGCATCTGCACATGCTGAGATAGATAAATTTGTTTCCTTTCTAAACTGCAATCCTGTGCCTGGAGACGACTTTAGATACCTTAGTAGTTAGTATCATATATATGGCATCCATATGTACCTGTCCCGGTTGTTCCATGAACGGGCTCACCCGACTGACTGCAAAGACAATATCAGGTCGTGTTATAGTAATGTAAAGAAGCTTACCCACCATTTCTCTATACCTTCTCCTGTCAACTTACTCTGTATCATTATCATATAATTTCAGGCTGGGATCCATAGGAGTAGTTGAGGGTCTACACCCAACCATGCCCGTCTCGACAAGCATATCTGTAATATATTTCCTTTGGGTCATCACAAGACCCTGTGCATTCCTGGTAAACTCCATCCCCGGTAAGTATCGTAGAGTACCAAGATCCTTCGTAACAAAGTGACGACCCAAAAATGCTTTTGCTATCCTTATCCCCTGAATATCGTCTCCTGTTACCAAAATATCATCAACATACACAATTATGACAACCGTACCTCTAGGACTCTTCTGGACGAACGAGTGATCCACATTTGATCTCTTAAATCCTTGTTGTTCAATTAGACGAGAAAGCTTTTGAAACCATGCCCTTGGGCTTTGTTTAAGGCCATATATGGGCTTATGAAGTCTACACACCATATGATTCTCCCCCTCAGCAGCGAACCCCGGAGGCTGCTGCATGTAGACTTCTTCCTGCAGATCGCCATACAAGAATGCATTCTTAACATCAAGTTGAAACAAGGGCTAATCACGTACCACAACAACGGATAGAAGAATACGAAGAGTGGAATGGCGGGCAACTAGAGAGAAGGTATCCATATTATCCACGCCATATGTCTGGATAAAACCTCGCGCCACTAGCCTTGCCTTGTAACGGTCAAGACTACCATCTGCATGATACTTGGCCGTGAATACCCATTTGCAACTAACGATAGATGCTTCTGAGGAAGCAGGAACCAAGCTCCATGTATCCCGTGACTGTAGAGCAACCATTTCCTCCTCCATAGTAGAACGCCAACAATCAATCTTCAAGGCATCTTGAAGACAAAGCCACAACAAACCTCTGAAAGTCCCTTGTGAAACGATGAAATGAAACCTGGGAAGCAAGATGATATGATGCACAAGCGCGTTTCTGCTTCCGTATAGCAATAGGGACATCTAAATCATCGACCACAATACTCACCGGTTCGCATTTCTCCTGTAATGATAAACCCTGTACATGCACACTATCTGACCCATCACTAGTACTAGCATCTGGACATAGTTGAGGCGTGCTGAATGATTGACGTGCAGCATGAGCATGACCCGACCGACGTGTATAATATTTAGGTAATGGCGAGACAGGTGGTTTTGGTGGTGGTGCCAGCAACGGCGGCGGTGATGGTGGTGGGGATGATGTTGCGTGACAATAGGAACATGGATGTACGCTGGTGGACTCAAAATAGGAGGATGAGGAACATAGACCTCGTCATTAGATGTGGATGAGGCCAACCTGTCACCTGCAGGTGAGAAGTACATAACAGCAAGGCCTTAAATGTCGATTTCGGTCACCATTTCGGTATCGACCAAAACAGAATTTCGATGGAATTTCGGTGGAATTTCGACCAAAATTTCGGTCATTTTTTGTACTAGGACCCCCATATTTCGGTCATTTCGGTCATTTCGGTCGAATTTCGATTTCGACTGAATATCGATATTCGACAGAAATTCGACCGAATTTCGTTGAAATTTGAGGCCATGCATAACAGACTCCAAAGAATGTAACATCAGCACTGACAAAGTATTTCCTGTTTACAGGATCATAGCAACGGTATCCCTTCTGAGTCCGCGAGTAACCCACAAAGACACAGTTGACACCCTAGGCGAGAGCTTGTCAAGTCCAGGAGACAACTGATGAACAAAAGCAACAACACCAAAAACACGAGTAAGTGAATAATTCCTTGTCTGGAAAAACAACAGAAAGAGGATTTTTCTCATCAAAGACTGAGGATGTCATACGATTCACAAGATAACAGGCTGTAAGGACGACATCTTTCCAAAAAGCAATAGGTGCACAACTCTGGATAGGTAGGGTTCGAGTAATATCAAGAAGATGACGATGTTTTCTCTCTGCGACTCCATTTTGTTGAGAATTGAGATGTGTAGGCATATATGGTTTGATGAATAATGCCTCTTGACGAAAAAATGTGAGAGAGAATGAGTGCAAAATTCCAAAGCATTATCCGTACGGACATATTTCACATGAGGGGAAAAAACATTTTGCACTTCATTTATAAGATTTCTTATAACATCACTTGCTTCAGATTTATTCTTTAACAGAAATACCCACGACACACGTGGGAAATCATCAACGATACAAGATAAAACCTGTGTCCCTGGTGATCAGGAACACGACTCGGACCCCAAATATCGACGTGAAGTAATTCAAAAGGGGAGCTACTTCTCCGACACTGACGACTAGGGAAGCTAGCTCTATGGTGCTTTCCCAACTGACATGCTTCACACCAGAAGGAAGAACTCGTAGAAATCTGAGGCAAGAGATGACTCATCTTCTGAAGAGGAAGGCGACCAAAGTGTAGATGCCATGTATACAGAGAGACTAATAAGCTGAATGAGTGGAGACACCAGCATAGGAATTCCAGACCAACCGATAAAGACCATCATGTTCAGAGCCACAACCAATCACCCTGCCCGTTAGAATGTCCTGAAATATAAGAGACGATGGGTCGGAAAATATCGACGTGAAGTAATTCAAAAGGGGAGCTACTTCTCCGACACTGACGACTAGGGAAGCTAGCTCTATGGTGCTTTCCCAACTGACATGCTTCACACCAGAAGGAAGAACTCGTAGAAATCTGAGGCAAGAGATGGCTCATCTTTTGAAGAGGAAGGTGACCAAAGTGTAGATGCCATGTATACAGAGAGACTAATAGGCTGAATGAGAGGAGACACCAGCATAGGAATTCCGGACCAACCGATAAAGACCATCCTGTTCAGAGCCACAACCAATCACCCTGCCCGTTAGAATGTCCTGAAATATAAGAGACGATGGGTCGGATATAGCGCGACAGTGCAAATCCTTTGTAATCTGACTAATAGAAAGTAAGTTCATCGAAAAATCAGGGGCATGTAAAACATTTAGTAGATGCATGGAAGGCGACAAAGTAATCTCTCCCTGTCCAATATTGGGCGAATGAGTCCCATCAGTTATTACCACTGACCGCCCAGGTGGAATCTCCCTGTATGATGTAAGTCTATCTTTGTCGCGACAAAGATGGTGTGTTGCACCGGAGTCCATAATCCAATCTGAGGCATCGGAACTATGACATGATGGAAAAGCACAAGCACCACCTGAGGTGCTAGCAGTGGCATAAGTATTGGCTGAAGCTGAAGCGGCAATATCCCAAGGGCCTCCTGGAGAATCTGTAGATACGGGAGGCATAATATCTCGCAATCTCGCAATGAGCTCCTCGAACCTCTGATCCGAAGTAGATGCTGAAGGAGATGCAACATGTTCGACTACTCGTGCCGAGGTTGGAAAGCCATGCTTAGAATAACATGTATCCTCAGCATGTCCTGTGCAATGACAAAAGGTGCATGGCTGGTGAAAACGACCGCCTCGACCCCGAGGTCCACAACCACGGAATGAAGAAGAGCCACCTCTCCCTCTGAAAGCAGCCATCGCCGAGGGTGGTGGAGTAGAAGCACTGGACGAGATAGAGATGCGATTAAGTCTCCGATAGACTTCCTCCATAGGAGGAATGGTAGCATCGACAAGAATCTGTAATCGAGTAGCATCATATTCTGGATCAAGGGCCGCAAGCAGGACCCCCATCATGGTAACATTCCTAAATGTCTTCTGCTGCTCGGGGGTGGCCGTGGTAGGAATGATGTTGTAAAGTTTCTCAAACATCCCCCGTAGGGATGTATACAAGGAGTGAAGTGACCGCCCATTCTACTTCATTGTGAATATGTCGTGTTGGAGCTATAAGATCTTGGTCTCATTTCACACCTGTGAATATGTTGCCGCCAATATGTCCCACATCGCCTTAGCGATGGGCTGATGGAGAACATCATTAGCAATCTCCATCGATAATGTGCCTGAAAGCCAGACCTTGGCGTATAAATCATCGGCCTCCCAGGAGGCATAAATCCCAGTCTTCTCTGCCAGCCCTTCCTCGGTAAGAATATCCTTCTTGCCGTTCGACTTCATGAGACTCATGAACTACATCGCCCAGAGCTCATAGTTCATCCCATCCATCTTGACGATTGGCGCAGGACCTTTGAACGGACCTATGGAGGGCATATCGACCTTGTTTTCTGACATATCGTCGGAGATGAAGAACTAGGGTTTGTAGAACAAAAGACAATTGTCTACATAAACTTCATAGGATTTGAGTGCATATGTAGACTTTACACACTCAAATCCATATAGAAGACGGGAGGGGGCGTCTGTGAGTGGAGCCGTCTGCGGTGGGCCGGCGAGTGGGGCCGACTGGAGTAGGCCGGTGGGTGTAGGGGCCGACGAGGAGGGGGCAGGGAGATGGCAGGGAGGGGGCGACGAAGGGGCGGTGAGGTGGCGGCGGGCGGGAGGGAAGAAGGGGCGAGAGGGAGGCGGCGGTGCCGGGAGAGAAGAGGGGGCGGCGACGTCGTGAGAGAAGGTGGGGTGGGCGGCAGGCAGTGAGGGTGAGGGGGTTTTAGTATTTTGGCTCTGATACCATGTTGGTGGAAAAAGTTATTCTATATTCCAAAGAACCCTAGGCTCTCTTATATAGAGACAACCCATGGGTAAATTACATTAGATGCGACCAAGAAAATAAAAATAGCATAAACGGTACACCGACTACATAATTATCTCTACAATTACTCTTCGGCTCAGGCTTGGGAGATTGCAAGCATTCCTTGGATTCAGAGGCAAGGGGCGACCGACTTTTAGAGGAGCATAGAGCGGTTTGTAGTCAAGGGAACGAGGATTGCATGCGTCCTTTTGCCATTCTGTGGGCGATTTGGTGCGCAAGAAATAGCACCATTTTTGGGGGGCATACTTGTTACACAGAAAACATTGCGGACCATAGTAGGGCGTTGTGTATACTGTGGAGCTCGTAATTTGATTCTAGCTTACATGCAATATTTCTTTTCTTATATTTCTAATACAATTGGGGGTGGCTCCCATTCTCTGGTAGACCACCCATCTCACTTCTCAAAAAAAGTATCTATATTCTTATACGTTTAAACATATATGGTCATCCATCGATAAGAGTCTAAGATAAAAGTACCAATTAATAAGTTACATATATGGAGCATTTATGGTGATACTGAGATAAATAGGATCCTTTAAAAAGTAAAAACATAAAAAATCAACAATCGATTGCGATAGTCATGGTTTTAAATGTGGCGCCTCAAGGTGTATAGGCGTACGCCTCAAGGCGAGGCACGCCAAAAAAACAACTTTGTAAGATCTTCTATCCCTATTCTTTCTTTACGTATTCTACTATTTCTATCTCTTGCATAAAACTATTGAGTTTCTAAAAGGGAGATTACTATTTTTTCTTGAAATATTTGGGGCTTATATAGAGATATTTCTAGTATTTATTTACTTATGTGTCATGTTTATCTTTATTGTTCCGTCTTATGTAATTTATCCATAGGCTTCCTCTATATAAGAGAGCCTAGAGTTCTCTGGAATAAACAAGTTCTTCATTTCCTACAACATGGTATTAGAGCCACCCTAAATCGCCGCCGGCCTCTCTCCACGCCAGCCCCGGCCCCTCCACGCCGCCGACCCCGGCCCCTCCACGCTGCCAGCCTCTTCTCTCAATGCCACCGGCCCCCGCCCCTTCTTCCGTTCATGGGTTTGAGTGCATAAGTTTACATATGCACTCATACCCCTTCAAGTTTATGTAGACAATTCTTCATTAGTCTACAAACCCTAGCTCTTCTTCTCCGGCAATATGTCAGACAACAAGGTTAATATGCCCTCCATTGGCGCATTCAAGGGTCCAACGCCTATAGTCAAAATGGATGGGACAAATTATGAGCTCTAGGCGATGCAGTTCATGAGTTTGATGAAGTCCAATAGTAAGAAGCACATTCTTACCGAAGATGAGCTGATGGAGACGACGGGGATTTACGCTTCATGGGAGGCCGATGACTCGTATGCTAAGGTCTGGCTTTCTGGCACTCTGACAATGGAGATAGCCAACGGTGTTCTACACCAGCCCACGGCTAAGGCCATGTGGGATATTCTTGCAACAACGTACTCACAGATGAAGAACGAGACAAAGATTCTTCAACTTCAGCATGACATCTTTACGGTCAAGCAGAATGGCCGCCCGTTGCATTCGTTGTATACATCCCTACGGGGGATGTTTGAGAAGCTCTACAACATCATTCCCCTGACAGCGACCCCTGAGCAACAGAAGACGTTCCGGAATGCTACAATGGTGGGGCTCTTACTAGCGGCACTAGACCCGGAGTATGATGCAGCTCGCTCACAGATATTGGCAGATGCGACTATTCCTCCAGTGGAGGAAGTGTATCGGCGACTAAGCCGAATCTCGGTTCCTTTTTCTGCATCTACGTCACCCCCCTCGACAATGGCTGCTTCACGTGGCAGAGGTGCTTCCTCCTTTCGTGGGCGTGGACCTCGCGGTCGAGGCGGTCGCTTTCGTCAGCCATGCTCCTTCTGTCATCGCTCGGGTCATACAGAAGACACATGCTATTCTAAGCATGGTTATCCTGCCTGCCTGTGCCCGTGTAGTCGAGCATGCTGTCTCTACACCGCCATCTACTTCCGACCAGAGGTTTGATGATCTTGTTGCCAGATTACGGGATATCATGCCTCCTGCCTCTACTGATTCGTCAGGAAGTCACTCGGACATCGCAGCCTCAGCCTCTGCCAGCACATCAGCCATGGCGAGCTATTCAGGTAATGTTTACGCATTTACTTCATGTCACAGTCCGGATGTTTCAGAATGGATATTGGACTCTGGTGCGACACATCATCTCTGTCGAGACAGAGATAAGTTTACATCCTACAGGGAAGTTTCTCAAGGGAGATTGGTAGTGATAGCAGATGACACTCATTCCCCCATCATTGGGCAGGGGGAGATCAGTTTGACACCTTCCATTCGTTTGTTGCATGTTTTGCATGCTCCAGATTTTTCTATGAACTTGCTTTCTATTAGCCAGCTTACGAAGGATTTGCATTGTCGAGCTATATTTGACCCATCCTCTCTTCTCTTTCAGGGCATTCTTACGGGCAAGGTGATTGGATGTGGCTGTGAGCAGGATGGACTTTATCGGTTGGTTCCCACATCCTATGCTGGTGTCTCATCTCAGTCCAGTGGATCTGCTTCTCCCTTTACCTGGCATCTGCGTTTTGGCCATCTCCCTCTTCAGAAGCTACGTCATATCTTGCCCCAGATTTCACCCAAGTCTTCCTTTCAGTGCGACGCCTGTCAGTTGGGAAAGCATCACAGGTCTACTTTCCCTAGTCGTGAGTATAGGAGCAGTCGCTCCCCTTTTGAGTTATTGCATGTTGACATTTGGGGTCCGAGTTGTGTACCCGATCACCAGGGACACAGATTTTACCTAGTGGTTGTAGATGATTTCTCTAGATTATCTTGGGTCTTTTTATTGAAAAATAAATCTGAAGCGGGGGATGTAATCAAGAATCTTATCAATGAAATTCGGAATGTCTTCTCTTCTAATGTGAAGATTGTACGTACATATAATGCATTAGAATTTTGCAACCGTGCTCTTTCCCATTTCTTCTAATCTCGTGGCATTATTCACCAAATAACCTGTGCATATACGTCTCAACAGAACGGTGTTGCTGAAAGGAAACATCATCATCTTCTTGATGTGGCTCGGACTTTACTCATTCATAGTAGTGCTCCTCTGTCGTTTTGGGGTGATGCGGTACTTATGGCAGGTTATCTAATTAATCGTATGCCATCTTCTGTGTTGGGGTGGGGAGTTCCTCTTTCTGTTGTTTTTCCTGACAAGGAATTGTTCACTTTAACTCCTCGTGTTTTTGGTTCAGTTGCTTTTGCCATCTTTATGACTAAGGATTTCTAGGCAGTCAGTTTGTGACTAAGGATCTTGGTACTCTACGGTACTTTCTGGGATTGGAGTTTGCAAGGAATGCGCAGGGTCTTGTGATGACCTAAAGGAAATATATTACAGATATGCTTGTTGAGACATGTAAGATCGGGTGTCGACCCTTTACTACTCCCATGGACCCTAGTATGAAGCTATATGGAGATGACACAGAGGAAGTTGATAAAAGAAGATATAGAGAAATGGTGGGAAAACTTCTCTATATTACCATCACCAGACCTGATATTGCGTTTGCAGTAAGTCGGGTGAGTCAATTCATGGAGCAACCCAGACAAGTACACATGGATGCTGTATATATGATACTGAGATATCTAAAGTCGTCTCCAGGTGCAGGATTGTTGTTTAGGAAAGAAACAAATCTTTCTATCTCTGCATGTGCTGATGCGGACTATACATGATGTCCTAGAGATCGGAAATCTACCTCAGGATTTGCGGTATTCATTGGCAGTTCCTTAGTCTCTTGGAAGAGCAAGAAACAGACAGTGGTGGCTAGATCTAGTGCTGAATCTGAGTACAGGGCCATGGCGCATGCTAGCACGGAGATGATGTGGGTTTGAGGCGTATTAACAGATCTGCATATAGATGTATCGTTACCCATGCAGTTACAGTGTGATAATCAAGCCGCATTATTTATTGCTAATAATCTTGCATTTCATGAAAGGACGAAGCATATTGAGGTAGACTGCCACTATACCAGGGACATGATTCAGAAAGGGTTAATTTCTACTTCTCATGTGAGTTCAGGTGAACAGACTGCAGATATTTTCACCAAGTTGTTGCTCAGAATGCCGTTTCAGAAATGTACTTTCAAGCTGAGCATGATTGACATCTATGCTCCATCTTGAGGGGGAGTGTAGAGATATTTCTAGTATTTATGTACTTATGTGTCATGCTTATCTTTATTGTTCCGTCTTGTGTAATTTACCCATAAGCTTCCTCTAATATAAGAGAGCTTAGGGTTCTCTGGAATAAACAAGTTCTTCATTTCCTACAACAGCTTATGGGGACCTCTTAAATTAAATTGCCTCTAGGAGCTAAAAAATATAAGCCTTTTTGCCCTTTGAGTAGCTAAATCACAATATTTAAATATTCGAAGTAGACTCACAGGATTAGAGCATATTTATTGGCATTCAAATGCGAAATGCTTATCATGGAACATCCTCATGGGTTGGGACCCATCTTTACTTCTCTATGAGGAGATCATGGATTATGACTTAACTTCGGTCCCACATATTTTATACATAACCTCTTCCATCTCTTCTCAGCAGGACAACATTTTTGACCAACCCTATATAAACTAAAAACAATCCTTCTTAGGTAACCTTCGATCTCTCACTAACCAACCGAGCTATCTTATGCTCACAAGAGACTTCAACTTAGTGCGATATCGATGTGAAAATTCTTATTTTGTCTCGAGACTTCCACAATTGGATTTCAAATTCTCCTCTAGTCGAACTAGAAAGCTAGACCTACCCTTTCACGTGGAAAGGTGATGCTTGCGATGGCAGTTGGGCGAGGTTGGATAGAGTCATTTTTAGTGAATCTATGGCATATATATTGGATACAATTGGCAGGAAATCTGGGTGCCTATTTTTTAGTTGCTGATGACTGGATCATGCTTGTCGAGGGAGGGGCCTCGAGTTGCAGAGATCTTTCTGTTTTTTCTGGGCCTATTTGGTGGTGTCTCGGGTTTGAGGATCTATAGAAGTAAGGTTTCTTGTGTGCCTGTTAGAAAAATCGGAAGCGGGAGCGAACATGGAATAAAGATAATAAAGAACAAAATAAGAACGGGATTTACGTGGAACCCTACTCCGTGAGGAGCGGGATGAAACCCACGGGAGAAGCCCCTTAACTGGGTGTGTTTGTCTATTGACTTTCTCATCTGTTACAGAGGCCTGGGGCTCCTTATATAGCTTCCACAGGACCTCCAAGTCCCACCACTAGGAGGTATGGGACTAAACTCAGTGGTGGGGTAAATGGACCCCTGGAGGGATCCATTTACCCACCTATTACATAAGTGACGCATGCTCCAAATACTCTAACACTCCCCCTCAAGCTGGAGCATGCAATGCTCAGCTTGGACAAACAGGAAGAAACTCGACTCACAATACATGACACTACAGACAATATCAACCCAACGCGCACAACTGCTGCAGTCGAGGACGTTGCTTCTCATGGCGTGCATGTGAGGAGGACGAACGGGGCTGGAGTGTCTATCTGGCTCAGAGAATGGTACTCTACTGTGGAGTCCCTATGATACCACATGAAAACGCTTGCCCTTAATGGCATAGGGAATAGTCCTCTGCTATGGAGTCCCTATGGCTCACATGAAAGCTCTGGCCGACCAACAAGAATGACAAATGATTGGCATGCGTCATCGTCGAGTCTGAATCTGAAATTTGTAGAGTCTGAATATCTGACCGGTCTGGAAAATCTGATATCTGAATCAAGACCTGTGACTCTACATATACTCCCCCTTTCTCCCATACTGGTCGGAATGACATTGTATGACCACGTTGGGAGAAGATAAAATAATACGTAAACATGGGGATGAATAAAATATCACTTAGCCGATAATGATTTTTTTTCGGCTTTTTCTAATTTTTTTTTAACAACATTTTTTTTAATTCGTACGACTTTTCTTTGTACGTGCCTCTTTCATTTTTTTTATGCGTACGACTTTTGCAAATATTTTTTTTTTTAATTTCGTGCGGCTTTTTTTTATGCACGCGCCTCTTTTTTTCCTCTCTCTCTTTTTTTTTTAAAAAAAACTATCGGCCCACATGGCCCTTTAAACAAGTAACAATTTTTTTTTTAAATATCTCAATCGGGCCTGTATGCCCCGTCACTAGGGTTTCCGAAACTTAAGATGCAGCCGCTCCCATCGGGGGTTCTTGGATCGCCGCCGCTCTTCGCGAGAGAGGAACGTCGGGATCGCCTGGAGTTTCTGCGTGGAGGTCTCGCGCCGCGTGGGAGGCTTCCGCCGGCGATGGTGGTCTCGTCGCTTGAGCGGCTTCTGCTGGAAGTGCCGCCTTGTGGGTTCGCGTCGCCGGCTGGATGAGGAGGAGGCGAGGTCACGCGCCGCCTGCGGCCTAGGGTGCGCCATTGCGCCTGGAGTGCGCCATCGCGCGAGGATGGTTGCGCGCCGCCTGCGAGATCTGGAGCCGTAGGGCTGCCTGGGCCATGGGACTGCAGCGAGGCGCCGCTGGAAGAGTCGTCTTGAAGATACCGCCGCCGTCTGCCTGGAGAATAACATAATGATTTTTTTTTTCGCCTGAAGGGTGTGCCCTGTGCCGCATGATGCCTTGAGCATCGTTGCTCCAGGCTATGCGGGTTTCATCAGAGAAACCCTAATAGTGGCATGCGTGGATTGTGGCTGGGCTGCTGTGGGATTGCGTCAAACCGCAGGGGTGGCATACGCAGGAGATCGTGGAACTGGGGCCACCTGATGTGCATCAGTTGCGCCACCGAGGGAGAATCGCAGCATGGCTGCCTTTGAATGCGTGAAGATGAACAGAAGGATCCAGCCCCACAAAAATAGGGTTTGTTTGGAAACCCTAGAATATCTCGAGATGAACCGATCTTTAAACAATACAAATAATCTTTAAAAAAAAAAACAATCGAATCTCGAACAAAAATGAGAATAAGAAAACCTCGAGAATCGAACCCGCTCTGATACCATGTTAGAAAAATCGGAAGCGGGAGCGAACATGGAATAAAGATAATAAAGAACAAAATAAGAACGGGATTTACGTGGAACCCTACTCCGTGAGGAGCGGGATGAAACCACGGGAGAAGCCCCTTAACTGGGTGTGTTTGTCTATTGACTTTCTCATCTGTTACAGGAGGCCTGGGGCTCCTTATATAGCTTCCACAGGACCTCCAAGTCCCACCACTAGGCGGTATGGGACTAAACTCAGTGGTGGGGTAAATGGACCCTGGAGGGATCCATTTACCCACCTATTACATAAGTGACGCATGCTCCAAATACTCTAACAGTGCCTTTTGGTTTGAGCATGGGGGTTGTAAAGTGTCTTATTTGGGGACTACTAGGGCCTGTCTGCTGTTGTTGTACCTTGGGTTGTTTCTAGTTTGCGGGAAGCTGTGGAAGGCGAATTTCTGCTGTTGGTGGAGATGATTGAGAGGAGACTGGCTGGGAGAAAGTCTGCTTGCTTATCCAGCAGTGGGAAATTGGTGTTGCTTAGGTCAATCCTCACTGTTATCCATGTGTTCTTCCTTTCTTCCAAGCTTCAACCCGTCAATGTTATGAGCCAGTTAGAGTCCTTGATAAGGGGATTTTTTGATCACCCTCGAATAACTATTTAGGCATTCCGCTACTTGAGTGGAAGATGGTTACCATGCAGAAGTGCGATGGTGAACTTGGTGTTCTTTGCATGAGGGGAGCTGAACATCACTTTCCTTTCTAAGTGGATTTGCCGTATTTGTGGTTATAGTTCAGGCTTATGTTTTGGACGATCTATGGGGTATTTCCCATTTTTGTAGGTCACCTTATATCGATTGGTTCACTATCGTCATTTTAGAGGGGTATTTGCTCAATGATTCCTGATGTCATATTGTCACTTCGAGTGGTTTTGGGGGATGCATGTCTCTTTAGCGTCTTGCATGATGAGTAGACGAGGGACGAGCTCTTCTATGTGCAGATTCGTAACTGTTTGCTTTCTCACATTAGGAGGTGCAAGTTGCTAGTGCTTGGGATGTTGGGACCTACATCCTAACTTTTAGGTCGGATCTCATGTTAGCTTGCTGACTTGGTGTTCTTGCTGACTTTTTATTTCTTTCATCTACGCTAGAAAGGATCCCAATGTTGAGGATAAAAACAATATCTTTCTGGAGCTGAAGGCGGTATCGTGGGTGGCATGACGTGGACACGAATGAGCTTGGGAACGTCGTGATGATGATGAACTTGTCAACTATCTGTGAAGTGAGAGAGATTGTTTAGGAGGAAGATGAGGCATTACTGTTTAATAAGTTAAGAAAGATAAAATAACCATCACCACAAAAGTGCTTGTCTTGCTTTGGTTTTGGGACTGAGGATCATGGTAGTTTAGCTGACTACCTGATGGTTTTGACTTTTGACCATTGTAATCGTAGTTGTAGCCCTAACCATAACATATATGTTAGAAAATATGAATGTAGAAGCGAAATGATAAATATAGCGTGAAACATAAAGAAATATAGACTTGGAACACATAGATTTTAACGTGGAACCCTACTCCCTAAGGAGCGGGATGAAACCACGGGAGGACACCTCAAAGGGCTAATGTATGTATTGCATTTTCTCATCTGATATAGGAGGTCTGGGGCTTCTTATATAGCCTCCATAGAGCCTCCATCCCACCACTGGTAGATGTGCGACTAAACTCCTGGATGTGGTAAATGGATCCTAGAGTGATCCATTTACCCATCTACAACATAGGTGACGCATAACACAAATACTCCAACACTCCCCCTCAAGCCGGAGCATGCAATGCTCAGCTTGGACAAGCAGAAAGAAATCTCAAACTCACGCTACAAGACACTACGAACAATATCAACTCAACACGCACAACTGTCGGGTGCTGTCGAGGATATTGCTTCTCTTGCATGCAGGTGAGGAGGACCAAACGGGCTGGAGTGTAAGTCAAACTAAGTATGCCCTGTATTGCGTCTGTCAAAGCCACTGAAACTAAAAATGAGTCTCCACCTGGAGAACTCTGTCCCTCCACATGTAGAAGACTGGATCATGTGAACAACTGCTCCATCTCTTTGAGGGACCGAACTGAAAAAATCGTGGAGACAATCCTCGTCGAAGTCCAAGGTCGCTGGAGAATGGAGTCTAAAATGTCTCCTCGTCGGAGAACTGGGTCTCTCCTGTACTGGCTCAGAGAATGGGATCTCTAACATGGAGTCCTTATCAAATAACATGAAAACCCTCGCCCACATGGCATAGGGAAACGTGATCTCTACTCTGGAGTCCCTATGAAATCACATGAAAACCCTCACCCACATGGCATAGGAAATGGGATCTCTACTCAGGAGTCCTATGGAACACATGAACACTCTGACCAAAAACAAAAGATGGGGACCGCAACAAATGATGGCAAACATGTGCACATCTAGGGATGAAAACGAATGTGAATATATTCGTATCCGATCTGCTATCGTATTCATTTTATACATATTTTGGCATCCGTATTCGTATTCGTTTTAATCTGGATGTGGATATGGATATCATTTTAACATTCGCTAATATTCACATTCGTATTCTTATATTCGTTTTTGTACATAAGTATAGTGATTAATTATTTATAGCTACATGTAACAATAATTTACGATTGTATTCACCATTGTTGATATAAGTGTTATGAAATTACTACACATGCTATATTTTTTTTCTGTGTAAACATCCTAAACATATACATTTTAATTAACCTGTTAAATCTTTTTGTTATTATTCGTATCCGATTCGTATTCGTTTTACATTCATATTCGTTTTTAAGGATATGGTATCGCATTTTTCACATCCATCAATATTCGTATCCGCATTCCTATTTGTATTTTAAAATGGATAAGGGATGTGATTATACTATATTCGTATCCGTATCCAATCAATTTCATCCCTATGCACATCTCACTGAGGACTCAGAATTTGAACATCGAGTCTGAACATCTGAAGAACTGTAGAGTCTGATCAATTGGTTGGCTTGGAATCTGGAGAATCTGGCAATCTAACCTGTGACTCTACACAATATTTCTTTTTTCTCCCAATACTTGTCGGAAAAATAATGACATCGAAAACGTCAGGAGAAGACAAGAAATGAAGATGGGGAGAAAATAAGAAACATTTAGTCAATTTTTTATTTTTTTTTCAAATAAGTCGTTCATCATTTTTACGGCTTTTCTCTCCATCTTTGCAATTTTTTATTTACTGTACGACTTTTCTTTTGAAAATCACTATGGCCTCTTTTCTTTTGGCCCTTCTCTCTATTTTTTTAACACGACCCACTTGGGCTTGCTCTCTCCCTCTCCCCCCACTTTTTTTTATTTTACGAAGTACGGCCTAATTGGGCCAGAGCAACAACTGAAGTTTTTCTTTTAAATAAAAAAACCAGTCCATTTGCGCTCGGCTATAGCATCATGCACCCCTTTCTTTTAATAAAGAGGGCCATCGGGCCCCCTTTTTCTTTTCACCATCGCTAGGGTTCTCAATTGGGAACCCCTCTATTTTGTGTTGCTGCTGCTCAAAGAAATGGGCTGCTTGGTGGAAGCTCGAAGGAGGGAGGGAATCCTGCTTGGAGATCACGCCACCGCCGCCATCGTTGGATGGTTGGAGATTGGCTGGTGCGCGCGAGGAGTCAAGATCGGGAGGGGGGGTCTGGGTTTTCTGGAACCCGATGCTGCTAATGCCAGAAAGATGCAACACTTGCTGGGTAGGGTTCTTCGCGCTCGGTCTTCATCGCTCAAGGGGGAAGCATCTCATGGAGCTACAGATGTGAAGGGAGAGCGGCATGCTGGGGGTCATCAGAAGACCGCCGCCTGGAATGGTTGAGGTGTGGCCAAGGGATCCGCCGTTGCCTGAGATCGGGTGGGGGTTGGGCGCTTGGAGGTTCACCGATCGGGGAGGAGGCGATTGGAGATTATCGGAAGATCGCCGCCTGGAGCATTGACCTGGAGGTGCCTCGATGCCGCCTCGGGGAGGGGGCCTCCGCCTGGAGGCACGAAGGGCTCGAGCTTCGCGTGGAGTAAGGGCACGACGTGGAGCCTGAATCTCCATCACTGTAGCTGCCCCATGATGGAGATTAACGACTTGCGATGCCGCCTCCTTGGAGGAGAGATGTTGCCCGTTGTCTTAAGGTTCGAAACCCATGCCCTTGGGTTCGAAACCCATGTACGATGGGAGCCCTAGTTTGAATGCGTCGCCGCCGTGAAGCATGATGCAATCGTCTACATGTGGCGGGCCAGGAGGTGGCTGCCATTGCTGCTTGTGGGTTCTGCCTGAAGGGATTTGGAGCAGCTTTTGATCGATGCTGATCAAGAGAAATTAGGGTTTCAAGAATTTGAACCCTTGATTGGACAATAGATCTTCAAATATGAACAAGTAATGTTCAAAAATGAACAATCGAATCTCAGAAATAAAGAACATAAAAATAATCCTCGAGAATCGAACCCGCTCTGATACCATGTTAGAAAATATGAATGCGGAAGCGAAAATGATAAACAGAGCATAATATTAAGAAATATAGACTTGGAACACAGATATTTTAACATGGAAGCCTACTTCCTAAGGAGTGGGATGAAACCACGGAAGAACGCCTCAAAGGGCTGATGTATGCATTGCACTTTCTCATTCGATACAGGAGGTTCGGGGCCTCTTATATAGCTTCCACAGAGGCTCCAAGTTCCACCACTGGTAGATGTTGGACTAAACTCTTGGATGTAGAAAATGGATCATGGAGTGATCCATTTACCCATCTACAACATAGGTGTCACATAACACAAGTACTCCAACACTCCCCCCTCAAGCTGGAGCATGCAATGCTCAGCTTGGACAAACATAGAGAAATCTCAAAGTCACGCATGCAATCCGATCAGATCTTGTTATGTAATTGTCAACATCTGCACCAATTTGTTGATTTATATTTGTTTTGGCCTTCCTCACACCTCATCAAGTATTGAAGCTCTATTTGAATTTTTCTACTTCTGAAGGGCATCTTCGTCCACATCATCTTCTTGCATTTTGAAAATACATGCAAACTCAATGAGATATGTGTAGCCTTCTTTGGCATGCTCCTCTCTTGCACGTTTCATCTTCAATCATGTGTTGTAATGCACATAGACGAGATCATGGAACTTGTCTTGGCCCAACATGTCCTTTTAATTTGAATGGATAAAGTTGAATGTGCTCCAGTTCTTCTCATATCTCCCAGCAAATGCAATTTGGGACACCACATTTATCATCAAAATTTGCAAGTTGGGAGCATGTAACATGTATAGTACAATAGCCACCGTTAGCTGTACAATGATGAAAAGAGAAATTATGAATTTTACAAATAGCAATGTTATTGCTTGACAAGTAGAAAAATATATGAAATCTTACCAAGAAGAGTATTGCCCTGTCCATTGATTACGACGATTCTTTTGAATGTCCTCTACGATTCTTCAAAGAACTTGACATGCGTTAAGTAATAGTTTGTACACAAAACTAGCATTGACGGTGTTGTTTCCTATCTCGATTTTTTCACCTTTCTATATCTCTCATACAAACTGGGTTTAGGGAGGAGGTTGGAGGCATTGATGAGGAGATTCTTAGGGGCCTCCTTCGGGGAGGTACCTGAGTTGTCTTTAGTAGGATGAAAGACCCTGATGCTGCAGGAGGATGATGGTGTCATGCGGATGTTGAGCCTAGAGGAGATGAATGAAGCATTGTTGGCTAAATGAGCGACTTGCATTAGGGGTGGTGGATGTGACCTGTTGTGCAGGTGGTTCGCTTTATAGATATTTCGGGGCAAGTTAGTGTAGTCATGGTTTTAAACATATGCCTCGAGGCGTATGCCTCAGGCAGCCCAGACGAGGCGTACGTCTCTTGGTGGTGAGGTGCCGCCTTGCGTGACACTAGGTATGGTACCCAGTTTTATGTATGTTATGCATTAACAATTATGATATCTTAAATACAATATTAATTAGGGAAAAATGAGGCTTCCCCCGCCACATTTTTGAATGTTTTTTTTCATTTTTTTCAAAAATACTCATGTATTTTCATCACTATATCCCTCTAATATGCTATTCCAATTTTGTCAGAAACATAGACTCCTATGCCCTCCATCTTGAACATGTATTTTAACGGTCCTAGAATTGCTGTAACCGACTTGCTCTAGATGAAAGGCATAAGAGTCTCTGTTTCTGACGAAATTGGAATGATATATTAAGGGATATAGTGATGAAAATACATGGCAGTATTGTTCAAAAAAACAAAAAAAAATCATCGAAATATGGCACGAGGACAACCAAATTATACCCAATTAATTATTAACAATTTAATTTGTCATATACTCGCATATTTTTATTGTATGTTTAACAAATTGTATGTTAGCCATATTATGTATGTCATAAACCGTAATATATACTATACAACATATTATATTGTTGTAAGTAACGGAAGCAAACTCACACAAACACAAGCAATCAAGCAAACAAAGACATATTTATGATACGATGTGGGGATGCATATAAAGTTCTTCAACTTGGTTTAACATAACGGATGGTTACGATTCAAGGCATATCGACATATATATTAGTTAAGTAATATATATATAATATAATACGGGGACCCTTCCAATGAGGTGGGTCTTTCATGAGATTTAAAAAGCCACTACCAAATTTGTAAATAGTATAACAATTTTGTAAAATATAAACTGCACATTGTAAAAAATGATGGTCATACTATTTTGTAAAATATAACATTCATATTGTAATTAACATTTTTTTGTCTACTATCATAATATTTTTATAAAACTTTCTTGATATACATATTATGTTAATATTTATTACATTTATTATTAAATTTATGGAGTTAGAAAATGTAAAATAAATAGAAAAAATACCTAAATTGGTGTGGCTTTCCATGCATCCAGGAAAAGCCCACCTCATTGGAAGTTTCCCCTATATAATACAACATATACATATTGTATGTTGTGTATGTTAATCATCTATGTTTGTCCCATAATTTTGTTTTGCTAACACATATAGTGGGTGGCATTGTATATGGACAACGGGCTTTGCTCCGCCAACATTGAGGGAGGTCATATGTTACATAATAAGCTTTTCTTTGTATAGGGATGCCAATATGAGTTAGGATTCAAGGCATCTCATACAGAGAATATTATATATTCACATGTTCATAAAATATATGTTGAATATGTTAAGGAATATTTAAATATATGATTTTGTGTATATATAGTTATATTTAATTGTATACTAAGAATATTTTTCTATATAAATTGAGGCTAACGCCTTGACCGCCTCGAGGCTTATACCTTGCCTTGACAACAAAAAACTGCATGGATCAACCTCATGTTTTTTGAAACCATGGGTGTAGTAAATATGTCGTCCAATTTCTGAAGGGACATTTGCTCGGTTCCTTCTTGTGTGGCCCCACTTATGAAGACCGATATGTATGCTTTGACGTCTAGATTTCGCTTTTGGATTTAGATCATTGGATGCGGTAGGGGGCTCATGGGGTTCATGGTACGGAAGGCGTAGAAGGCCTTTTACTTATCGATGGTCTTTGATCCTCAAATAACGTTTGATTATTTTAAGAACATCAGAAGATGGAAGGTGCCTCTAGGGTTCGGTTATTCATTTGTTTTTTTGAAAGGGGATCGGGTGTGAGAACAAAGAGCCATGTTTTTCCAGGTGTTGTGGGCTTAGGTCAACAACGTACATCGCTTGAGGACATTGAGGATCTCTTCTTAGGTTTTTTTTTTGAGGAAGGTTTGGACAACGTCACATGTTGATTCAATGGCAACCACCGACTATGTTACATTTTGGAGTACATTGACAGGTTGGGTAGTGGGACTAATCCCACCAAGATTTGGGCTCTGACTTTCTCATGGTCCTTGTGACTGACACAAAATGGGGTCATATTTCGAGGTGGGGGAATGTACATGGAGAATGTTTTGGAACATGCCAAAGGCCTTCATGCCTTTTTATCCTTGTAGTTAATATATCTTAGCGATATGAATATATAGAAGTTTTTTGGTGTGGCTTCTCCTCGAAATTACACCCCTTTTTTCCTTTTATTTTTTTATTAAACATGCATATCAAACCTTGTGAAGAGGATGCAAGAGCATTTTGGACAATCACTCATCAACGATCCTAACCAGGCCTTAAATCCTTTTCCAATATTTATTTAACCTTCTCCCTTACGTATCACATTGTTTCATACATTACACCCATGGTTGGTTTTTATTATCGTCCATAATCCCCAAATGCTAGTACAATCGATTCTATGATTTCATGATGCATATCACATCATCTCATAAGGTAAGTGAAGGTCATTGATAAATGATTCAATTTCTGTCCCTGTTCCGTTCAAGCATCAAATATCTTGGACAATTGCCCTCGACAACACATGATTTTCAAATTGGTTTTCTGTTGTTTCAAGCTTTGCAATACCATAAAATTGATTGCAAACCTTGTGATCCCATGCCTAATTAAGTCCATATTGTACATCCTTCCATGGAAGGACATATCGATATCGGTATCGATATCGGTACCATGTCGATACGGATATATCGGCGATATATCGACGCCATATCGACGACATCGGACCGAATCTCGCCTTTTTGCCTGTCGATGCCAGATATCGGACATATCTGCGATATATCGGTGACCTGTCGATACCGATATATCGCTGATATATCGCCGATATATCTCGATACAACCTTCCATGCATCCTTCGCATCAACTATAATTTTTTAGAATGATTGCAAATGAATGTGGTGATCGCACATGCTTAATCCTCCACTTTTGTTATGATTTTCACCCTATCAACGTCCTTCAAGATCAAGCCAATGCATTGTGTAATACATATAAAAAATGTCATCATTTCAAGAAGCCATGATCATTTCACTTGCCCTCTTGAAATTGCTACCATTTTATGTACTTATCAAACAATATTGTCTTTACAACTTATTTGATGATCATCTTCATCAACTTCAACATGCACTTGCTTTATTTCACATGCGAAGAAGCATCGACACACTTAAAAAGACCGTCCTACTATTACAATACACAATGGAGGTCGATATGCTTGCTCATGTAACTCATTCAACCATCGCACATTGAGATCATTTTATACTTTGACCACTTTATTTTAAGCTCCATATTGTATTCATTCATCTCTTCCTTTTGTATATCATGGTACTTGTTCATGATCTCATATGAAGTGTGACCTTTCAAATCCGTTCCCGATGCAACAATCTCATTGATTATATGTTCCAAAAAATGTCGATTAAATTGTTCACAGAAATGTTCTCTCCAAAGAGCAACTTGTTGATGTCCCTTCCCATACTCTCCATGGCTTTGGAAAATATGTCCATCACCTTCTTCTTTCTTGGGTCCTTGCTTTGGGATGTAGTGCAAGGAATTGCTTTTCGTTAAGAAGGGCCCGACTGTCTTCCTTTTGTATTTTTTCATAGGACAGTGGTCCTAATTTTCCGCTACAACCGCTCCCACTACCACCCTGCATATTATAGCACATTAAATTGCATCATCATGCTTGATAAAGGGAATCAGGGAGGTTACTAACATCAAACCCCTTATTGCTTGAGCAAATGCAAAGGTATCCTAGGCTTCATACATTGTTATATGTTCATTTTCATCATTTTCCTTGTTTCTTTCTTTTTTTCGTTTGTTTTGCACCAAGGAAACTGCTCCCTTAAGCACCAAGTTCCCACTTCTCAAACTCACTCTTGAAGGATTCGTGTATTTCCCTCCTCTCAATTAGGATCTGCATATCATTATCGTTAGGTAGACACACTATTAGAATTGGATAAAACATTAAGTTCCCTCAAAGATGAACTCATTGAATCTTCATCCCAATCACTTTTTTTATTTATCTCTCTCCCTATTCCCCTTCAAGTTGGCATTCAGAAGTTCTCTGAAACAACTTTTAGACAACATGTGCACTTGGTAACATTCTTGTTGTTGCCAACAAGATGATGTTTCGGCCTAGTGATTCCCCCTCATTCGAGTTTCTTCATGCAAAACTTGCATTCAAGTTTGGATTTGTTGCCATGGTGCGGTGTCACACCCTTCATCCTCTCTCTGTACAGAGCACCAGGCGACTTAGGATCAAAGGCGGAGTGCGAAATCGTGATCTTGAGTGTGGCGCCTCGGGATCCGGGTTTCCCGTTTACACAACATTCACATTATTTAATTCGCAATAGATGACATCACGTTTCTAACAGTAGGGAAATTTTTTTGTGATTTGAATGACATTTGCAATGATATAACAAGCCACATCAAGACACGTGTCACCAAAGAAATGAAAGAATAATTCCCATATAGTACAACATGTATCAAAAGGAATTTATTGTTTTATACATATATCTCCAAAAATATGGCAGAAGAGAAGTAAGCACAAAAAAGATACAATTATCTGTACACGGTATTATGTGTACCGTCAAAAGTAAATGCCATTTGAATACCCAGCTAAGAGTTCTGCTAATCAACTACTGCGTCGCAGCCGCAGGTGCCTTTCCTGCAATCCATGCTAGGAACGATGAGACGTCAACACATGTCGAGTACAAGCAGTAAATTAACATTAAGCATGAATTTAGGTGGTTACAAAAGGAAGCAAGTAGATAGGTAATGGCATCGTACAACAATTGAACTACATGCGTGAAAAGAATGTTACCTAATAACTCAGAACACTAACCACTTCTCACTCACCACACCCCAAAACTCAACATTTAGCACTTTCATTTATTAATTATAAGATTCGATCGGAGTAGTGATCTAGTTCTAGGTCATGTCCTTTTCATTGTTATCAATTGTAAGATGTGATGATGGATCACTTTAAGATAAATATGATTTCTATGTCACGATCTTTTTCCTCGCCCAAATCTATCGACTGAACAATACCAACTCAAGCGGTGAAGAAGCCCCCTAAGAGACTCATCCGTCTCTCTTTCCCAATGGAAGAGCGGTTTGGGGAAAACCTAGGCAAAACTCTAACTACACCCACTAAGATGGGTGGGGGAGACTCTCTGGTCCGAGTCACTCCACTTTTGCCCGATCCGTTGTAAGAACTGGCTAAAGAAGCTTGACCCTCTAGTCTAGCAACCCTAACAGAACTCAGGGTCAGCGGAACTAGTCTGGTGAAAACACGTGGATCCAGTGAAGTGGAAAAACTGCGAGCTTGCGATAAAATCGGGGAAGAGACTGGGATCCTAGATCCGCACACTAGGCGACTGCTGCCTAATCTTGGCATCCTAACTCCAGTCTCCAGCCCAGTTGAGGGTCACCACGCCCTCGCATGATCAGGTGTAAGGGGCACCTCGACCATCACACATATCTAATTGAAAGTTCATGTATGAGTAGTCTTTGAAGATCTACCTTTTGTGGATTTTGTTCAACTTGTATTTTGTTATCATTGATCAAAAGTGAAATGAACTTTCTTTTCAAATGATGATTCATGCAAGTTTTGAATCATATAAGTTCAACAAGGGTGCTTCCTCCCAATAAGGTTTGTGGCTTGGACTCTGGAAAGGTGACTATTCTCCATCAAAATACAGTTCGTCAGGAATCGATTACTATACTCTCACTAAACTCTGTAATCATAAAGTCGTTGGTGTTCATCCCTACATTAAGTGAAGTCTCTTTATCAGGTCAAATGGATGATTAATGTATAATGATTAATGCAAACGACAACTGAGAAACATAAAAAAGTTCTCTGTGCTTAATTAAAATAATGGATGAGAATATACATTATTGAATTCCCACAATGAGAGGACAATGGTAGAGGGAAGGAAGAACAAAAGAAAACAGACAACAAAGAAAGCTAGAATGGGAACTATATCCTTCTGTCACAAGGAGTAACTGCATTGGCTTACAATGGATCACTCATTAGGAGAGCACTCTCAAAGACAAGCTGATTACATCACTTTTTTCATTAATTAATCCAACGCAATTAACAAGGTGTAACTGTAGAGATATTTCTAGTATTTATGTACTTATGTGTCATGCTTATTTTTAGTTGTTCCATCTTATGTAATTTACCCATAGGCTACCTCTATATAAGAAAGCCTAGGGTTCCCTGGAATAAGCAAGTCCTCTCTTTCATTTCTTCCAACATGGTATCAGAGCCTCCACCTAAACCCTAGCCGCCCATCTTCTCCCTGCCGCCTCTCCTCCTCCCCGCCGCCTCTCCTCCTCCCCGCCGTCTCTCCTCCTCCCCACGGGCGCCGTGCGCGACCCCTAAGCCGCCTCTTCTCCCCAACTCGGCACCGCCTCTTCTCGTCATGGGTGTGAGTGCATAAGTCTACATATGCACTCATATCCCCACACGTTTATGTAGACGATTCTTCATTGGTCTACAAACCCTAATTCTTCGTCTCCGGCAACTATGTCAGAAAACAAGGTTGATATGTCCTGCATTGGCGCCTTCAAAGGTCCAGCACCAATAGTCAAGATGGATGGGACGAATTACGAGCTTTCGGCGATGCAGTTCATGAGCCTCATGAAGTCCAACGGTAAGAAGCACATTCTTACCGAAGATGAGCCGACGGAGAAAACGGGGATTTACGCCTCATGGGAGGCTGATGATTCGTATGCTAAGATCTGGCTTTCTGGCACTCTGACAATGGAGATTGCCAATGATGTCCTGCATCAGCCCATGGCTAAGGCCATGTGGGATATTCTTGCTGTGACGTACTCGCAGATGAGGAACGAGACCAAGATCCTCCAACTTCGCATGACATCTTTATGGTCAAGTAGAATGGCCGACCGCCGCATTCGTTGTATACATCACTACGGGGGATGTTTGAGAAGCTTTATAGTATCATTCCACTGACGGCGACCCCTGAGCAGCAGAAGACGTTCCGGAATGCTACAATGGTGGGGGTCTTACTAGCAGCACTAGACCCAGAGTATGATGCTGCTCGCTCGCAGATACTGGCAGATGCTACTATTCCTCCAGTAGAGGAAGTGTATCGACGACTCAACCGAATTTCGGTTTCTTCTCCAGCGTCTACTCCACCTCCTTCAGCGATAGCTGCTTCCCGAGGCAGAGGTGTCCCCTCCTCTTTTCGCGGTCGTGGACCTCGTTGTCGAAGTGGTCGCTTCCGTCAGCCATGCACCTTCTGTCATCGCCCATGTCATGCAGAAGATATATGCTATTCTAAGCATGGTTTTTCTGCATCTGCCCGTGTAGCTGAGCATGCTGTGCCCACACCGCCATCTACTTCAGATCGGCGGTTTGAGGATCTTGTCGCCAGACTACGAGATATCATGCCTCCTGCCACTACTGACACTAGGAGGACACTCAGCCTAATGTGGATGCTGATGCTGAGGCAGCTATCTTTGAGGATCCTAAAGGAGAGCTGGTTGACCCAAGTGTAAGCATGATCTCCCTGAGTCGCACCACAAGTTCGTCAAATCTCTGATCAGAAACAAGTGATGGACTCCTGACCTATTAAGTCAGCTCTGCAACCCGAGTTGAAGCAGGAAATCCATGCTTAGAATAACTGGTTTCCTCATAGTGGCCTGACCTGTGACAGTAGGTGCACGGCTGACGGGGTCGACCACCCCCTCCTCAGCCACGGCTAGGCCCACCCTACCACAATATGGTGTAGGGCTCCCCCACGACGAGATGCAACCATAGCTGAAGATGTCTGAGACTGCAAAGTACCACCATAGGATATAGCTAGTCTACTCAATCTGCGATATGCCTCCTCCATTGGAGGTATGGTAGCATCACTAAGAATCTAGGCTCGAGTAGCGTCATACTCAGGATCAAGAGCTGTTAGAACGACCCCAGTTATCACTAAGTCTCTGTATGCCTTGAGCTGCTCTGGCGTAGCAGTCAAGGGAATGTACCCATGTAACTTCTCAAACATACCCCTCAAAGAAGTGTAGAGGGTATGAAGGGGGCGGCCATTGTACTTCGATGTGAAGATATCGTGCTGGAGATGTAGTATCTTCGACTAATTCTTCGCCGGAGAGTATGTAGCGGCGAGAATGTCCCACATAGTCATGTAGTAGGCTGACTCAGAATATAATAAGCTATCTCTGTGGACACAATCCCAGATAGTCACACACATACATATGCATCATCTGCCTCCCATGAGACATTTATCCCAATCTTATCACTTGGCTCCTCCGTCGTGAGGATGTGCTTCTTGCCATTGCATTGCATTAAACTCATGAACTGCATGGTCCACAGTTCATAGTTTGTTCCATCCATATTGACGATGGGTATTGGACCTTTGAAGGCACCCATGGATGGAACGTCAGCTTTGTTGTCGGACATGATGACAACTATCTCCAAGACTGGGTCAACAACAAGAAAGACCCCGCCTACACTGACATACGAGAAGATGATTGTGGGTGTAGACTCATACCACAACCTCTTCCATTCTTTGGAGGATCCTTTGGGTAACTAGGGTGTTTTAGATAATCACATCACACCCTAAGCATCCAAGAACACAGTGGCGGAACCTACAGGTGACAACGACACAAGGACAAGAATCACAACCCTACGGGCGTCGGCAACGCGAAGACAAACCGCGCTCGGTGTGGCACGGGAGCACAGGCGGCGCTACCGGGAGCAGGCCGCGCTCGGTGCGACACAAGAGCACATGCGACACTGCAGGGAGCAAGTTGAGGCACTGGCGGTGGTGATGCAGGTGCGCATGCGGCACAACTGACGCGTGTGCGGCGGAGTAGCGCAGGCTGCGCAGAGGGGCAGCGCATGCGTGGTTGCATGCTAGGGTTTTGGTGGGGGCGGGGCTTTAGGGCACATGCTCCGGTCTAGGACCATCGCTCTGATACCATGTGGAAGGTTGTGAAAAATGGAAGTTGTACTCCTCGTAGCCTTAGAGCTCTTTTTTTTGACATGCAAAGGAGGGTGAGCTTCTGAGTCGGGAGTTACCACATATTGTATTAATAATTGGAAATAAAGGTTACATTACAGAGATATCCAAAATTTATACAAGGCCCTGTAGTGGGAAACCACATTCTCCCAGTAAATCTCTGATTTTTGAATATCACATCATTCTGCCTCAACCAAATGGCCCACAAGACCGCAAAAGGCTTAGAGCAATCGTCCGACGAACCTCGGCCTATAGAGCGGATCGATTTCCAAAAAGCATCGGTCGCAGTGGTCTCAACCCAAGCGAGCTCTGTGCCCCTCCAAACTTGCGTCGATGTAGCGCACCCAAAGAACAGGTGATTCACATCTTCCATAAAGTCCTCACATCTATTGCACCTCGCGTCTTCGATGCCAAACATTCTTTCCCTCCTAGCTTTATCACATATCCTGTTTCTTCTGAGGCACCACTGAAAAATCTTCACCCTTAAAGGAATTCGTGCTGCCCAGATGATCTTCATGTCCTGACATAGCTCCTCGTCCCGCCCCTCAGTCGCCGCTCAGACACATGTAAACCTTCTTGACCGAGAATCTCCCCCCTCCCACGCAAAATGGTCCGCCGCCTATGACAGGTCCCCTGGCGAAGGGATCTCCAGCATCCTCGTGAAGTCCTCAAAACACTGGTCCGAGAGGCCGACGACGAAACACAGCCCCCATGTCCCATGTTCTGCCACATGTGCAAGAGTTGCTTCTTTCTCTGCCTCCTAAAGTACCCTCTCCTGTCCAGTCATCTCTCCAAAATCTGAACATCTAGCCGTTCTCGACGTGGGGTCTCAGCATGTGCGCAATGGTCAGCAGAACAACACGAATGCTGGTCCATAGCGGCGACTCAAACCTTCTTCTTTCGGCAACCAACTCCTCGTTGACACCATAAATGGTTCTCACCAGCCTAGCAGCCAATGACGTCGACGGACCCCAAATCTGATATATCCACTTTGCAATCAAGGCTTTATTCATGAGCTCCATATCACGGACGCCAAGGCCACCATCACATTTTCCTTTGATGACATCTTCCCAGCTAACCAGTTGTAACCCTGATTTCTCCTGTCTGCCATCCGACCAAAAAAACCTTCTCATCAAGGCCTCCACCTTCTTCCTCACATCAACCAGCATCAACCTCGTGGAGTAGTAGAAGACAGGAATGGCGGCGAGGACATGCTTGAGAAGCGTCAGTTTCCCTCCCCTAGACAACGTAATTGCTTTCCAACCAGCTAGCCTTTCCTTCATTCTGAGCACTACACTGTCCCAATCAGACCTCTTAAGCTTGCCATCCGTCAGCGGTAGGCCAAGATACGAAATAGGAATCTCCCCCAGGGGGTAACCCGCAACATCCGCAAGCCTGCTGCACTCCCCCAAGTCCATACCAAAACTTACAATCACCGATTTGTGCCAGTTAATCTCAAGCCCATATAGCTTGCCAAAGATATCGACTAGGTGTGTCGCATTTCGATTCCGCTCCTCCGAACCACCAAGAAAAAGGATCGTATCATCCGCATATTGCATCACTGGGATAGACAATGGCCTCATCCTAAAAGCCTCACACTACTCAGTTTCCACCGCCTGCCTGCACAAAACTGCCAGAGCGTCCGCCACAATAACGGAAAGCATGGGGGCCAACAGATAGCCCTGGCAGACCCCCCGCTGCGGCTGGACAAGGCCACCCTCCGGCTTGCCGTTCACCAGGATAGAGTATGAAGATGTCGTGACACATCTCTTTATCCACTGTACCCAAGTGTCAGGGAAGCCCTTTCGATGCAAAGAGATCCACAAGAAGCCCCAGTTGACGCAGTCATAAGCTTTGGCGAAATCAATCTTCCATAGCACTGCCTTTTTCTTCGATCTCTTCCATTCGAGGCAAATTTTCGACGCTGCAACCAAACCATCTGCCATTTGCCACCTTGGGATGAAAGCGGATTGGCCCTGAAGCACCACCGAGTTTATAACCAGCCTCATTCTGTTTGCAAGTACCTTCGCCACGATAAATAGATGGCATTGGAGATTGCAATCGGCCTAAAATCGTCCACACTGATCGGATTCTCCTTCTTCGGCAAGAGGAAGATCATCGCCTTGTTAATCTTGTCGAAGTCCCTGTTGCCCGCGCTGAACTCCCTGATAACGTGTAAAACATCATCTTTTAGCACATCCCAGAACTCACGGTAGAATGATACTGGAAACCCATCCGGTCCAAGAGCCCCCTCCGCATTCAGCCCCCAGACAGCTCTCCTCACTTCCTCTTCTGCGAAATCTGCCACCAGAACCTCCCTTTGTTCCGCACTAAAAACTTCCGCCCCCACGCTCCTCCGCCCCCAACCGCCCTAGAGCTCTCTTATATAGGAATAAAGCTCTAAGGGAAAATTACATAAAGTAGACTGGAGAAATAAACAAATATGAATAAAGACGAAGAGGTATAAGAATCTCAACACTCATCATGCACTACGGAAAAGACAGTCAAGAGTACCTTAAGACTTCGCAAAATCCACCTTCCAAATTAAGCTCTTTACTCTTCTTTCCATTCTGAGACCATCTTGGTAGCTGCTATGAAGTTGTGACAATGATCTCTCCATGATAAAAGCTATGATGAACCTCGTGATAGGGAGATGATCATGTTTGTTGTAGAGGAATTTGTGTCGGGGGTAATGACATAGGTATGGATGTCAATGATGGGAGACATTATACTTGGAGTAGGAGTGTGCTATGTATGGAGTAGGGGGGTGGAAGGGTGGTGCATCCTCTTGGGTGCAAAGTAGGGAATGGCAGGAATCACTGCACATATGTGTCAATGGCATGCATGTCTTTTGGGTGTTGAGTGGGGATAGTATTTGGAAGGTAAACGATGTGAGGATGTGTTTTTTCTTTCTTTCTCGAAAAGTTAAAGAATGATTATCAGGATATACTAAATTAAATTTGAAAAAGAAGAAAACAAAATCGTAACTAGACACCTTATCACCCTTTCTAGTGTGTCCCTTTGCTTCCGACTCGTAGCAATAAATGATGTTTTGTTCATATGAACATTAGCAACTAAGAATAACACAGTTTTTGGCATCCAAAGGGCCAAAGTAACCATATAAGGTTGGAATGGTTTCACCCCTCTCAATAGCATGTAATATTTCCTATTCGACGTCCTTCCATGAATACTGTCTGGAAGTTCTGGAGCCAGAGCTAGAGGTGTCTTAGCCTATCTCCAAACTCTTATAATGAACTGGCTTGCATGACTAGGAAGGTAGCATGTTCCTTCAATTAGAAAGAAGCATGCAGAACCACATAGGACCTTGATAAGCCTATGTGTCTTAGGATCATAGACGAACATGTGCTGAAATCATCTTGATCTGGGCTTAGGAGAATGATATATCTGGGGAAAGATAGAAAGAGGAGGTTGGATTTGAGATGAGGTTGGGAAGATGTTGCAGCAACAGTTGCTGGGGGGCAGATTAAGGACTGAGAAGCAAGTTAATTTCACAGGGCCGATTTACAATATTTTGATTACCTTAATATCAATAAACCCAAAGAAGGCGAAACTTGGTGAAGTAGTTTAAGTACAGTATAAGCAAGATGGCCAGAATGAGGAGGATACGAGTTCCAGATAAGAGCAACACGATAAATAAACATGGTGAAAGACAGAGAAAAGGAAGTGGAAGTGACGGCCACTACAGATGTGATTGAAAGTTTGGAAGATGGTGATGCCAACGTATCTTCTCGCATGTAAAGAAAAGATGAACTAGCAACTCAAATGGGCACATGTCATTACCTCCTTAGAAGTATCTTGCCCAACGATCTCTGGTCAGTAATCTCCCATGACGCATCAACCAAAGGAAAACTCTAATACATGGCAGTGCCTTCAAGTTCCAAATAAATCTAAAATCTCAACCAACACTTTATGCATTGGATCTGGTGGTCCATCCAAGGATTTCTAGGCCATGTGCATCATGAAATCTCCGTCCTTCCAAACCCAATGGTCCCTTCCTCCCATTGTTCCTTCCAAAGTGATGAAAGCATCCTTAATCTCCAAGAATTCCTCTAAACGTTGATCAGAAAAATCTGAGCGGAAGGCGAGCACTGTCGATCCGTTCTCCCAATTCTCCGATACCATCACATCATGGTTGGTGGATAGAGCAAACATGCGTGGAAACCATGATGCTAAAGTCCCACACCAGTCCAATTATTTGTCCATAATGCAAAAGAGCAGCCATCCCTGCCACTGGTCATAATAGCCAAGGTAACTGAGGCATTAAGGTGCATATGCCCTTCCAAAAATCAGACGTGAAAATAGATGATCGATGAACCAAAAAGGATTGGGTGTGAATGCCATATATTTCGCATATGAGTCCATAACACATGCCCTCGCTATCTCTGGAGATCCTGTCAATCCATTTCAAAGTAGGGCTTTGTTAATAGTTTCCAGACGAAGGACTCGAAAGCATCCGTCCCCTTTAGGGAGCGTAACGATATCCTAGTTAACTAAAAATATACCTAAGGTATCCTGACCAGGTTTGTTTCGCAAAAATCTTTGCATGCTCATTTCTAAACAACGACAGAGTCCCACTAGTAGTAACCTTGATGATATAAAGAAAATGAACATGAGAAAGCAAGGAGTCTTTCCGACCAGTAAGCTTTCTTTCCATATTCACAATGATTGGGAGCTAATCTGTGACAATAAGTCTCCCATAATTCAATGAATGACCCAGATATTGAATAGGGAGAGAACCATAGGTTGTGCCCAATTCAATGCCATAAGCCAATGCATCCATATATGTGAGCCCAAAAGGAACCACAATCGACTTGTTCCTCTTAAGCTTCAATCCGGAGTGCTCACCAAAAATATCATGCACCATTGCCATTCCCAAAGCCTCCTCCTCCCCCCTTCAATAAATAAGATAGTGTCATCGAAGTACTGAATTAGGGGAACGGATATATCTCCAAGAGAGTAACTCAATGTGACATCTATACACACCATATGTTTCACCTTAATGCTAGAAAATTTGTAGTCAGAACAAATAACAAAGGTGCAAGAAGCCATCCCTGTCGAACCCCTCGTCTCCGGTGGAAGAAACCACCATTGAGATGACCATTTGCTAGTACTAAGTATGATGTTATCGTAAAACATCTTTTCATCCACAAAATCTAGACTTCTGGGAAGTCGCATTTTGCAAATGCGAACCACAAGAAGTGCCAATCACTAGTGAAATAAGCTTTAGAGAAATCAACTTTCCAAAGATGCCCACTTGATCATTGCATTTTCCAATTTGTTGTTGTGATTTATTAGCCATTGCAATGCTATCACTAATCTGCCTCCCAGATGAAAGCTGATTGAACTAATGATATGATGCTATTCAGGACCTCGCTAAGTCTATTTCCAGGGCTTTGACCATCATAATATAGATGTCGTGGAAAGGGTAGTATGTCAGAAATCCTCCACGTGCTTCGAAACCTCTTTCTTTGGAAGCAGTAAACGGAGCGCTTTGTTGATCCTATCAAAGCTTGCATTGCTTCCTGTAAATTCTTCTTACACAACCATTACATCTTTCCCCACAATGTACTGAAACTCTTGATACAAAAAATACTGGAAAGCAATCTAGACCAGGTGTGCCATCTGCATTAAGACTCCGAACCCCCGCCTTCACTTCATCACATTTGAAGTTCCTAGTCAACTGATTAGCTCGATAACTCGAGATATGAGAGGCATCTATGCTTGTTCATCTCTAAGGTGTGCTCTCTTCTTTACGTGGCAATCTTCAAAAATATGAAGCTAAGTCATTTATCTTTCTCTACCCATAGGAGGTAGCATAGAGGGTTGGAGAGTTTATCTTATTACTTTATCGAATGCTTTCTATCTTATAGTGGTAAACCTTTATGCTAACCATTTACACATAGTGGTGAGGTCAATTGTAACCACTATACATACGATGTCCTAACTGAGTTTCATATGAAGTTGTGACCTCAAATATTGTTGCAGATTGAAAGAGAAGGAAGACTAAGGGGATTCTTTGGAGGGTGGAATTCTCCTAATCATACGACTATGGGGATTTACTTGAGCATCCTTTTCTCAATGTGGTTTCCCAGATAAGTGGATTGCTTGGATGAATAAGTGTGTTACTATGATCTCTTGCTCGTTATTGGTCAATGGACGACAAGAGAGTGGTTTCTTCAGATAGGGTTGTCAGACATGTATGTTCTCTGGTGTTGCTTCTTTTTGTCATGGTGGCTAATGCACTATCGAGAATGGTTTCTTGGGTTGTTCAGGGGGGTATTTGTGCGGGGTATATAAATGGTGAGCTTTCCATCCTGGTCTTGTAGAAGTGGATGACATATTTTTTTATGTGGAGGGGTGTGTTGGAAGCCAAGAATTTTGCCATGGTGCTTGAGCTTTTTGGTGAACTTTAGGGCTTGGGCACAATACGAACAAATTCGCCTTTGCCTTTATCGGGAAGCCACTGAGGAGATGATGGCCTGTGAGGCTGTCTTTTGCACTATGTGAAGGAGTTTACCAATTAAGCACATGGGCTTGTCGCTGGTCTACGATCATTTGCATGATAATCGGACTAGATGCCTCTAGTAGAGAAGCTGGAAGCTTGTTGGTTGGCAATCTTCTTGTTTGTTTAAGGAGGTTGCCCCGTGCTTCTCAAGACAATACTCTCTTATATTCCGATCTTCTTTCTCTCCTCTTTCCTGCTTTTAGCGGGGGGGGGGGGGTCGTCTGGAGTCGTTAATGAGGTGGTTCTTCTGGTCGAACTTGAGGGAGATGTTGACACCATTGGTGGATGTTGGTGACACATCTAGGGCAATAGTTTATATTTTCTGTGTATGTTGGTTCCATTTATCTACCAAGTCACAACAAGCATTTCTACATAATATAGGATGGTGAGAACGCCATCTATCTTATGGAAGGGGATTTGTATGGTTTTTATATAGATCTCATATTTCTTATGTTGTGTTCTGGATAATGGTGACAGTTTCAGTTTTGGTAGGACATTGGGTGGAGCATTTTGTGATAGGTTCTCTGATCTCTTTTTGGCTGTGAATAAAGAGATTCGAGTGGGTGGCACCTGGGGATGAAGGTGCATGGTCTATTTGTTATGGATTTGACTTATCTGATCAGAGAGTATTAGAGTTTATGCTGATGTCCGAGTTTATTTCGTCTATTAGGAAGCCGTCAGTGGTGCTGATCACTGAGCACATGCGGATGGGAACCTCTCGGTGAAAAGGCTTACAAGGTGCTGTTGGCCTCGAAGATTTTTGATCATGTGGTTATCATTGCAATCTTACAAGCTGATTTGGAGTTGGAAGATCCCTTTGCAGATCAAGATTTTACTATGGTTACCTCTGTTCATGAAAGCGGTTCGCGCGGCCGCATATGCCTAAGCGGTCTCCTCAGCGCACCGATTACTTAATGCCCCGTTTATGCGTCATTCGCACATATATGGCCCGCATATGCAGGCTGTGCCGGCGCATATGCGCTCCGTGCGCCCGCTTAAGGTCCAGTCGAGTAATCGAATCCGGATTTTAAGATTCGGATCTTGTATTATTTTTATTATATATATTAAATCGGATTATGTAATACTCTTCGATGATTTGATATTTAGTTGTACTATTTGAGCTCTACATGAAAACTATTTTTCTTAGATCTTTTGTTGGACCACATTTATTCATAAATTCGATTTAGTTGTAGTCACTTTTGTAGATATTTATTTATTTTTGAATAAAAAATAAAAAACCGCGTAGAACCGCATATACCCCGCATATGCCCTCGCATACCGCTTAATTGCTATTCAATGACCTGTCCGAACGCATACGCATACCGCTTTCCTGAACCTTGATGGTTACTTCAGCATGATTGCGTTATGTATAAGGCTAGGATGGTCATGATCGTTTGGGGAACAAGAGACATGCATTAGCGCTGTGCTAAGGGCATGGAGGATATTGATAATCACTTTTTCGCTTATACAACCTTGAGAGAGTGCTGGGCCACGACTTGTGTTAACATGACGACATATGCTAATGCATCATCTTTGTGGAAGTCCATTGGATTCTCATGAACGAGCTTCTCGGCTGATAGAATTGAGCTTTGCCCAAGTTTGGGCAATTTGGCTGGCTCGAAACGGGTGATTTTTCATCATGAGATATGCTTTTTCTTGAAAATGTGCTCGACCATGTTGGGATCTTAAATGATTCATGGTCCTTGTAATTATGATACTTATACTTGTGAATACACAGTTCTGGGGTTCAGGCATCTTCAAAATGCACCCTTTTCTTTAAAAAACATTTTACAAGAAGGTAAGTCCCAAGCTTTGCATTTTGGGAATTGTGTACATGGTTGACCTTTTCTTTAGCTCCTTATGGACATGCGGATAAGGTTAGTCCAAATTCTATGATTTGATTGTGAACATTGTTTTTGGGAAAAAAAAGATAATTATCATCATTGTTAATATATTTGTTCCTCCCATCAGAAAATAAAGTGGATGTGTATGTGTACTATTCTTGATTAGTCAACTATCCTTTAATCCATTAGACCTGTATACTGAATTGAAATTCCAAATTCCATATATTGATGATGATGTTTTGCCATTTGGAAAATGGAAAGGCTGGTTGTTCAAAAAAGGTTGCTGAACTATGAAATCTTAAAAAGGCTTTGACTAACTTATTCATGAAAGGCATTCCGTCCTTATTTACATGACATATATGTTTGTTAATTCTACTAAGATTGAATGATATTGAGATCGACTCCAAGAATGAACAGCTGCTGATCTCAAAAAGTAGAATTTCATGTTTTTTAATATGTGATAAATCCTTCTCTAATAGTGGGGTTTGAGGTAAAGTGGATCACTTGCATTGCGGTTGGGGGTGATATTTCTATGGTTTAGGCAGACTGGCAGTTGAACGTTGCTATTGCGTCAACATGCTCTGTTTTTATATTTGATCCACTTTAAGAATACACTTATATTGGCCTTGTGCACATTTTAAGATCTGGCCACTAATTTATATGCATGTGATGTTCACACATGATAAAAGTTCACAAGGCCTGGCATGTAGACCTCAGACCATTCAGATCACCACATCGCATGTGTTATATTTCGTGGTTCTCTAATGATGATGAGGTCTTTAGTTGTTTTAGTATCAACTGTTATAATTTTTTATTTAATGGGAAAATACCAAAAAACTGAATTGTCTAGAATGCCCTATGCTAATATATGAATGCATTAATGGCTTCACAACCACTGACATGATAATTCCATTTCTTATCACTCAGAGATAAAAGCTGTCAAAAAGAGAAGGCCAGCTGTTGGGGGTGATATTTCTGTGGTTTAGGCAGACTGGCAGTTGAACGTTGGTATTACGTCAACATGTTCTGTTTGTATATTTGATCCACTTTAATAATACACTTATATTGGCCTTGTGCACATTTTAAGATCTGGCCACTAGTTTATATGCATGTGATGTTCACACATGATAAAAGTTCACAAGGCCTGGCATGTAGACCTCAGACCATTCAGATCACCACATCGCATGTGTTATATTTCATGGTTTCCTAATGATGATGAGGTTTTTATTTGTTTTAGTATCAACTGTTATTTTTTTTATTTAATAGGAAAATACCGCAAAACTGAATTGTCTAGAATGCACTATGCTAATATATGAATGCATGAATGGCTCCGCAACCACTGACATGATAATTACACTGCTTATCACTCAGAGATAAAAGCTGTCAAAAAGAGAAAAGAGCGAGCGAAGGATCTTGAAGGAATCGATATGAGCAATATTGTTTCTAGTTCTCGACGGAGGACTGCATCCTGCTTCATACCACCAAAGCCCCAAGTACCAATAGAGAGTGATGATGAAGAAGAAAATGAGGAAGGTGATGAGGAAGATGATTCTGATGATGAAAATTCTGATAGTGGGGTGTCTAGCGAGGGTGCGGAGGAGTCTGAAGAAGGTAGGTTCTAGAATTACTCGCTCTAATACTTTATAATCAAATTCAGATTCTTTTTTGTTGCCATGTTTATCTAGGTGTACAGAGGGCTTTAACATTTTCTCTTTCTCGATGTAATGCTGAAAATGTTAGCTTATTTTAGATTAATTTGCACTTCCATGGATATTTTTTTAGTGAATGTTGAGTAGTATAATTTGGCCATTTTCTAGTGTCATCTAGATAAGCATATGGAAAAAGCAAGGTGGTCTTTTTATGGTGCTTTGAAAACATTTATTAGGGTTGTAAATAGTATTCTCACTTTCCACTGTCAACTTTGACAATTATGCTCATCCAAATATAAGAACATTCTTCCTATAGTGTGTGTAGACGCTAAAATTGACGAACAATCTCCATAAGAAGTCAAAAGAATGTTATTTTTCAAAGAAAATGAAAAATGAATGGATTTTTTCACAGCCCTCGTGCTCTTTCAAAAATAAATGATTACCCATGTAATCTTCATAACTAGAATATGGTCTTTGACACTTGCTTTGTCTTGCATCATCATGCCTACTGTTAAGGTATGCTGGCTAAAATGTCAGTTTGATTTTGAGGACTAAAAATAACAGAGGAATATGACAAAAAGGCAATTTTCCGTGTTTTATAACGCTGCCCAGCATCTTACTTTGACATTTCCTTCCTCCTTCTGAAGATCTTGATGCCATCAACTTCGATGGAGATTTGATGGAGTATCACGATAGTTGGTCTTCTTCCTCCTTATAGTAATGACCTTGATACCGTCAAATTCTGAGGGCTTGGAGGACATTACAAGAAAGAATGCTAAGAGTGTGCTTGTAGTTTGCATACATGGAGGGGTGCAAATGATCCTTGTCGAGAGTTGGGAGAGGAGGGACTTGTAGATGACGTGGGGGTAGGGGCTTCAGTCAGATGGGATCATAGGGGGTTTGTCCTGAGAGGCCCGCTAGATTCACAACAAACAAGATTTGTGTTAGGTGGGTTATTAGAAATATGAAATACGGAAGCATAATCAGAGATAAGAATAAGCAATGAAGAACATCGAGATTTTTACGTGGAACCCTACTCCCTAAGGAGCAGGATGAAACCACGGGAAAACGCCTCACATGGCTAATGTTGCATTCAACTTTCTCATCTGTTACAGGAGATCTAGGGCTTCTTATATAGCCTCCACAGACCCTCCCAAGTCCCACCACTGGTAGATGTGGGGCTAAACACTGGATATGGTAATTGGACCCTAGAGGGATCCAATTACCCATTTACCCCATATGACACATATACTCCAACACTCCCCTCGAGCTGGAGCATGCAATGCTCAGCTTGGACATATAGAAAGAAATCATTCAAACTCAAAATACAAGACACTACAAACAATATCAACTTAACACAAACACAACTGTCGGTTGCTGTCGAGGACGTTGCTTCTCATGCCGTGAGGTGAGGAGGGAGGAACAAACAAGCTGGAGTATGAGTCGAACTAGGTCTCCTCATCGGAGAATGTGCACTCTGTATTGCTCCTGCAGAGTCAGTGAAACTTAACAAGTCTCCTCGTCGGAGTACTCTGGCTCGCCACATGTAGAAGACTGAATTATTTGGACAACTGCTCCATCTCTGAAGGGCCAAACTGAAAAAGCTATGAAAACATCCTCGTCGGAGTCCACGGTCGCTGGAGAATGGAGTCTGAAAAGTCTTCTCGTCTGAGAACTGGGTCTCCCATACTGGCTCAGAGAATGGGATCTCTACTCTGGAGTCCTTATGAACATGGAAGGAAATATCGTGATATATTGGCGATATATCGTCGATATATCGATATCGAGATGAGACCGATATTGGTATCGATATGGCGATATATCCTTCTTTTTAGGCATTTCCTTCACAAAAGTACGTCGATATGGGCGATATTTCGACGATATATTGTCGATATATCGTCGAAATATCGTATCGACACGATATCGAACGATATCAATATCGATATGGCCTTCAATGCTTATGAAACCACATGAAAACCCTAGCCCACATGGCATAGGTGTTAGAAAATAAGAATGCAGAAGCAGAATGATAAACAGAGGATGAACTCGAAATATAAACTGGAAGAACACGAGATTATAACGTAGAACCCTACTCCGTAATGAGGGGATGAAATCACAGGAGAACGCCTCAAAGGGCTGATAGTCTATTGCTTTTCTCACTAGATACAAGGGGTGATGAGCTTCTTATATAGCCCTCACGGAGTCTCCACGTCTTCCAACTAGTAGATGTGGGACTAAAGACTTGGATGTGGTAAATGATTCCTGGAGAGATACATTTACCCATATCCCACATAAGTGACGCATACAACTTATACTCCAACACTCCCCCTCAAGCTGGAGCATGCAATGCTCGGCTTGGACAAATAAAAAGGAATCTCAATTCACAATACAGGACACTACATACAATATCAACTCAACGTGCACAACTGTTGGCTGATGTCGAGGACGTTACTTCTTATGTTGTGCATGTGAGGAGGACGAACGTGATGGAGTGTAAGTCAACTGAATCTCCTCGTTATGGCCTCAAATTTCAGCGAAATTCGGTCGAATTTCTGTCGAATATCGATATCCAGTCGAAATCGAAATCCGACCGAAATGACCGAAATGACCGAAATATGGGGGTCCTAGTATAAAAAAATGACCGAAATGATCGAAATTTCGGTCGAAATTCCACCGAAATTCCATCGAAATTCTGTTTTGGTCGATACCGAAATGGTGACCGAAACCGACATTTAAGGCCTTGCTCCTCGTCAGAGAACATGTGCTCTGTACTGCGCCTGTCAGAGTCACTGCAACTGAAAATGAGTCTCTACTTGGAGATCTCTGGCCCGCCACAACATGTGGACAACTGCTCCATCTCTGAAAGGGACGAACTGAAAAGTGGTGGAGTGCAATCCACGTCGGAGTCCACGGTCGTTGGAGAATGGAGTCTGAAAGTCTCATCGTCGGATAACTGAGTCTCTCCCATCTGGCTCAGATAATGGTACTCAACTCTGGAGTCCCTATGAAAGCACATGAAAATCCTAGCCCACATGGCATAGGGGATGGGATCTCTACTCTCGAGTCCCTATGGAAAACATGAAAAATCTGGCCAACAAAACAAGAATGATGGGGACCACAAACAATGATGGCATACATGTGCACATCTGAAAGGACCGCATACATGTGCGTGTCTAAAAATGAGGACTCGGAATCTGACGTCGAGTCTGAAACTGAACTGTAGAGTCTGAACATCTGGCTGGTATGGAGAAGCTGACATCTGAATGGACCTGTGACTCTACACAATACTCCCCCTTTCTTCCATACTACTTGGAATATATGTCATCGACTATGTTGGGAGAAGACAATAAATTGGGGGGAAAACACAACATAAGCCGTCACATTTTTCTGGCTTTTCTTAATCAATTTTTTAAACATTTTTTAAGTTTCAGTTTTTTTAAGCTTTTCCTTCCTTTTTTAAAATTTTCTTCTTTTTCACATGGCTTTTCTTTTGTACGCGACTCTTTTTTTTTACTTTTTTTCTTTTATTAAAACAATACTCGACCAACCTTTGGGCCCAAAATATGCAGCATAAATTTTTTTAACGCACATGGCCCACATGGGGCTTATTTAGGGTTCCATGTGAACCCTTTTGCTACGTCAAAACCGCCACCCCCCGCCGGGGCTTGGAGATGACCAGTCGGCCCCCGCTGGGGCTCGCGGCCGCTGGGAGGAGCACAACCTGATGCCGCCGCCTCCGCTCGGAGCTTGGCGATGTCACTGCCAGGAGGAAGCCCTGGCCGCTCCGCCTGGAGTTTGCTGCTTGGAGATGCCGCTTGCACGCGGTAGATGATGGGGAGATGGAGATGGCCGCAGGGGAGGCCGCCGTCGATGGAGTTGGTGAACCTCCAGATCGCCTGTACCTAGGATGTACGGTGGAGTGCGCCTGTGGCTAAGGTGCGACGCTCGAAGGGGTGGCGGTGTCGCTGGGGTTGGCACACATCCGCCTGGGTATAGGGGCGGTGTTGCCTAGATATGAGTTGCGACCGCCTGCGATGTGGCCTGGATGGAGGCTGTCGCCTGGAGGACTCGCTGGAGCTTGGGAGCCTGGATATGGGTCCGTCTGGGAGCCTGGAGCTGCACAGAAGGAGGGCTCCGCCACTGGAGCGCCACCCCTGAAGGGAGGGATTCGCCTTGAGGAAGATGCACAACTTCATCAATGGGAACTTCTTTTTCTTCGAGAACCATGCTGGAGTTGGGCAGGAGATACCAGGCCTTTACCTGGGATGCCTAGGGTTCAGCACAATAAGGTCAGATCACCGCCGCTTGGAGCTTTCAGCATGGACGAAAAATAGATCTGAGCATAATTGGAACCACACAGAATTATGGTTTCATATGAAACCCTAGAATAATGAACGGATCTTCAACACGAACAATAATCCCAGCCACGAACAAAACAATCTTCAAAAATAAGAACATTAATCTTCACAAAATCAGGGTTTTGTGAATACCTAGATCTTTTGAACAAATCACGAATCTTGAACAAAACAATGAACATGAAATCCTCGAGAATCAACCCGCTCTGATACCATGTTAGAAAATAGGAATGCAGAAGCGGAATGATAAACAGAGCATGAACTAGAAATATAAACTTGGAAGAACACAAGATTTTAACGTGGAACCCTACTCCGTAAAGAGCGGGATGAAACCACGGGAGAACGCCTTAAAGGGCTGATAGTCTATTGCTTTTCTCACTGGATACAAGGAGTGATGTGATTTTTATATAGCCCGCCCGGAGTCTCTGCATCTCCCAACTGGTAGATGTCGGACTAAAGACTTGGATTGGGTAAATGAATCCTGCAGAGGTCCAATTACCCATCTCCCACATAAGTAATGCATACAACTTATACTCCAACAATAGGGACTGAGATCTCTACTCCGAAATCCCGATGGGTCACATGAAAACTTTGAAACCAAAAAACAAAGATGGGGACCGCGTAGATGATGGCAAATATGTGCGCATCAAATTGGATACTTAGAACCAATATGAATGTCGAGTCTGATCTTGAACTGTAGAGTCTGAAATCTGGCTGGCCTGGAATCTGGAGAACTGAAAATCTTAAACAGACCTGTAACTCTACACAATATCCCTCCTCTCCCATACTTGTCGGAAAACAATGACATCGACAAAGTTGGGAGAAAACATGAAAAGAATATGGAGAAACAAAAATCAATAAGCCAGTGACATTTTTCTATTTTTTTAATTAATTTTTTATACGAATTTTTGGTACGATCCTTTTTTCTAGCTATTTCCTCTTTTTTTGTCCGTCTCTTTCATTTTTTTTCTCACGTACAATTTTTTTCTTTTCGTACGTATCTTTTTTTTCAAAGACTTCTTGGCCCACTTGGGCCTCAAAAAATCGCATCCTCCTTTTTTTCGACTATTCTCCTCTTCTTTTTCTAAAGGCTGCAACCCAAAACTCACGACTCTTTTTTCCTTTGAATACAAGGCAGCAGCAGGCCCATTGGGCCTCTTTTCTTTTCTTTTTTATATAACTTGTGGCCTCTTGGGGCAAACCTTATTTAGGGTTCCCCCAATTGGAAACCCCCACAACGGGGTCGCTGTCTGGGATTATTGCGCAGTCTTGGGACTGGAGGTTGGGGCTCCTTTGCACGATGCCTGCTGAAGCTCGTCACCTGGAGCTCCTCCCTGATGGGGCTCTGAAGTAGCGTTGCCTGGGAGCAGCGACAGGGGCTAGCGTTGCTGGATCCCTCCAGATCGAGGATGCTTCCGTTGATGGAGCTCGCCGCTGGAGGCTCGGGCCTGGGGAGAGCAGCTGTTGTAGCCTGGAGCCACCCGTGCTCCCTTGCACCGCCCCAAATAACGATGGCGATATGTGTCGATAGGGCTGGCGAGGCACCACTGGAGGTTGAGCTGCCCGAGAGGAGGTACGCCACGCGATGGGGCTCTGCCTGAAGATAGTGATCATCGCCTCCCTCTTCTTCTCTTGCTTCTTTGGAGACTTATGACTAGGAACTACGACTGAGGGGTGTGTGAGATTCCGCCTCTTGGAGGTCTGAGACACCTCCTTCTTTGAGAGTGGTTGTTGCTGCGGCGGTGCACAATAATTGGTACTAGTCTAGGCATCACCTTGGAAGCAAGAGGGTGTCGCTCTTTGATGCTGTTGCTATTGCTGGTTATCGGGAGATAAGATAAGGCACGCTATCGAGATCACCTTCGCCAAGAGGTGTTGCGTGGGTTCGATGGAATCTTAGTTCCACATGAGCATCACGGTGCTTTCATGCGCTTCTCTCGAGACGAACCCTAGTGCGTAGAACTGGGGTTTAATGGAAATCAAGTGTATCTGGAACAAGGAGATGGGGCTATCTTCTTCGATGAATAAGGAAGAACGCCCCTCGATGAGGCTTCTTTTCTGCAGATCTGAAGAATAATATGAAGAAAAACTTGTTGTAGATTCTTGCTGCTGAAAACATTAGGGTTTTAATAGAGACCCTAGCACTTGGACTTGAACAATCGTGAAAATAATAATATTCAATAATAAAACATCCAAATCGAATCTCGAAAAAAATGAAAAATAACTCATGAGAATCGAACTCGCTCTGATACCATGTTAGAAATGTGAAATACAGAAGCGTAATCAGAGATAAAGAATAAACATTGAAGAATATCGGGATTTTTACGTGGAATCCTACTCTATAAGGAGCGGGATGAAACCAAGGGCTAATGCCTCACAGGGTTGATGTTACATTCAACTTTCTCATCTGATACGTGAGATCTAGGGCTTCTTATATAGCCTCCACATACCCTCTAAGTCCCACCACTGGTAGATGTGGGACTAAACACTGTATGTGGTACTTGGACCCTGAAGGGATCCAATTACCTATCTACCACATTGATGAACACAGATTTCACCTCTTTAGACGTCGGTAATTGTAGTATAGGAGATGAAAAGTGATTTATAAAAAAACCACAATTCTTAAATATTGTGGAGCAATTTTTACTTGGCAAGTCTACCAAGGTCGAACATAGGGAACATTGTATTTTTAGTTGTCTGGTCTTAAATTGATTTCAATAATTAATTAAATGCTATGTTAATCTCTATGTCAGGAAATAAAATAAAAAATGAAGGAATGAAATGCCATGATGCAAATGCAAGCTGAGAAAATGAAGTTCGGGATGTGCGATTTTGTTTAATTTTAACCCTCAATTAAAATAATTAGTAAATCCTTAATTGAAATCACAGATCGAAAGAGATTAAAGTCCAGCAAGATTTATTCAAGCGAATCCAAGCTGCAAGCTAAATGATCAATATATTCAAGATTAATCTTGGGATAAAGAGATCATTTGTTGATTTGACTCCAAATGTTCCTTTAATTTAATCCTCAAAGAATGATCACTAATAATACATAATTGTTGGAAAAAATGAACGAGATGTTTATTCCACAAGCCCTAGGCTCTCTTATATAGGAGAGTAGCCTATGGGTAAATTACATAAAGCATACAGCTGAAAATAAAAATAACTGAGAGACACACAGAAACCTAATATATGCGTTAACACTCCCCCTCAAGATGGAGCATAGATATCAATCATGCTCAGCTTGGACGCACACTTCTGGAATGGGCCTCGTAGTAATGCCTTGGTGAATATATCGGCAGTTTGATTCTCTGAGGTGACATGAGATGTAGCAATGAACCCCTTCTGAATCATGTCACGTATGAAATGACAGTCAACCTCAATATGCTTGGTCCGCTCATGGAATGCTGGATTGTTTGCAATGAACAAGGCTGCCTGATTATCACATTCTAAGTTCATAGGAAGTGGTACATCTAGACATAGATCTGTAAGTACAGCCTTTACCCACATCATCTCTGTGCTAGCCTGGGCCATATCCCTATATTCGGATTTAGCACTAGATCTGGCTACCACCGTCTGTTTCTTGCTCCTCCATGAGATTAGAGAATCTCCAACGTAGACTGCAAACCCCGAGGTGGACTTCCTGTCCTTGGGACAACCTGCATAGTCTGCATCCGCACATGTTGAGATAGAAATCCCTTTTCCCTTCTTGAATAACAAACCTGCACCTGGAGATGATTTGAGGTATCTAAGTATCATATGTATGGCATCCATATGAACCTGACGTGGTTGCTCCATGAACTGGCTCACACGACTCATAGCAAAGGATATATCGGGCCTAGTGATCGTGACATACAACAGTTTGCCTACTAGTTCCTTGTATCTTCTCCTGTCCACCTCCTCTGTATCTTCATCATATAGCTTCATGCTGGGGTCCATTGGTGTCGTAGCAGGCCAACACCCAAGCATACCTGTTTCACTCAACAGGTCCGTAACATATTTCCTCTGCGACATTACTAACCCATACGGATTTCCAGCGAATTCCAGCCCCAGAAAATATCTAAGGACTCCAAGATCCTTAGTGACAAATTCGCTCCCCAGCTTCTCTTTCGACACTGCTTTATGCCTTGCTCATCATCTCCTGTAATCAAGATGTCATCTACGTAAACCATAATTGCAATAATACCTCTTGAAGTCTTCTGTACAAACAAGGAATGATCAACATTGGAGCGTTTGTATCCCTGTTTTTCAAAGAGGTCTGAGAGCTTCTGAAACCATGCTCTGGGGCTCTGCTTAAGGCCATAGATGGCCTTATGAAGTCTGCACACCTTGGAACTCTCCTCCTCAACAGCAAAACCGGGTGGTTGTTGCATATAGACTTCCTCCTGTAGGTCTCGATATAAGAACGCGTTCTTCACATCCAACTGATATAGCGGCCACTCTCGATTGACTGCGACTGACAGCAAGATCCGTAGAGTGGAATGACGGGCTACTGGCGAGAATGTATCAAGGTAATCCACCCCGTATGTCTGTGTAAAGCCACGTGCAACAAGGCGGGCCTTGTACCTGTCAATACTGCCATCTGCATTTTGCTTCACCGTAAAGACCCACTTACAGCTCACCGGGGTCACATCTGGAGGTATAGGAACTAGACTCCAAGTTCCCCTAGATTGGAGTGCCGCCATTTCCTCCTCCATTGCTAGACGCCATCTACGATCCTGCAGAGCATCTTGATAATTCCGTGGAATATCTACAGCTGACAAGGCCACTACAAAGTTCCTGAAATCCTCAGATAGTCGCTCATATGACACAGAGGCTGCCAATGGATATGTAACGCAACTCCTCTTCGATTTGCGTATAGCAATAAGAACATCTAAATCAGCTGTGTCCTCATCTGGCCCCTGCAACATATCCTGCTCTGAAATATCATTAGATCCATCAAGAGAAGTATCTTCAGTACATACCATAGGCGAGCTAGGAAATGAGTCATGACCATGAGCTGGAGGAGGCCTGCGGGTATAATGGAATGGTAGTGGTGAAACGGGGATCGGTGGTGGTGGTGTTGGTGATGGTGGTAACGGTGCTGGAGGTGGTGGTGTCATGTATATGGCGTCGGTAGTCAGTGGAGGTAGTTGTTGTTCACCTGAAGATGAAAAATACATTACGGATTCAAAAAATGTAACATGTGCACTGACCATATACCGCCTACGCAAAGGATCAAAACACTTGTACCCCTTCTGAGTTCTGGAGTACCCAACAAACACACACTTGACAGCCCTAGGAGAGAGCTTGTCAGTACCAGGAGACAACTGGTGGACAAAGGCAACTGAACCAAACACACGGGGAGTAAGGGAAAACAGATCCTTCCCAGGATAGATAAGGGAAAAAGGAATCTGTTCATCCAAGACAGAGGACGGCATACGGTTAATTAGGTAACATGCTGTGAGAACCGCGTCACCCCAGTAAGAATAAGGAACATGACTCTGTATAAGAAGTGATCTTGTGACATCTAGTAGGTAGCGATGTTTCCTTTCAGCAATCCCATTCTGTTGAGAGGTATAAGTAAAAGATGTTTGATGGATAATCCTTTTGAGGAGTAGTAGTTGGCTAGGACATGAGTACACAGTTCTAGGGCATTATCACTTCTTACAAACTTCACAGATGTGGAGAAAACGTTTTGAATTTCATTCAAAAAATGAATAATAATATTGCCTGCTTCAGATTTATTTTTCATCAAAATACCCATGACACGAGAGAAATCATCCACAATAACTATATAAAAATCTGTGTCCCTGATGATCAGGTACACGACTCGAACCCCAGATATCAATATGAAATAACTCAAACTTGGAGGTACTACTCCGACCTAGACGACTGGGAAAGGTAGACCTGTGGTGCTTTCCCAACTGACAAGCCTCACATTGGATAGATGTGTGAGGAAGACCCTGGGGTAACACACGACACAACTTCTGAAGTGGTAGATGCCCATAGCGCAGATGCCACAACAAGGAAATACTGGTCCAGTGGGAAGGGATGAGGTTCCAGCGAATGGAGTCTGATTTAGGCATAGAGCCTCCTTGCTCATAACCACGACCAATCACGTTGCTCGTACGGATGTCCTGAAAAATAAGAGAAGATGGATCAAAAATTGCCCGACATTGTAAATCCTTTGTAATCTGACTGATTGATAACAAATTCATTGAAAAATCAGGAGCATGTAGCACATTCTTGAGCTGCATAGAAGATGTCAGTCTATTTCTCCCCCTGACCAGTGATGGGAGAATGTGTACCATTGGCAATGACTACTGTTCGGCCTGGATGAATCTGAGAATATCCTGTAAGTAAACTCTGATCGCCACATAGATGAGTGTAGCACCCGAGTCCATAATCCACGGTAATGCATCTGATCTACTACTGGTAAATGCAAGTATGCTACCTGAAGCACTGGTAGACGCAGAGGCAGAAGCAGCAGCATCAGATTGACTCTCAGTAGTAGGTGCTGGGCCAGATGAAGGAATAATGCCCCTTAGTCGGGCAACTAGATCATCGAACCGCTGATCCAAAGTGGCAGCAGATGGAGGCTCTATCTGCTCAGCGGCCCCTGCAGATGCAGGAAATCCATGCTTCGAGTAGCATGTGTCTTCATTGTGTCCAACGCGATGACAGTAGGTACATGTTGGCTGAGTACGACCTCCTCTGCCACGAAGTCCACGTCCACGGGTCTGATGATGAAACCTGCGACCCCTATGGCGGCCATGGCTGAAGTATTCTGATTCGTGGCCGTGGAAGGAACGGTGATGCGGCTCAGTCTAGGGAAGCTCCTCCATGGGAGGAATAGTAGAATCGGCCAATATCTGGGATCGTGTCGCCTCATACTCTGGATCAAGTGCAGCAAGAAACACGCCCACCATAGTCGCATTCCGATACGTCTTCTGTTGTTCTGGCGTGGCTGTCAAAGGCATGAAGCTGTAGAGCTTCTCGAACATCCCTCTCAGGGATGTGTAGAGTGAATGTAGAGGTGACCATTCTGCTTTATAGTGAATATATCATGCTGGAGTTGCAGATCTTTGTCTCGTTCTTCGCCTGAGAATATGTGGCCGCCAGGATGTCCCACATGTCTTTGGCCGTGGGCTGATGTAGAATGTCATTGGCAATCTCAATCGCCAACGTACCAGATAGTCAAACTTTGGCATATGCGTCATCGGCCTCCTAAGAGGCATTGGTTCCAGTCTTCTCAGCAGGCTCTGGTTCGGTAAGAATATGCTTCTTACCCGTTGACTTCATGCTCATGAACTGCATCGCCCACAGTTCATAGTTTGTACCGTCCATCTTTACAATAGGCGCTGGACCACGAAAGGCGTCAATGGATGGGATATCCGCCTTGCTTTCTGACATACTGGAGACTGAAGACTGGAGCGATTGACTGAAGATGAGATTCGTCTACAATGACATAGACGGGTTTAGTTGCACGTGTAGACCTCAAGCAACTAAACCCATGTAGATGACGGTGTGCGCTTTAGGGCTTAGCACACGCGCACGCGCACAGGGAGCACATGCACACGCAGTCGCGTGCAACTGGAGGAGCACGCGCAGTCGCTCGCGTAGAGGCGCACACATAGTCGCGCGCACAGGCGCAGTTGCGCGTTGAGGAGCACGCGCACACACAGTCGCGCGTGGAGGAGTGCGCGCACAGGCGCAGTCGCGCGTGGAGGAACACGCGAGGGCGCTGGCGGAGGCGCTGGTGGAGGCGTCGGCGATGGGAGAGAGGCACACGGGTGGGGTAGGGGTAGGTTAGGGTTTCGAGAACTCTGGTCTAGGACCGTCGCTCTGATACCATGTTGGGAAAAATGAACGAGATGTTTATTCCACAAGCCCTAGGCTCTCTTACATAGGAGAGTAGCCTATGGGTAAATTACATAAAGCATACAGCTGAAAATAAAAATAATAAAGAGACACACAGAAACCTAATATATGCGTTAACAATAATTAAATCTCATAATCTGTCATTGAATGAGTCTCGAAAATAATCGACAATAGTTACAACAAGATTCGTCAAGTTAGATCTCCTCAAATAAATTTCAATGTCATAAGAATTGATTCCTTCTAATTCATGCCCTTGCAAATTTCTCAAAGAGTATAATCAATTACCAAATAGAAGTAATCAAATTCAAATCCCTGCAACCGAGTCCCTGCAAAATCAATCACTTAGTCTGTTCAATAAAATATTGCCATTAATAAGTCAGAATGCAGCTAGAATGCAGCTTGCATAGATCAAAAGGTTCATCAAATAATTATCATCAATAACGAGCTTTTGATCTTCCATAAAATGTATAATATGGTAGAGCAATTATCAAGCTTCAAAATGACATATTATGCGCAAAAGTCGAAGTTCGAATGGGAAAGAAATGCAATAAATAAATCCTTTGGACTAAAATGTAATAAAATAAATATTTTCTTTTTTATTTGGTCCCTGGAGGACTTAAATCTGCATTAAACGAAACCCGCCTGGGCCTTGTGATTTTCCCACTACAACACGTGCGACTGTGTGACGGGGACCTCCCTGTAGAGCCGCCACAGTGACTTCACGGTGCTCCAGACCATCTCGGCGAGGATAAGGCAGCGTAGGTGGTGATCGAAGCTTCGCCGGAGTTAGGGATGGGCCGGGCTGGGCTGGGCCCTGAAGGGCCCAGTCCCAAGCCCATCTAATTATTTCGGGCCTTGGGCTAGGCCTAGGCCCGCAAATCTTATTGTTGTTCGGCCCAGGCCCGGCCCATTTCCTTTGGGCCGGGCTTGGGCCGGGCCGACCCAAGACTAGATTACATATTGCTATTTCATAGTAGATTCCTTCAACCTCATGGTCATACCATAGCTGGCATGCTTTCTTGTATCTTTTGCATCCATATACAATCCTCTTACAATGTGAAACCACAAGTAACCAGCTCCCCATTTTCCCATGCTGTTGTTATGGATCTTAAGGGCATATATAATCCAACAAATCTATTGTGGAAAAGATCCACTTCTCAAGTAAATAGCAAAAAAATGTAAGAAACAAATTCAAGAATTTCTAAGCTCCTTTTAAAAGAGACATGCCTGCTAATTTGTGAATTTGCTTAAAGATGGTAATGGATCTTTCTCATAAGCCTCGTTATGCAGAGGCTCAACCAAAGAAGCAAGATTCTCTATAGTCAAAAAAATCAATCGTTGTAGCTGATGTATTGAAAACAGTGACACCAACTCAGAGCAATTCTAATCCAATATTGCATCATTTTTCAAGAGAAGTTAGATGGAACCTGCAAAGTTTCATCAGCTGCAAGGTCATCTAGCAAGAGTATATCATTTGTCATGTTTAAGAACACCGAATCCAAGAGTCTGCACATACTCTTTCTATAAAAAGATTTCGGCAGTAGAGGTTCCCATATGATGTGTACTTTCTCCAAATTGAAAATGACCTGTCCAAGACAAAATGTAACATAGAAAGACCCATATAATTGATATGACACAGAAAGACGTATCTACATCACAGGTCAGTAAAATTTGTAAGACTAAAGGGAGATCAAAATGATAATGACAAAGTTCTAGAAGAAGTTCTAATTCCGGTAATCACAGTGCATACTTGTACTCCACTAGCCCTTCGCGAGACTCCTTTGATACGACTTCTTAATCTCTTAACAACTACCACAATCTCCATTACAAACTTAATTAAAATGATACCAACCCCATTATAGACCTAGTGCTTTCACCATATTCTAAATGATCAGTCGAACTCGTGCTTTTTTCTTTACTGATAAGGAAAGGCATTTGAGTCTCAACACCTTTTGTGTGACATCTTCCCTATGTATTTTTTCTTTAGTGATAATGAAAAGGCATTTGAGAGAAGGATGTTAAGAAGAATAAGATAGAGGCTGAGAAGAACTAAAGAAAGAGAAACTAAGGTCGGTGAGTGGTTCAGGAAAATTAGAAATGGTTCATGGAAAATTAGAAATGAAGGGGGATCACAGACTCACAGGATGGGATCGTGGCTGTTGTGGGCGGAGAACCGGAGCCTTGGAGTTGGAGAAGCGCGAGGGAGAGGGAGGTCGCCGATGTTGTGGGCGGAGCCTTGGAGTTGGAGGAGCACGAGGGAGCGGTTGGGATGGCCAGCACGTGCTCTGGTAGGGAAGAGGGAGGCAGGAGCGGCGCGCTACTCGCGGTTATTATAATCGGGTTAGGGCAAAAGCCAAAAGGGGTTTTCGGGTTAGGGCAAATTCTCAGGCCGGGCTACTCGGGCCAACATCGGGCCAAATCTCGGGCCGGGCCTCGGGCCAATTCTCGGGCTAATAAACGGGTCGGGCCTCGGGCCAAGTCGGGTTGGGCCGACCCAGGCCCGAGCCCGACCCAAACTAATCTTGGGCCGAGATTTTAAGCCCAGGCCCGACCCATTGCTCTATTGGGCTTGGGTCGGGCTGAGTTTTTTGGGCCGGGCTACGGGCTGGGTCAGGCCGGCCCAGCCCAATGCCCATCCCTAGCCGGAGTAGCTCCGGTGGGCTTCATCTGCTCTAGGATTCATTGCCTGTCCGAGCTGCTAGGTATCATTTTCTTCCCATGTTTCATTTCTATGCTTTCATTTCATCGTTTAATTATAACTTTAGCATAATTTTAAGTTTTAAAATCGTTGGAGCACTAGGCTCCAACAATTCATCGTCAACTGACTGTTGCCGACCCCCATTTCGCCTCCATTTTCATCCCCTTCGCATTCTCCGCACTTTAGTCATGTTTCCACCGTGGATTGTGCATGGATCTGGGCCATCAAGGTTCATCTCCTAGGCCTCCATCGGACCTCTTCATCCCGTCCATTCCAATGCGCATCCAGCTTTAGGGGAGGGTTGATTTCGACCTTCTCATCCTACTTAACCTTTTTTGCAGGGTCTTGAGCCTATGTGACACATCTGGAGACCACCCGAAGCTCAACATAGAGCTCCAGGTTTTGTCGACTCCAGGCCCCCTCCGACTGGGCTCGGTTGATCTTGAACCCTCAGGCAGATGTGGGAGCCCACCAAGGAGCTTTCGAGCTTCGTAGCTGCGGCGGAGAAGGCTGGGACGACGAGATATCATTGATCGAAGGTCGTGAGGGCAACTGTTCTTGGTTGTTCTTCCAAGTAGCACCAGGGCCGTCGGATGAAGAACACGACCCATATCTAACATGAGCCCTTCAATCTCAACGAAGCGTTGCCTTGCCTCGACCGTCCATCAAGCCACATGGAGCCTTCCCAATCACTCGATAACACGCACATAAAGGGGTAAATTACGTAGGCCCCCTCGTGTCTTTTTGTATTTATTAAATAGTCCTATAAATATTTAAAGACGTTCAATATTTTGTGTAAAAATTGCACTGAATCCTCTCAGTTTATTGTATATTGCATCAGGGTCCAGTGCCGACTCACTTCATGTGGATACCCATGTGAGGTAGCAAAATTGCACCGAACCCCTCCCGGGTCTTTTTATTTCGTTCTAATTTATAAAATTTGTAATTAAGTTCAAAACTTTTGGTATTTTTGCATCGCAAATCTTATACTTTTTTATATTTCAAAAATGCCCTTGCCAATGCATTGTAAATTAAATTATTTATTTTTTATTTAAATAGCTCTTGTGTTTGTAAATTTATGGAAAAATCATAGTAATTGTCTGATATTGTGATTATTCACGCCATGAATTTTAGTTAGCAATTACTTACGTTTTCCATTTTATTAAAAATCAATTAGGAGCTATTCATCCTTTGTTTAGATATAAAAATACAAAAAATTATAAAATCACTTTTAAAAATTCTAAAAAAATATAAATCACTTTCACAATTTCTAAAAAAATACATATTATATATTATTATATAATATAACTCCATACCAAAAATCACAAAAAATATAAAAAGAAAACCTTAAAAGAAAAACCCTCCCACCCATAAAAAATTGCAAAAATTCTAAAAAAAATCTAAAAGATAGTTTTCTTCTGTATATTTTTATTTATATTATATAGTACATATTAAAAGTAGTTTTGAGAATTTTTGCACCTTTTTCTATTTTTAAATCTCAAAACAGTTCGGCCTATTTATTAACTCCTTGTTTTGGAGTATTTCGGACTTTAAAAATACATAAAAATTAGCAAAAATCACCAAAAAATTACAAAAAACAGAGAAAAATATAAAAAGAGGAAAACATTTTATTTTGTGAAATTTGAGTATATATAGCTATATTTATAAATAGAATACCCTATATAGTTTATATATACTTAATACTACTTATATATACTTATTATAATTATTATCTATAAAAACCTAAATATATTTTAAACCTTAAAAAAAAATAAAAAGGAACGTATACATATTCATGAATTTTCTTCTTCTATTATATATATATATATCTTATATAGTATTGATATTATACAAAGTATTATATATATATATTATATGACGTTGGGGATATAAACACCCATATTTTTTTGAAATGAAATCATATGGAATTTAGATGACCATATATTACCATGTTGTTATTCAAATTCAATGTAATTCGATACTTCTAACCCATCCATCAAGACTACACGGTCTCAAAATTACCGAAATTTTGCCTTTCTAGATTGACCATGTTAGGAATGTCTGTTTTATACAAAATTTGAAACATATTCTAGTAATAATTCCATGTAAACCCTCAAAGATTTCGTTTTAAAAAGAGTGTTTGTGGTGTAGAGATAGTTTCTTATATTATATGCTTATGTACCGTGTTTTTATTTCTTTCTTCTATTTAGACATCCATGTAATTTACCCTTAAGGCTTCTCCCCTATATAAGAGAGCCTAGGGTTTCTTATTCAATATAACAAAGACTCCCTTTCGTCTAACATGGTATCAGAGCCACCCTAGGGCTCTTTTCCCTACCCCCCACCCGCCGCCCCCACCTTCTCTCCTCCATCCCGGCGGCTTCCAGCGCTATCGCCCCACCAGTCGCTGCCTGCGGCCCCACCAGCCGCCCGAGCGGCCCCACCAGCCCCTCCCAGCCGCCCCTGCGGCACCGCCGGGTGCCCTAGCAGCCCAGCCAGCCGCTGTCTGTCGCCCCAGTGGCAGCCAGCACACCCAGCGGCACCCCCTGCCGCCTCCCACAGCCCCAGCGGCAACCCCATCAGCCGCAGTAGGGGTTCCGTGGCCTCCACCAGCACTTAGGCGTCGCTCTCGAGGCAGTTCAAGGGCTGTTTTGCTTCATTGGCAGCGTGCCCTAGACCTTCTTCCTCGGCTTTATGGATTTGAGTGCGTAAAGGTCTACACACGTACTCAAATCCGATGCAGTTGGTGTAGACATTCATCACATTGTCTATTCTCCCTTCGTCTTCTTCCAGCAGCAGTATGTCAGAATCGAAAGTCGATCTGCCCTCCACTGGCGCATTCAAAGGTCCGACGCCGATAGTGAAGATGGACGGGTCTAACTATGAGTTATGGGCCATGCAGTTCATGAGCCTCATGAAATCAAACGGTAAGAAACACATTCTTACCGAGGATGAGCCTGCGGAGAAGACAGGGATCTATGCCTCATGGGAGGCCGATGATGCTTATGCAAAGGTATGGTTATCGGGTACGTTGACGATGGAGATAGCTAATGATGTCCTCCATCAGCCCACTGCTAAGGCGATGTGGGACATTCTTGCTGCTACATATTCGCAGGTGCGAAATGAGACAAAGATGTTGCAGCTTCAGCATGACATCTTTACGATGAAGCAGGCCGGCAGACCTCTCCACTCTCTATACACATCCCGAAGAGGGATGTTTGAGAAGCTCTACAGTACCATCCCTCTGACTGCTACTCCAGAGCAGCAGAAGACGTTCCGGAACGCCACCATGGTGGGTGTTCTACTTGCTGCCCTCGACCCTGAGTATGATGCTGCACGGTCACAGATCTTAGCAGATGCAGTCATTCCTCCAGTGGAGGATGTATACAGGAGGCTCAGCCGTATCTCAGTTTCCTCCAGCTCTTCTACTCCACCCCCATCTGCGATGGCAGCTTCGCGTGGAGAGGTGGACCATCCTCTTGGCGTGGCCGTGGACGTGGCCGTGGCTCTCAGGGAAGAGGCGGTCGACCTAGTCAGACGTGCTCATATTGTCACAGACCTGGACACTCAGAGGAGACATGCTACTCAAAGCATGGGTTCCCAACATCAGCACGGGTTGCAGAGCATTCACAGTCTCCATTACCGTCTACTGCAGATCATAGATTTGACGAACTCGTGGCCCGTCTCCGTGATATTATGCCACAGTCTTCTGGTGATTCATCTGGTGGCTCTTCTGATATTGCTGCCACAGCCTCAGCCAGTTCTTCCGCCGCTGCCAGTTCCTCAGGTAGATCTTCAGCGATCATTCCTTCACATGATATATCTGACTGGGTTATAGATTCCGGAGCTACACATCATCTGTGTCGAGATAGAGGTAGATTACAGGCCTACAGGGCTATTCCTCCAGGTCGCTCAGTGCAGATAGCAGATGGTTCCCATTCACCCCTTGTTGGTCAGGGGGAGGTTTTCTTAACCTCCGCTATGCAGCTACAGAATGTTTTACATGCTCCTGAATTCTCACTGAATTTGCTGTCTATTAGTCAGATTACAAAGGATTTGAATTGTCGAGCTATATTTGACCCGTCTTCTCTCATTTTTCAGGACATACTCACGGGCAAGGTGATTGGCTGTGGCTCTGAGCAGAACGGTCTATATCGGCTGGTCCGGGAATCTTATGCTGGCATCTCCGCTCACTCTGCTGGTCCAGTCTCACCTTACATTTGGCATCTTCGTTTTGGTCACCTTCCACTCCAGAAAATGCGCCATCTTCTGCCCCAGATCTCCCCAAGTTCGTCGTTTCGTTGTGAAACTTGTTAGTTAGGAAAGCATCACAGGTCGAGCTTTCCAGGTCGTCAGAGTCGGAGCAGTAGCTCCCCTTTCGAGTTGTTACATATAGATATATGGGGTCCGAGTCGTGTTCCCGATCACCAGGGACACAGGTTCTATCTTGTGGTCGTAGATGATTTTTCTCGTGTCTCTTGGGTTTTTCTACTGAAGAATAAGTCTGAAGCAGGAGATGTTATTAAAAATTTGATTAATGAAGTGCAGAATGTTTTTTCTTCTTCAGTCAAATATGTTCGGACGGATAATGCCCTGGAATTCTGTACACGTTCTCTTTCTCAATTTCTGTCATTAAAGGGAATTATTCATCAAACCACCTGTGCATACACATCCCAACAAAATGGTGTGGCGGAAAGAAAGCATCGCCATCTCTTGGATATCACTCGTACCTTATTGATTCAAAGTTGTGCTCCTATTTCCTTCTGGGGGGATGCTGTTCTTACTGCATGCTATCTGGTCAATAGAATGCCCTCCTCTGTCCTTGGAGAGAAGATACCCATCTCTCTTATCTTTCCTGATAAAGAGCTCTTCTCACTGCCACCTCGTGTCTTTGGTGCTGTGGCGTTTGTTCATCGTCTGTCTCCTGGACTTGACAAGCTCTTTCCAAGAGCAGTCAAGTGCGTCTTCGTTGGGTATTCAAGGACCCAGAAGGGATACCGGTGTTATGATCCTACTACCAACAGGTACTTCGTTAGTGCGGATGTCACCTTCTTCGAGTCGGTCATGTTCTTCTCGCCAGCCGGGGACAGAATGGTACCATCCACCACCGCTGATGATATTTTGGTTCCACCACCACCTACCTGTCTTACTCCTAACTCGTCTCCTGTGTCAGTTCCTTTGCCAGCACCGCCACCGCCACCTCCACCTCCACCACCACCCATTCCTCGGAGAATCATATCACCATTTCCTAACCACTATACGCGTCGGTCAGGTCCCGCTCAGACAGCAGATCAGCCAATCACTGAGCCTCAGGTATGTTCAGATGATGTTTCTACTGACGGGTCAGGTTCAGAACATATGCAGGATGACTCCTTACAGGTGGGCCCCGATGATGATCTGGATGTTCCGATTGCTATTCGGAAACAGAGACGGCAGTGTGCATCCTATCCCTTTGCTTCACAGGTTTCCTTCCACCGACTCACAGGTGATTTCCAGAAGTTTGCTACTGCTTTATCTTCCGTGGACATACCACGGACATACCAGGAAGCCTTGAAGAGTGAATGCTGGAGACTGGCTATGGAAGAAGAAATGGGGGCCTTGCAGTCCCGTGGCACATGGTCTTTGGTCCCTGCACCTCCTGATGCATCCGTTGTAAGTTGCAAATGGGTCTTCACAGTCAAATACCATGCAGATGGCACATTGGATAGATACAAAGCACGTTTAGTCGCCCGGGGATTTACACAGACATATGGCGTTGATTACATGGATACATTCTCTCCAGTGGCGAGACACTCGACTCTGCGTATCCTCCTGTCTGTTGCAGTAGTCCGTGACTGGAGCATTTATCAGCTGGATGTCAAGAATACATTTTTGTACGGGGACTTACAGGAGGAAGTCTACATGCAACAGCCACCTGGGTTTACTGCTGAGGGGGAGACGCATATGGTATGTAGACTTCACAAGGCTATATATGGACTTAAACAGAGTCCACGAGCATGGTTCCAGAAACTGTCCAACCTAATTGAGCACCAGGGATTCAAGAGGTCCAATGCTGACCATTCGTTGTTTGTCCAGAAGTCCTCGGCAGGTACGGTTGTCATAATGGTCTATGTGGATGATATTCTTGTTACAGGAGATGATGTTCAGGGCATAGCAAGGGCGAAGGCATTCCTAGGTCGTCAGTTTGTTACAAAGGATCTTGGAACCCTAAGATATTTTCTAGGGTTGGAATTTGCTAGGAATGCACATGGTTTGGTGATGACACAACGGAAGTACATTACTGACTTCCTGGTTGAGACTGGTATGGATGGGTGCATACCATCAAGCATCCCTATGGACCCCAGCATGAAGCTATATGATGATGATACTGACGAAGTGGATAAGAGGAGATATAGAGAGATGGTGGGAAAACTCCTCTACATTACCATAACCCGTCCAGACATTGCATTTGCAGTTAGCCGGGTGAGTCAGTTTATGGAGCAGCCCAGACAGGTTCACATGGATGCTATACACATGATACTGAGGTATCTGAAGTCTACTCCTGGATTAGGGCTACTATTCAGAAAGGGTGCAGACTTATCCATCTCAGCGTGTGCAGACGCAGATTATGCAGGATGCCCTAAGGATAGAAAATCAACCTCAGGGTTTGCAGTCTTTGTTGGAGGCTCTCTGGTTTCTTGGAAAAGCAAGAAACAAACGGTGGTGGCAAGATCCAGTGCGGAATCCGAATACAGGGCAATGGCCCAAGCCAGCACGGAAATGATGTGGGTTCGCTCTGTATTAGAAGATCTACATGTAGCAGTACCTCTACCTATGACGCTTCAGTGTGACAATCAGGCAGCATTGTTCATTGCCAACAATCCAGCTTTTCATGAGAGGACCAAGCACATTGAAGTTGACTGTCATTACACTAGGGACCTGATCCAGAGAGGATTGATATCCACGGCCCATGTTAGCTCAGGAGATCAGACTGCCGATGTATTCACCAAGCCATTGCTCAGAGGACCTTTCCAGAGATGTTCATCCAAGCTGAGCATGATCGACATCTATGCTCCACCTTGAGGGGGAGTGTAGAGATAGTTTCTATTATTATATGTTTATGTACCGTGTTTTTATTTCTTTCTTCTATTTAGACATCCATGTAATTTACCCTTAAGGCTTCTCCCTATATAAGAGAGCCTAGGGTTTTCTTATTCAATATAACAAAGACTCCCTTTCGTCTAACATGTGGCATTGGTGCAAGTAAAGTTACATGCACTTTGGTGCAAGCTCCCCAGCCTCTTATTATATATTTTAAAAAGAAAAAGAAATAAAAAATCAGAAAAACTAAAAAGAGAATAAAAATTGTAAAATTAAAAACATAAAAAATTTAAAAGTCCATAAAAATCAAATATAATTAACCCCCCCTCCCCCAAAATAAAAAACAAAAAAAGTACAAAAATAGTTGTTATTTATTCTTTGTAGACAATAATTATTCACATATCCATTATCTCTTTGTGGTTCGACACTCCACTTATTCACTATACACATATTTTGTAGAGTTAAAATAAAAATAAATTTTGACTCACATTTTCATAGATTTATCTTAGATTGTGGGTTGATTGTTTGCTTTATTTGGTTGGTGATGTTCTGAGTGCCGAGAGAGCGGTCGACACAACGATTGTCGGACCCGACTTGTCGGGCACCGTAGATCCTCCAAGACCGGACGTTACGAACGCCTCACCGATCTGTCAACATCGTCCCAATGTCCGATTTCTTAAATGGGCTTGGGTCCTTCATATTCATCCTCCCCTCTCTAATCATGTCGACTAGTCTTTCGATTTTTAAATGTGGGGTTTTCACTGTTTTCGAATATGTTGTTTTTCACTAGTTTCTTTCAATCATGTTTGCGTGTTGTTCGATACTGATCTTTGTGTCATTTAACACAAATGTTAGCGATGTTTAAACCATTTATAACCAACCATTTTTTAGGAAAACCAATCATGTTGTATATTTAGTTTATGTTTTTAAAGGAACCCCATGCCAAAATCAATAAAATTTGGGACGGGGGCACTGCACCCTGCTGGTAGGGTATGTTGGCACATGGGTGACATCAAATGGTTAGGATTTAAGGCATATCGATAGTTCATGTTATTCAATTTTGTATTATTGTTAATGTTATTGGTTACTATAAACATCTAAATAGGGTTGATTTATTTTTATATGAGATTCATTCACTCTAGTGCTTTTGGTTTATAGTTATGCTATTTATTTTTATGAATGTTGTTTTCTAATAGGTATAGTATTCTTGTTATGTTTTTATGAATGTATTATAATATTGAAAATGTGTAATCTATGTAAATATATGAGTATATGTATACAAATTGATTTATATGTTTAAAATAATTATAAAAAATTCAAAATCGACTAAAGTTTGAATAAATCTGATTAGTCACCTGGACGTCAATTAATTCTTAATCAGTGACCTGGTCGATCGACTATCGAGTTCCGCAACCTTGATTCCAAATATCCGGATTTGTAAATGCCTCTCTCCCCCTTTCGGTTGCCCCATGAATTCGTTGTGAGTTTGGGATTGCAATACCACTAGAGGGAGGTGAATCGTGGTTCGAGGTAGTTTTAAATCTTTTCACGGAATAATTAGCAAGCACATAAACAATCAATCATGTAATTCAATCCACACACTTCGCATGGTATTTTAGCATGGAAACCCTCCTGGGTAAAAACCACAACATGAGCATTCCTAACTCGGGATTTCTCGATTAGCCGAGCTCATCAATTGCTTCACTAAAGCCCAAGATATTTACATGGATATCTCAACTATTTTACAAAGCTGATGCTTCACAACTTTAGATCAAAAACCAATATCAACACTACATATCAGACACTGTAGCACAAGCAGAAGAACATGCAAGCTTTCGACTTTCTTCATGCTTCCTTAGATATCTCAAGTCCAAGAGCTTCTCCGCACACTTAGGATCAGACACCTAAAGTCCTGCAGAAAGATGTTAACTGGAAATAAAGAGTTATAGCAATGATGTATTCCAGAGAGTATTATCTTCTCCAAGAAAGTATTTCTCCAATAAATAATAGTTATATCTAGAAATAAATCAATAGAATATAATTGCAATGAGATTCACAAATAGTAGCACAACATTTATATCGCAGATAATACATGAGGATATTCAATATCAAACAAATAGTAAATATCATCATGCTGAGAAGGCTGCTAAAAGAATTCTGACTGCAATCAGACGAACTTGAAAGACAATGAGCGATCATACTTTGCTGAACTGAAAAACTTTGCTTCACAACTTTTCAACTGAAAATATTTTTCTTGAAAGATCGAATGGATCGATGAACATGAAAAAGAATATCGAGAAAATCACTTAGAGAGAGTTTCTTGCTTTTCTAGAGAATATAGGAGTGATTGCTCGAACTGTGAGTGTTCCAACAATGGGTATGGGGTCCCTTATATAGGGGTTCAAGAAAAAAGTCCGTTGGAAACAAAATAGGCATGGAATCTGATACGATTTCCTAATATGATCGATCAAGACAAAAGATATGATCAATCAATTGCCAATGATCGATCAACTGAAAAACTATGTTTGATCAGTTGATGACCGGTTGAATGGAATTCAAAATATTATCAGTCAGTTCAGTGGGTATGATCGACACGACATGATTGATCAGTGCAATAATGATCGACAAGTGATGATCGATTATTATCAAGATATGATCGATGAGTTCGTGAATTCTTGATCTTCTGATTTGGAAACTTTTAGTTGAAGCTCGCTTGATGTTACAACTGTGCAAAACAATAAAGATAAACACTAAAAACACTTTTGAAAAAGGACAAACAACAAGGCCGAGCTTTTGCTTTGCTTGAAAGCGACGACTCGTCGCAGTCATATCGAGCTGAGATCCACACTTGCAGTCCTTCAATCACAAAGAATATACGAGCGACTACAATATAATCTTGTGTCTGTGTCATCTTTAAAATCATAGAGAAACAAAGAACTAACATTAGTTAAACCTAAAAAAGATGAAAGGTATAACAAACATTTTGTCTCCACAATGGATGAAGAATAGGATCAGAAAGGTTAAAAAAACACTACTCTTTAGTTAGAAAATGTCGTGGGATTGATATTAGCTTAATTTAGTATAAATTCAATTTGAAAGCTTTCTAATCATATTTTTACTTGTGATCAAACTATATATTCCTGCAGTAAATAAACATGCACTCAAAAAAGAGAGTGCATGCTGTAATATCATCGATTAATTCCAAGCAATTTGTCTGGCTCAGGTTTATATATTGATGACCAATAGAAATATTCCCCCTGTCATATATTCCATATATTTACACTATATAACATGAAAAATGATTCACTTTCAAGATACCCTCATGATGAAATGGTAGACCCACGAGGGTCAAAATCTCGAACATTTGAGATTTTGTATGCAAATGATTTTTTTCGATGCTTTCATGTTTATATAGGTATCATATTCATGAAAACTGATTCACTTTCAAGATACCCTCGTGATGAAATGGAAGACACACGAGGGTCAAAATCTTGAACATTTGAGATTTTGTGTGCAAATGATTTTTTTTCGATGTTCATGTTGGGATTAATTACTATTTCTGATTTGATCCAGAATTATATTACTAGGGGCTGGTGGAGTATGCACGTTATACTATGATTCGTTTAATTGCGAGTCACCTATCCGATTCCAGTGTATATGTTTAGTTGTCATCTAAAAAATATGCAGTCGACGGCCAATTTAATTTTTCAGTTGCTGACCAAGATCTAAATCCTATATCCGTAGATTGACGTCTGTAGTTATTGCCATTAGTAACCGGTGATGTGTAGGATCAGCATTCTTGTGGGGAGGATGTTACTCCTAGGTCGTGAAATATCAGAATTTTCTTTCAGGTGCACACGCGTATACAATATCTGTCTTTCACATTTTAAGTGGGGTTGGCTTCTTGGGCTCCTTGCTTCCAAACTGATCTAATTTGGGCCATACCCTGGCTTAGAAGACACATGTGCACACACTTGGAAACAAAGGTAATACTCTTTAGTTTTGTTACGAAATCCCATCCCATTTAAAGCACACACGCCCACGCAATGTGTGGTGTGCCCTTTATCATGCTGGCAGAGATGCTTAAGACCCTAATCTTTCCTAGATAACTTTTGACGCACATGAAATCTCCATACCAGCACAGCATACGCGTGCTCGTGTTTGCGGTCCTTCACCAGTTTCCACCATTAATCATCCTCTTATTTTTTAATTTAAACTCATATCTGCAGTGCACCGTAACCAGGAGCCTGATACTTTCTAAGTATGGATTATTTAAAGCGCACATGTGCCTGTACTCTGAAAAGATAATGGTAGTGCATGATATTGTTGAACATTAAGTGTAGCTACCGTTCATGGAAGATCCTCAAATATCATGTTTATTTTAGTTAATACGTTATCGTAGATTGTAACGATTTTTCTGGTTTTCTTTTGCTTTCATACGGCATGTTAAATCTTCTTCCATTGTTTTTTTGTTTTTTCAGATGCGGAGGATAGTGACTAAGTTGGAACCACCAAGGAGGGTATTGTAGTTAAATCTGGCGGCATTCTAATTTAGATTAGCTTATCTAGTTTTGCGTTAGATACACGTGTTTCTTCTTTCTAATTGTAGCTTTCGGTGTACTCTAGTTCGTTGTGCATTTGAGGGTGTGATTAATTTTATATAAGAAAAGGACAGGTTATAAGGAGCCTTCCTTTCGTCTGAACAGACTAGTTAACTTCTAGATAGTTATAATTCTTGGCATAACTCGAGACGTGCAGTATGCAGGAACTTGTTTGGCGGATCTGTTGTCTCGATCCGTATTACCGGGAATTAACTGATCGCTGGTGCAGAATCCACGTATATACTTGTCTCCGTGGCACAAGTTTTTGCTGATTTTGTGTCTAACAAACTAAATAGTACTTGATAGTTCTGGTGTCTGTCACTGTTACAGAACTTGTTTTTGATTCTCGTTCAATCGCAATGGGGAATCTAAACCTTGAGATTATACCTCGTGGTTGTTTTAGTAAGCTGCATCTTCAAATGCACGATCACTATTATGGTACATTATCGCATACAAATTTTATTGTACAGAAGTGACAATTTGAGACAACAAGCTATCAACAAATTTCAGTGGACTCGCTTAAGCTTTCTCGAAGACCCATATTGTTGATCTACTATGGGCAAGAATTTGAAATTCTCCTTCAGTTTGTACTTTGTAGATATGGAAATGGACGAGGCATCAGCAAACGCTTCTTTTTTAGATGTTTCGATTGCTTCAGGAGCAGCCGCTGCAGAGAGGTTCTGGGAACTGATCTGATATTCTTTGCTCTTTCCCCGCATGAGAGTGTAGAGTTCAATGACTATGATAACGGCTCCGATTATGTTGTAATAAGGGGCAGATGAACGAACACCATTACATTCATTGTTATTTGATTGTGCAAGCTTGAATTGGTAGCTTCACATACCTTGCCAAAGTTATCTCCTCATCCAAGACGAAGGACCCAGTGAACGCAACGGTCATCATGCAAAGAGGGTTGAAGGTTGTGGCGATTGGTGAAGACCGGCCTTCTCTCCATCACCATCCCTTGCAAGTAATAAGCGCGACAGGAGCACATCACCCCCTGTGGTAATTAATAAAGCAAATACATGTCTTCGAGCTTAATTGCTTTGTTTGAGACATAAACTGTGGAACAACGGAATCTTACCTGAGTAGACGACTGTGAGAAGCCTCATATACCATCCAATTGCCCACGACCTCGTTTTCCTACTCCCCATTGCTAGGGTCCCTACAACACTCAATCATACCCATTGCGCATATCAATGTGGAGAGGGACAACTCCGCGGGATAGTCCTTCAAAGTATGTGTCTGAGGAAAATATTATGATCTATGAATAGAAGTTTTGATTGAGTGATTATATTTGAGATTGATATGTAATGAAAATGAGAGGGACTTACTTACAAGATGAAGAGGACCAACAAAACAAGCTGAGACGAGCATCAAAGTACCCTCGAGGAATTCGTACTCATCGTTGCCATCGTGTGTGTCGTTGTGGTCTTTTCTTCCCTTTCTCCATGCAATTTCCATCGTAGGGCCATGGTATATGATCGTAACCAGGACACCAACCAGTGTAGTGCCTACCATCTTTGCTCAACTCCTACACCTAAGGTATGCTTTCTCTATTCTAGAATTTGAAACAAGAGCCACTTTAGTAATGGGTAGAAAGAAAAATCTTCGATATCATTTAAAAACTACCACCTTTTAGTAAAGACAACACTATTTTGGCAATAGTAAAGACATCTACCGGGGGAAAACTCTCCTTCCTTTTCTAATGACAAATCTCTTTAGTAGAGGTATTTTTTAGAGAAGATCCTCTCTATTCCCTTTAGGATTTACTCCCCCACTTAAGGGGTTATAAATTCAGGACCATCCAATCGTTATCGAATGACTTCAATTAAGGATGAAAATAGTCGGATATCAATACAAATAGGGATATTTACGTCATGATCTCGAATGGGAGAGACCAATCAGGTGGCTGGAGAACAGGAGCCTCTACAACAGAGCTCTTGAAAGTCTCAAACGACGATAGACACTTGTCATCGACAAGGAACTCGGTGTCTTTTATCAACAGATCAGTCAACGGTCAGGCAATCCTACTAAAATCATGAATGAAGCGTCGGTAGAAATCGACGTGCCCCAGAAAAGACTGTAACTGCCGCAAGTTGGACGGTGGATTGAGCTTCCTAATGATTTCCACCTTGGCCGGATCAACCTCCATGCCCCTGTTGGAGATGATATGACCAAGAACCGTCCCTTGAGTCACAATGAAGTGACTCTTCTCCCAAGACAACACAAGGTGAACCTCAATGCATCGCTGAAGGACTCAGTCTAGGCAGTCAAGACAGGCGTCGAATCCATCGCCGTAAATCGAGAAGTCATCCATGAAGACCTCCAAGCACTCCCCCACCATGTCTGAAAAGATAGACATCATGCATCTCTAAAATGTCACTAGGGCATTGCACAACCCAAATGGCATGTGTCTGAAAGCATATGTCCCGAAGGGACAGGTGAAGGTGGTCTTGTCCTGGTCCTCAGGCGCGATGGCCACCTGATTGTTTCCGGAGTACCCATCCAAGAATCAATAATGGCTCTTCCCTGCCAGTCTCTCAATGATTTGATCAATAAAGGGCAGGGGGAAATGATCCTTCTTGGTGGCCTGGTTGAGTCGTCTGTAATCCACGCAGACCCGCCAAGAAGTGGGTACCCGGGTAGCGATCTCCTCTCCAGACTCGCTGACAACTGTAGTAATGCCCGTCTTCTTGGACATCACATGCAATGGACTGACCCACTTGGAGTCGGAGATGGGGTAGATAAAATCGACGCTCCACCATTTCGAGATCTCCTTCATGATAACATCTCGAAGGTTCGGGTTCAGCCGCCGCTGGAACTCATGCGACGGCTTCACGTCCTCCTCGAGATAGATATGGTGGGAGCACAGGGCCGGACTTATCCCCTGGAGATCGGCTACACTCCATCCAATCGCCTTGCAGTTCTTTTCAAGAACCCCCATCAGACGGGATTCCTGCTCTCCAGTCAAATCGGAGGAGATAATGACTGGGTACATCTCATGTTCACCCGCAAGGAACCTATACTTCAACAATGCTGGTGCGGCTTCAACTCTGGATAAGTAGGTGCTGGTGGATCTGGCCTCTGAAAGGTCTGAGTGAATGCTGCCAAATCTGCATGGGAGAACGGAAACTCTTGCTCACAATCAGTATCTAGAGAAGGCTGCTCTACTGGATTGTCTCTGCTCTGCATGGCATCAACCTCCTCCCTAGCTGTAGGCTCAGTGGAAGTCAGACATGGTATAAAATCATCAAACTCTGCCCAATCAACATCTGACTCCGAGCGATCTGTATCAGACTCGCAAACAAACTCTGTCTCACGGTCGGGAACCGGCTCTGCTGCCTGAAAGGTATCCTGGACCATGAATGCGCTCTCCAAGCTCTCCTCTGCTAGCGTCTCTGCATCAGCGAACTCTTAAGGTGAGAGGATGGCCTGTGCGACTGGATCTGCCCAAACTACCTCGTCATTTGTAATCACAAAGTCGCAGTCCTGGTGGATGTCTCGCCCTGTCTCTGTCATCTGCTCTGAATCTGTGGTCGGCTCTGAGAAATCTGAATCTCTGGCTCTGATGTCCTCGACCGTCTCTATTTGTACACTCTCGCCCTCGACATGAAAGTATACCTTCCCGCTATCATGGTCGGTCACCGCCTTGGTTGTGGCCAAGAATGGGCATCCTAAAATGATGGGGGTATCGGTCACAGACTCAAGGATCTCCATGTCCAACACAACGGAGTCCACGGGGAATTTCAGGCCCTGAATCGTGACGACAATGTCCTTCAGCAATCCCTGCGGCCTCTTGACAGATCGATCAGCAAACTGAAGGACTGTCCTGCTCTGTCGTAGAGTGCCCAACTCGAAGCGGTCGAGAAGGGTTGCCGGAAGTAGGTTGATCGAAGAACCGATGTCTAATAGAGTGCGGTCGAACCTCTGCTCATGGATGTGGCATCTTATATGCAGGGCTCCTGAATCTAGCCTCTTGGCCGGCAGACGGTTCTGAATCACGAAACACGTGGCTTGAGTAAGCACATGGATCTCAGACTGATGGTTCATCCTCTTCCTCTTGACTGTGGTCTTGTCTTTGAGTGATCTCTGGAGTAGAGGGATGTGCTCCAAGGCCTCCTGGAGAGTCAGCTGGATATGGAATCTATCGATCATCTGCTGGATGAACTCTACCTGCTGATTCTTTTTGGGATTTTCTTTTTTCTGCCCCTTACCCAAATGGAGTGCTCTAGGAAAGGGGACTACATGGTCCTTCTCAGATGAAGGACTAGGAGAGGGTTTAGGCTGCTCAAGCACGACAGAATCCACACATACATCATCAAGCACCACAGGTGGATCAGAATAAAGTAAACCCTTTCCTTTATTTCCAGAAACGTCCTGAGATACTGTACAGATGGAAAAACAACAGGACTAGTAGAACTGGGAATGGTGGCCTCAGTACCACCCTCAGCATGTCGACTCGCGGCATCAGTACCGCGCTCTGGCTCGGCAACTATGGTGGCGTCAGTACCACCTCCTCCAACTGGTGAAGCGACGACCTCAGTACCGTCGGCAGGATCAACATCCATGGTGGCATCAGCACCACCGTCATCATCTCTTACGGCATCAGTACCGCGCTCCTCCTCGCCTGGCACCTTGGAAGTGGCATGGGGTCGTCGCTCAGACGAGGCGCCGCCTGCTGGCATCCTACTGCTCCTAAGTGTAACAAAATCAGTATTAAACAGATATGCAGACATATCACACCCCACTAAAGTGAGGGAGGTATGCGCCCAGGTTTTGTGTCCCACTCGGCTCCGAGCGCCATCTTTCCAAAAAGAAAGAATGAGATCACCGCCTAAATGAGTCACTGGGAGTGGCAAGCTCTGTGAAATCTACCTGCTCAGATTTCCTCTTCAGATTGTTCGGGTTCGGCTCAATCTGGGCAGGGATGGCGGCCTTCCCTCTCACGATCTCCCGCATCTCCTGGCGGAACTCATCCATCTCCCGTCTGAAGGTAGCCTGATGATCTGTCATGAGGCGGGCTAGGTCGTCCAAGGCATGGTTCTCATAGGTCGGCCCATGAGGACCCAACGGGTGGCCTCGCTGGTAGTGAGGCTGCTGCGGCTAGTGCGGGTGAGAGGGGTACTGGGGATGATACTGCTGAGGCTGCTCTCGCCTCCAAGGTTGTCCCTGTTGATAGGGACGAGGACCATACTGGTGTTGTGGCTGGGGTGACTGCCGATGTTGCTGGTGTACTGGGTGCTGGGGTTGTTGGTGCTCTCGCTGATGGTCGTACTGGCCATCCTGAACTGGAGGCTGCTGCTAGGAACTGGTGCCTCCGGCTGACCAGCGGAATCTGGGATGGTCTCGTCGGATACCAGGCTGGGGGCGGTCGTACCAAATCCCGTTGACATCCATCAACGGCTCCGGCTCGTAGGAAGGTGGAGGGAGTACTGCTAGGGGTTGATCCGGCTGGTAGACCACCATCTGAGTGTCTGGGGATGGTGGTGACTGGTAGCATGGCTGTGTCTACTGGTACAGCTCCGCCTGTACAAGGTAAACCTATTTAGGCTGACTGGAGCACTGGGACGAGCTACCACTACTGCTCGGATCTCCTCGAGCCTGAAGACGGGGCTGAGAAGCCATCTGTGCCTCCTGGAGACACATGAGCTGTGTCTTCAGGTCACTCAGCGTATGTGCTATCTAATCCATCTGAGATATGCCTTGACACTGCTTCTTCTCTATCAGCTCGATCCGGTCCAGCTTCTCACTGATGATCCCCATGTCTGTGGCTGTAGACTCGGCCTGTGCGGCTGCCGCAGACGAAGTAGAAGGACAGGCATCGACCCGTGCTATCCTTTGTGTACTGCACGGTCTGTGGCTGTGGCTGTGGGCGTCTCTGAGTGTAAATACGGGTCTGGGACTTCACTATATAGTTCTCGGCCATCTCCTCGTAGATGGCCCAGACCTGGTCCTCATCCTTGGCGAAGTAGGAACCGCCACACAAAGCATTCACCAGGCCCTGTAGCTCTGGTGTCAACCCGCAGAAGAAGCTCTGAACTAAGTTTGGCTTCGAAATGTCATGGTGCGGGCATCTGTCGGTAAGGTCTCTGAACCTATCCACAGGCCTCGTGGAACTGCTCATTAGGGAGCATGGAGAAGTTGTTGATCATGGCCCTCGCTGCATTGGTCCGTCCGAGTGGATAGTACTTGTTCATGTACTTGGTGCGGAGCTGCTCCCAGGTGTACACAAATCTCCCTAAGTGCTTCAGCCAGTTGGCTGCTCTGTCTGCGAGGGAGAAGGGAAATGCAATCATCTGAATCGTGTCCTCGTCCACCTGACAATTGTGGATGGTACTGCAGATCATCTTGAACTCCTGGAGATGTAGATGTGGCTCCTTAGTGGCGAGCCCGTCGAAGAGGGGTAGGAGCTGAAGTGTGTTCGGGGGGAACTTGAATTCCCCCACAATCGCTGGAAGTACTACCCACTGGTGCGTCAGTGTCGATCCGGGGTTGTGTAACTCCCGAATCGGTCTCGGCTCTCCTGCGGCTGCTGTCGGCTCATCGTGTCTCAGTGATCCGTCTCCGGGCCCGCGCTGCTCGCGGTCGGCTCTCATCTGCTCCATCTCGCTCCTCATCTCTACCATGAAAGCCCCCTGATCTCGTATCTGTCTCTGCATGGTCTCGAGGGAAGCTAACATGGTGGTGCTAATCGCACCCTGGTCCAGTACGTACGTGGTCGTCTCGGCTCTCTGAACCTCTGTGCGATCCTCGCTGCTGGCCATGGTCTCTGCAAAGGAAAAAGACCTAAACTCAGGTGCCGAAATATCAGTCTGTTGTCTCACATCTGGAACTGGTAACTCAGAAATAGAAGGTTGGTCAAGGGGGAATAGGGCGGATTTGAACTCGGGTTCGGAGAGTGGGTCTCAGCTCTCACAAACTAACCTAGATGAACGGGCTGGAGTGCTAAAAAGCGGTGCAGCCAAAGGCTGCCTAAGAGACCTCATGCCCATCATCTTGATCTGGCGAGTCAGGCGGATGAGATCTGGGAAACAAACAAGATGAGCAAACGAACCCCAAGTTCACCTACTCAACACGAGCTGAAGACCGTAAGGGTTCGGTCAACTATCTTGTCAATTTTTATTTAGGTGATCATGTCAGGATATAATAGCGGTTACGTGACCTGTTAGGAATCCGACTCTCCCAGGAGACTTTCCCGATCCCGAACTAGATCTTTCCCAGCCAGAACAAGCCGCGGACCGTTTACCGGCTACCCGATCAGCTCTCTCTGTTAAGGATATCGCGACCCGCTTTACCGGAGAACGGAGCGATCCTCACTGGAGAACGACTAGCCCAGAAGCAGTAGTCTGAAGAGGGTTCAGATATGGCTCTAGCCTAGGGTACGGGTCACTCTCTCGCGTATACAAACCAGACAATGAGGGGGTTGCTCTCCCCAAGACAGATTTTTATGGTGAAGTGTCTTTTAGGGTCAAGTTTTTTTAGCAGTCCCAAATTTTATGGTTTTTGTTTTTAGATTTTCTTTCAAATCAAACAAATCCTAACGAATTTTTCGGTTCTCCTGATTATTTTAAGTCCAAAAATCGGGAGGAGAAGACGAAAAAGTCGATGCGTGGGAATCAATGATGCATGCAGAGTAAGAAATGCGTACCTGACTCCAGCAGTCTACATGCAGAGTGATTTGCGCATAAATAAAAGACTGAATATAAACTACCTATATGTATTTTTAATTTTTATTTTTAATTATTTATTTTTATATAACTATTCCAATTTTATATTTTTTTATTTATAACATAAAATTTGGAATAAAAAGGTTTTTTAATTTTATTTTTATTATTTATTTACATTAGTTAAATAAATAGGTTTATATACATATTTACATGATATATGTACAAGGGGAAATTGATTTTTATTATTTTTTTATTTTATTTTTATTTTTCTGATTTTTATTTTATTTATTTACATCATGAAATATGGAATATAGAAATATTTTTATTGGATTTTTATTAATTATTTACAAGGAGAAAATAAATAGGTATGTTATTCTATATACATGGTCTATATACATTGATGAGAGAGGTTTTATTTATTTTTATTTTTCTTTTGTTTTTCCCATTTTTATTTTAGTTTTATTTTTATAAATATGTACAAAATATAAAAAACACTTTTTATTTTTTATTTAGAGGAAAATAAATTTATTTATATACATAGGTATATATACAAGTGTGATTGACCCTATCTCCTCTACTTGCCTTCTTTTGCGGTCAGGCCCATGCTGAGCCCTCCCTTGGGATCAAATCACTCAATATTTATTCTAAATATTTCCCTCTTTTTCTTTTGTTTCTTTATTCTTTTATTTATGCACAAAAACATGCTAATATTGCTATTTACACAATGCATGCATGATGGTAATTTATTCTATTTACACAAATATACATGGTGTTTTGCATAGGTTTTGTAGCTAAAATAAAAGAATAAAGAGTGATGAATGGGTATTCATCAACCAGCTGCCCCTCCGCCCGTGGCTACTTCATCGACTCCTCCTCTAGGAGCATCTAGTAGGTCCCTCCATCGGTCTCACCACGCCTGCTCACAACCGCTAGACCAACCTCGCATCCTCCACTCATTTTACTGGGCATATAATACAAAGCTGCCTCCGCTCACGTGATCCACATACGTGGGGAGGGTAGATTTGCAAGGAAGCCCTCCACATGATGCTAAATTAGACTAAGCTCCTCGCCGCCCAGGGGTCATGTGAAGATCACGTGACCCACTGGAAATTTTATGAAAAAACCCCTCTGGATTTAAGTATTGTATATGCATCCCTGTTCTCTATTTTTAATTTATTTTATTATTGTAGTTGCATTGGGAACCCTAACTTTCATTCTCTAATTTGAACCTCAATTTTGTATCATTTTATTATCTAAAAATAACATTTTATTTCTCAACTAATTCTTTACATTGTGGCATAATTGTTATATTTTTCTTCTCGGTGGTTCATTATTAATTAATATTCTATGGAAATTTTACATATTCTACCCAATGTACATTCGAAAAATCATATTAAATAAATCATTGCTCAGAAAATTGCCAGAAATTCATGGATAGTATAAGTAATTGTTGTTTACATTGTGCCCAAAAAAATTATATTATGCATCATTTGCTCTGTAAAATCATTTTGTGCTTCCCAATAATTAATTTCTAATAGGTATTCAACTTCACAATTTTAAGGTTTGGGTATGTGATAGGTTTTAGATAATTTATTCACCAAAAAAAGTATGTTTTATATTTATTTTAATTAATTAATGCGATTCACACTATTTGCATTATTTAATTTATTAAATATCCACATTGCATCAGAAAATTCTAAAAAAAATATAGTGCATTCATTTCATCATATTTCACATCTCCGCCAAGTTTTGTAATTTTTTAACTTCATTTCATTGATATTAATTTTCTCATCCTTACAATTGGCCCATATTTGCATTTGCATCCATTAATTTCATAAAAATATATCCAAAAAATTTGCCTTGAAAATCGCGTACGAACTTTGATAGACATTAAACTAGGTTGTTCCTTTGCCTCCTTGAGTTCAACCATGGGGCTTTCCTAGGTTAAATACAAATAAAAACAACCTTACGTTACTTCTTGATTGATTCCGATTACCTGCCTACAGCAACGAACAACACATTTACATATTTACGCGTTAATTCATACAAATTAAAAAGGGTTTTTCGGATCCATCAAATCTGAAATTAGGGCTTGGGTTTATTTGTTAATTATTTATGTATTTTTTTTCTTATTAGTAATATGTACACTATGGAGGTGGTTTTCATATGATTTAGAGTTAGCATGAATTAATTAAAAATCAGGGAAGTTAGCTAGTTTACAGGTCAAATGTGTTTGAGATTTCTTGGCTTCTTATTTTATGTAATTATGCATGATAAAATTCAATTATTATTTATACATGCATGAGTGTTAATAATGCAATTTAAATGATGAAATGCTAATGAATTTTGGAGAACTGAGCTTAATTAATATCTTTAGAGTGATGAGTTACAGATTCATCATATTGCTCGATCAACCTCCTTCTACTTGTCACGAAGAGGAGGGGATGGATAGGGGATTCTTCAAGCAAGGGTGGACGATGAATTTTGGCTCCGATGAGGGGTATATGAAGATGGAGAAGTTGGTGAAAGTACCTTCCACATGGTGGTTTCAACCACCAACATAGGTGGGAAGTTAGTTTGGTTAGAGTATGTGGTTGACATGAAGGAGAGATGTGAGGCGAAGAGATTGGCGTTGTTAGTGGATCGAGAAGAGGGTTGACGATGGAGGGAGAAAAAGATGAAAAAGTCATGCGGTTGACCGTTCGCACCTCTGCAAGATCGGGGGTTCTGGAGGTTGAAGGCAGCTTGACCGTCTAATCTAGATTCAGAGCACCTAGAATTAGGCATGATTCCATGATTCTGATGCATTTGATCAGTAGAAATGAAGCGGAGATGAAGCGATCAGAGCCGTTTGATCTAACTGATCAGACGACCCTAATTAAAGGCGACATGAATTAGAGAAGCGGATCACGTGGCAAGGGTGGATGCACCACGTGGACCAATAAAAAATTAAGGAAATGAATAATTTAAAGATAAATCTAAATAAAATAGTTATGGATTGATTTAGGAAAAGTGTTCATCAGGAAAGTTGTAGCTCTCGATGAGATCTACAACTTTCATGTAGAACTCAAAGTAATATTACATAATATAAACATACTAATATTTTTGCAAGCATTTTTTAAAGTATTAAAAATATTTATTTTCTTTTGTTATTTTCCGTTCCTTTAATTTATGAATAATGTTAAATATAATATATTCAATATTAATCAATTTCTTTTTGATTTTTAATAAATAAACACATAAAATTATAGGCACAATAATATAATTATTTATATGCAGTAATTAGTGTTAGTTAATGATAGAGGGTTAATTATTAAGTTAATTTAATTATTAGTTAATGTTAATAAAATACATAAGCTAGGAGGATAATAAGTATAAATAATGATGATAAATCAGGATTTATCACTACATCAATTGCCTCCCACTACGAGGCTGAAGTTAGAGGTTTGTTATCCTAGATAGCATCAACCGTATCTTTATGCTACCTAGTTTTTACCACAAAGACTTTAGCTTTATGAAAGTGAATTATGAAACTTTATTATACAGAAAATTTGTTCAAATCTACATAATAGCATCTTTTCTTACAAAGTCAAATTCTATTCCTTAACAATAACGGCGACGATAAAGTTTTCTCCCACATTAAGTTCAACTAAGTGGATTCTTTGCCTCAATTCATATTTATTTGGGTCATTCTTAGACTTGGATCCAAATAACTAAATTATCTTCAGATAGTCTCCTTCTAACCCTAATCTTAGGCTTTCCTCGCCCTCTCTTAGCTAGCTCAACATCTCAAATCTCACATCTTCTAATTGGTGAATCGACAGACCTCCTTTGTAAATTGCCGAATCACTTTTAGGGTTCTCTCTCATCTTATCACATATCGGAGCTACACCAACTTTCATCTATGATGATATTGTTTTGAATCTGATCTTTTTGTGTATGTCCACACATCCACCGTTGTATTTTCAGTGATGCTAATGACATTCTCTCTTCATGTCTCTAGTTCGCAGGCCTATTCTTAAAAAATGAAAATAATATTGCATAGCGAATGTCATTGGATCCTTATATCTTTTTATACAAATAAATTTGATCTAGTCAAATGGGTGCAACGCACGTGATTGAGCCAAGACAATGTGACTCATAAGACAACTTGACCTAACTAGGTTTGAAAATCTATGTAGTGGAAGTCTTTTAAGCTTAATTGACTGAAGTATGTAAGGGTTAATCACAATTAAAACATGAAAGGGAAGATGAGTGACTAAGTGCCTAAAAGCCTAAGTGAAGAAATTGAGTTAGATAGGTGTGACCCAAGAGGTCCAACCACAATCACTTTAAGAATGCCAAGTGACTCAAGAGATGAGCCAAATGCGAGAGGAAGTGAGTGAACAAGTAGTTGTGCATCTTGCCCTAACTCTCCACTTAATCTAGGATACAAAGGCCCTCATTTGAGAGAGAGAGAGAGAGGAGTGTGTTCTCGTCAATGCACAAAACCCTAACTCTAGCATGTAACTTGACCTAGGATCTTAGGCGTTCTTAAGGATAAAGAGGAGGAAGAATAAAAAAAGGGTTGACCAATGTAATGCATGTCCATGATGTAATCGTCAATAGTAGTAAGTAATATTGATGGCTATGTAGCTATAGATGGTAGTTAATAAATATCGATAGTTCTAGTACCACCACTATTTGTGTAAAAAATGCCAGCGAATTTTAACATCCAAAATATGCTTTGGATGTATGCCTCGCTAGTTTAGAGATTTCATATAATATTTCTATTTTCAACAATTTGCTGTTACTTCATTAACTCCCGGCAATTTAATCATCAACATGATTTACCTCGATGGTTATTAGGGATCTACGCTAGTGCTTTTAGGGATTCATAAGTAGTTTTTAGTCACCAATGTAATCATGCATAGTTGTTATGTATTCTTATTTATTTTTAAATATTAATACAGATACCGAGTTTTAAACCGTATACACTCAATAAATTTGAGGAAATACCAAGAACAAAGTAATAGATAACAAATTAGTCGACTAAGAAAGACTCAATTGACTACTCATGGATTGCTCGACTCAAAAACTCATGCATAAACCAGCTTCAGGTCATGTTAGCTGATTTCCACTTGGAATAAGATGACTAACTTGGTCATTGGGCCATAAAACATACCTAGCCGACTCTTAAAAACCCCAAGACACCTCAAACATCTAAAACTTAGTTATCAAAAGGTATCGAGTCGAATCAACATCTCATAAGCCAGCTAAAAGAAAGTTAAGCTTACTCAATCTATCATGAGATGACTCAAGGGTGTCTTGGTAGACACCACCATAGCTTAGTCGATCATGAGGGAAAGTGGGGGCACATAACACTTCATAAGTCGAGGCTCCCACATGAGTCGACTACATTGGTTAGTCAATTCCAAAATTTCACTAGTCAACTTATGATGGGTTAGTTGGTTTACACTCTGAGTAAGTCAACTAACTCATGAGGCAAAATCAAAAGCCTCCCCGTGAGTCGACTACGTAAAAAAAAAAGTCGACCCTAGGCATGATCAATTAATTGACACTTTAAGAAGGTTAACCAAGCAAACGCGACTGGAAGTGACTATTAGACAACTCATAAATCTTCAATCAATTAATTCCCTAGGTTTAGCTAACTAACAGATTTGTTAGTCGACTGATCTTGTTCAAGTAGATTCAATCAATCCATAATCAAATAGTAATAATTGGTTGTATTTAAACGTGATTACAACACTCCATAACTTCATGAAAACTTGTCAAAACAGGCAATTTTTATAAATAATTATATATATATATATTATCAATTATTTACATTCGTAACAAAATCGACTAAAATAAGAAATTTAGTATAAATAATTATAAATGTTTAATTAAAATTTCGATTTATTTATATTCTTATATAGAGTTGGAGCAATGGATGCATAATTTCTAGTTGAAATATTCAAACTCCTAAGAAAGAAGTGGAGAAGGACAATGGTGTCACGAAAGCAACCAAAAGGCTTATGTAAATTTCTCTTTCAATTTTATCACAACCTTATTTATTTGGTTTATATTTTTTTCTTGATTAGGAGGATATGATTATGTGATTACAACCTAGTAAATTTATTATGTTACCATAGCTTTGACTCCTCTGACTACACCGGAGGATGTATTCTTAGTTATATATCATAAAGAGCATCTTGGTCATGTCGGTTGCATTGGAGTTGTCGTAAATGTCACTAATTGGTGTGGAGGTAAAAGGGATATCTCAAGAAAACCAACGGTTAATGGGAGAGCTGACCAAGGTTTAGAAAATCGGACCGGACCGACCGGTCGGACCGGGAATCGACCCCCGGTTAATTCGGCCAGTTTTATGTAATTAATTAAAAAAAAGAAAATAAAAAGTTGGCTCCGACCGGTGGTTGGATCGGGTTTACTCGGGTGGTTGGATTGGGTTGATTCGGATTGACCAAGTTTTGATAGTTTAGTATATTTTCAAAAAAAAAGGTTTAAATAATGAAATAATAGGATTTTTATCATTTGTGCCCTTTTTAAATGTAATTTCAGTTATGTCCCTCTCTTTTTTGGAATATAACTTGTACCACTACTTCCTTAGAGTAATTTTCTAGAAGCAACTATAAATAAATTATTACAATATTATATTCACATATAATGCTAGAAAATGTGACTACCTTTTGTAGAGTTGTACTCAAAATAGACAATTATGTTATTCTATTGAAAGATTTGACATTTTAAACGATTATTTCATAGATATATAAATACATATATACATATATGTATCAGGTTTTATCAGTTCAAAAAAGCAGTTGAGCCAGTAAATTAAGCTCGATCCGATTTTTTCCGACTCGATAAGAATGATGACGTCATACGGACATCATCACTAGTCCGATCGGTTTGGACCAACCATCCAATCCGATTGGCCAAATCGAATACTGACCGATTCAATGTCCGGTCCAATTTTTAAAACCTTGGAGCTGACAATGAAGATCAATTAATACAAGTCAATGCCAACATTCACTTATCAGATGTGTAGGCAATCCCCTAGTGGTTTCTTTCTATTCATTTTTACTTTTTCCTGATGACCCTCCTCCCCTTGAATAATTCTTTAACTGTATTATTGTGTATTTTATTTCTTTTTAAAATACTTAAATGCAAATTCTAATATATAAATATATAATAATATAATAACAAAAATTATATCCGATCTTGCACAATCTACAAGTTTGGATGTGATTTTACTTTTAAAAAAATATGCATAATATTGTTGATATTTTAGCAACAACCGATGGTGGTTAATTATACCGTTAATTACTTTGTAACCCTCAACGATGGTTATAGTTGCCACAAAAAGGGAGCAAAATGCTGACGGCGAGCTTCATCTAATTAGTCCCATATGTGGGACTTGGTTGTTTCTCTACCCTTAGAAGAAGACGTCTATAAATTAACAATTAAAATTACAACATCCAAATAAAATAATTATAACCTAAACAAATTTATCGGAAAATGTCTCAAATAGACCAATAATTACAAGCTTCTATTCAATCCTAAATAGTTTAGGAGGATTCTAAATAGCTTCTATCTATTTACAAGTACATGCTATGAACCAAGGTGTGCTATAATAGCTTGGAAGTAGTTGTTAATATGAGTATATAATGTGCATACTTTGAAAGATACTAGAATAGCAACCTTGCATTCTCTGTAGCATTTTTTTCTACATAGCAGATCATAGAAAGGCGTTGTTTTCTATTCTACAGATGAGAATGGTGGTTAGTCAAGTCTAAGGGAGCTTACAACATAAGGATATATTTTTAAAGTTGATGACTTATTCATATGTTTGACATAAGCATGCGGTTGTGCATTCAACGTGGTAATATTTGTTTACCTTTGATCCAATATCATGCAAGTTTGAGATTCATTTGATTTGGTCTCCTCTTTGTCCAAAGTTTTTCCTGGGATCTTCTATGTATATGGCTTATTTTTCATCTTCTTGTAATTTAGATTTAGAAGGATTGTTGACATTAGGTTCTTGAAGATTGGGTGATGATGGGGTGTTGCACAGCATGCGAGATACCTATATGTGTGAGAGTATGAGGGTATGTAAGCGTGAATGGGGATATGTTTGTTAGTGTTGCTTTTTCTTCATTAGAGATTAAGTTTTTATCATATCAAACTATGTGTCTAAATAACTATTACGATCTCGTTGCAGGTAGAGCAATGAGTTCAACAAGGGATTGGATGTATAATCGCGTAGTGAATGGATCCATTTGCATACCATTTTTAATTTGTGTAGAAGGTCTTGGACATGCGAGCCCACGGCGAGCCATTATGCAATAAATGTTATTGCAATTCACTCCTTAATCTGAAATAAAGAGTACATAATTTGCATAATAGGTCCCTTAGTACAATTAGGGTTGTGTACCATGGCCATCTTAATGATCATACAACTGTTGATTCAATTATTGAATTATAGAGGCTGGTGCTTAGATGAATATCTAATGAGTTAGATTGAGGACTCATCAAGCACCGTCAAATGATTGTTAAGAGATGATCTCCAGCATGAGTAAGAGATGGCAATCCTATCTCTTTTAGGCTGATATCTGACCGACCTCTTGATGCAGGTCCTCTGCATAGGAATAGAGATTCGGAGGTGTCAGATAAGTTGGGTCAAAGAGTTGACTTAACGAGATCGAGATAACCAAAGTCCTATATCATATGCTGTCATGATTTAGGCACACATCCTCTGATAGGAGACAGATGTGTTACTATATATCTGAGTATGTACATTTGGCAGACCAATAGGTTGATGACCTAATCAAGGTCTATACACCGGCGTGCTGGTGTGCATATAAGGGCATATGAGTAATACGATCTCTCAAAGGGATCATACAGATTCACTACTGAACTGGAAGACATGAGCTCACTCATGAGATATTGGGAAGAATCAAATTCTGTGCGCACGGTCGTCTCGCTTTGGAAGCTTGACTGAATTTGTTGGTTTGATATATACTTTTGGAAAGTATATGATCAAGACCTAGGTATGATATATGCTTTTGGAAAGTATATGATCAATACCGACTCCCAATGATCGAATGAGAAATTTACTGATAAAGCCATGAAGTAGACAGTATAAAGTTGATCCAATACTTCGGGTTTAATCTGAGTCTTCCAGTATGCAGGATGTACATGTATTAGGAATACCTGAGGGTGATGTGATCATAAACGATTGTATAACCATGACGCTTCCATTCCTAGGGAGTGATGAAACGGGTCTGGATTTTAGTGACTCCTCTCAGTAGAGAAGTAATCTGATCTTAGTCCAAATGTTGGACATTGATCTGAATGTGATTCAGATGCAATGAGAAGATTAGATTTGCGGTCTTGATTTAATCAAGCATCTATGGGAGGCCCGTGATCTGGATTTAAGATATGATCTCAACATCCATGTCACTATACGTGGAACAATACAATCGCCTTGTCCTTATCTCCAAGTATTCGCGGAGAAAGCGCATTATCCTTGAACGAGTTCATGGATAATTCTATTGTTGATATATGTATCTGACCAATGAGAAAATGGATAATGAAATGTGATTTAATTATCATGAATAATATGAATTTGATTCATATTATAAGGAGAGTTATCTTAGATAATTAAATGCGATGTGATTATAAAAGATGTAAATAATGTGAATGTGATTCATATTATTTGAGCACAAGAGAATAAGTTATCCAATATAATTAAATGTGATTTAATTATTATGGATAAGAATAATATGGATAGTAATATCCAATTATTCATAATATATTATAAATGTGATTTATAATGTATTAGAGAGAGTTAAATATAATTTATATTAGTAGATTAATTATTAATGTGTATTGGATACACATTGTCTAATTAATTGAAGATGTAAATTACATTTTGTTTTGGGTTGTGAATATGATTCACAATATTCCAATGTCAAGATTGCAATATTCCCAAAATTAATTGAGAATTATTTGGTGAATAAAAATCCCAACAAATAGTTGTTGGAAATAAGTAGGGAGAAAAACAAGGAGATATGCAATCTCATGGAATCCATGAGATTGCACTCCCCAATAGGAATAGAAGGGGCGGCACCCAATTCCCTTGGGGAATTGGTAGCCGTCCCCTCTTCTTCAATGGGAAAGTATCTCCTTTGTATTCTCTCTCTCCTTATTTGATTGATTTAATTTGGTATTAATATTTATTTGATTTATCTAATATATTTAATAAAAATTAAATCACAAGTTGTTGGTTTTACCAACAACAATCTTGACCATTGGATTGACATAAATCAATCTCATCCATTGATTTTATATGTCACATGGATTGAGATCCATGGATCCCAAAACCCTATTAATAGAGAGGCATACCATGCTCTCTATTTTACACACAATGCTTGAGAAGCATCTCTCTCTTTTCTCTCTACTCGACACCCCTCTCCCTCCATCTCATGTGGCCGTCCACCATGGATGACCTAGAGAGGTTCTCCATCGCCGCAGCATCGTCGTTATGCTGCCCGATTGTCTACTCGTGGGTCTCCGTCTCCTTCGGTGCGCCTCGCTCGTGAAGAAGACGTCGGATCTCGTGTGTCGAGATCAGGAGATCCGCCGCTTGGATCATCAACATGGATTGCGAGAAGCACGCGGTTCATCCCCGCGCTCGCAAGTGTCTCCTCCGTCGGATCGGACTTGAGACAGGAGGTCTCTTCGTTTAGAGACTTGATCGCAACCACGCTTCAAGAGGTAATCCTAATTACTTATTTGTGGTTAAGATGAAACGATCCGAGAAATGTTCTTGGATCATGTGGTTTCGTCGTAAGAAAAAATTTTTAAATCCCACTGCATCGAGCAACTAGTGCAACTAGTCGCTCCTCATCGTATTCGATACGACGCTCACGCTTCCGTGATGCGCTTGAGGATATAACCATATCCTTCAAGTGGTATCAGAGCCTTAGGTCGATGATTTCGAATATGATTCGCTAACCGAGGACGACTTGGGTTCGTTAAGGTCGTGAAAGTTTTCTTCGCATTTGATTTCGCAGATCTGTTTAGTAAATAAATTCGGCACTGTTTAAATTGTTTAAGCACGAATTATTTACCTGAATTTTGTTCCCCAATAAATAAGGAAACCATAGGATCTGAGTTTGCGTAAATCGGATTTCGTTTGCTCTAGATATGGTTGTTTTAATGAACATGTATTCACTGTTACGGGAACTGCGAATCTTAACGTAATTAAGGAGTTAATTACTGTTTAGAGACGCTTCGAAATGCATGAAAATCACATAGGTTCTGTTGTAAATCAAGTTAGCAAACTATGTAAACTTACTTTGCTTAATTTGGATTTAAATTGATTGAGATATGCTAATTTTAGTAAGTAGGGGTCACTGCTGAAATTTCTTTCCTAATCAAGAACCATGTGATTGTCAATTAATGAAATTAATTGTTAATTTCGAGAAATAATTATGGAAAATATTTGAGAAATATTGTAAGATGATTATTTTCTTAATTGACTTGGCCTCAACCAATTAATTGATTAGATTTGATCTAGATCATAATTGGAAACACAATCAACAAACTCCTTGCTTGAATAGGATTGGGAATTTGTCTAGCAAATTTCCTTATAATCAAAATTGTTTTGATTACTATATGGTATAATTTTGGTTGAGTAACCGATGATCATCTCAAGTACAAATTAATCAATTTAGCATTATCCTTTCCCGAGACGGATATGGTGTCTAGTCGGAGATCACTGGGGTAGCGGGTTGCAACGTATGCGGTCCGTCCCACTCCCGCCGGTACTGGCCATGACAGCGGGTAGGGCCGGGATAATGTTCGAGGGATTAAGATGTATTTTTCTAATTATTAAAATACGAATTAATACATACTTTGAGAATAATATCATATATATTCAAGCATAAAATCAAGTTTGATTGATTGAATTGGATTGATAATTAATTTAATACGATTAAGTTAATTATGTCCAATTAAGAATACTCTAATATGATTAGAGTTAATAATTCCCTTGGAAGAATTAATTATATGAATGTGATTCATAGTAATTAATTAAATTTGAATAAGAGGTGGAGGATCACATAAGTGACATCCATGGTCTCCCGTCAAGGCGAAGGGTTTCCGTCGTCAGGGATTGTATATAGGAGACGCCTGTACGAAGTGACAACTCCTATATACAAGCGCATCTAGATCGGACTCTTTGCTTCTCGAAAGAGTAAGGCCGTATGCGTAGTGACCCCAATATCGGATCCTCATATTATTGGGGCGATATTGGATTGCACATAGCGAGTTCTATTCCTGTTGACGGTTGGTTCAATTAATGACGGGTCAACATCACCTTAGGGGTGGTGGGCCCGGGTATTAAAGACCGAATTGGGAGATGCAAGTTGGACTTGCAAGGCGGAATGTGTTCCCGCTTCTTTTTATCCGAGTTGCAGTTTCTCATATTATTGGGATGTAACAAAGATAAGGAAGGAGATCCCAGTTCTTGCTGAGATATGATGGTAAGTATATCTCTTACATTGAAAGTGATTAAGGGAATGAACTTTCAGTATTGACAAGGCAAGACAACTTTGATATAAAAATTCCTAAATCAAAGTAAATTAAATATTTATATATATTTATGCAAAATTCTTATTTCAGATAATCCTTCATTAATCCCACTCAATGTTATACTCAATGATAACCAGTAAAATATCATGGGTTGGACCTTTTGATCCAGATATTATACTTGCAGTTGGACACATAATGTATGTGGTTGCAATGTGCAAGTTTCCTCATAATAATGAGGGATGATGATTAAATAAGACAATAGGACTAAAACCCTAGGGTTTGTATGTCTCTATAAGTCTTGATCTCATCGAATGTACTTTGGAAGTGACATGTCGATGATGATCGCAATTGTCAAATAATCCTTATAAAATCAATAAAGATATTCTGGCATACATATGTGCTCTTGACATTTAATCATGAATGACATGATTCTCTGCATCATGTAGAATGGAAGCTCTATAAGAGATGATGTATTCAAATTGTTTGAGTAACTACCTGAACCTATGTTTTAAGAGTTTAGATGGATGTAGATGATGAGTGTCATCATTCTACTATCTATACTCTAGTCATTCATGAAGCTTCATAATATTCATATTGTATGAATTGGGTGAAGCATGTATAAATGTCAAAATGCTCTTACATTAAATTCTTTTGATTTTAACATAAGAGGTCCTTAGTCTTAAGCAATGGTTGCTTATAGATAAAGGAAGCGCGGTGGAAGCATAGGTTGGAACCAAGCAAGAAATATAGTCAAAAGGTTAACTGTATTTCTGTGACTTCCATATGACATCCAAAGAGTTGGATAAATGCCAATATTGCAATAAATTGATGTGTTGATAGTATGACTATCAAATCTATCTAGAATCCTTAGAAAAGGAATCGGATAGTACATCAGAAAAAACTACATATAATCATTGAAATTGACTTACTTATTTGATAAGATAAAGTCTAATAATTGTATCTCAATCTTCTAATGACACTTGCAATTGGTTGCATCTGTATTAGAATGTTAGAAATTTGATCTTAAGGTTTAATGGTCATCCATGTTGGAATTGATGCAATTGTTGCAATAATTTCCACCGGATGAATAGATTTCATATTTTCAGTGGAGTCCTTAGTCTTAGAGAATGTCTCTATGACCTAGATATTAGAATACACTCACTGTTTATTTCTAAATATTGGGAATAAACATGAAATCTGGAATAGACCTATCATAAAGAGTTATGATGGAGATATTTCAGATAGTAATCTTACATCTAGTGGACTCCACTAAATTAGAAAATTAATGAATGGTTCATTAAGATTTCTAATACTGAAAATTAAACCTTTAAAGATCAATAGGAGGATAAAGATCATTTGACAATGATCTGACATAATGTTTTGGACATATGTCTGTTGATGAGATCAATGAACAAGTAAGAGATGAAACTTTAGAATGTCTAAAATTTCAAAACTTACATACTTATGAATATTGTATTCAAAGTAAAATGTCCAATACACCCTTCTTTTGGAATGGTGTAAGATGTTATGGTATTCAAGATCTCATACATATTGATGTATGTGAATCATCTATATCAGAATAAACATTATGGATATGTGATATCTATTAATGATTATTTGTGATATGAGATTTCTTCTCTTCACTTAGAAAACTTTGAAATGTTCAAAGATTTCACAATTTTGGTTTAGAATCAAAGTTTGAAGGATGATGAAATGAATTTGATCTAATCAAGGTAGCTTGTACCTATTAGATGAATTCAAGGAATACCTTATGGAGATGTGAATATCATTTCTATCTCACCCCTCCTAATGAGCCTTAACTCAATAGAGTTGTAGGGAGATGCAATTGATCATGTGTGACATGATTTGATCAATGATTAATCTTAGCATAATTATCTCTTAGTTTCCAGGTATATGTATAGGTGGTAGAGACTACATTATACATCTAATAAGGTCCCAAGCTGGTAAGCTGGAATCTAGCACCAGAGAGTGCTACTTCATTAGAAAAATAAAGGATGGTATTAGATACCTACTTTATGACCTTGAGATTCTTAAAAGATCTCATCTTTGAGAATATGATTCTTATACGATGACTCTCTTGAGAATCAAGATGAAAATGAAGAAAAGGAACTCATTTAATCTTGAGAAGATAATGAGGCTCCAGAAATCATAAACTAAATAGACAATTAAAGATGAAACATTAATACCTCTTCAAATAAGTTTGAGGATGGATTCCATGTGTCAGTTGAATCTGAAAATGATCGGACTTCATGTGATGAAGCTCCTGAGGATCATGACATGGAAAGATGGATGTTGGCAATAAAAATCTAATGTAGACTTCATATACAAGTGTTGTATATGGACCCTCGAGGATCCACCTATATGGGTCAGACCCATTAAGGTGTAAATGGATCTTCAAGAGAAAGAGGGAACCTGATGAAAAGGTAGAGACCTTCAAAAGCACGGTTCGTAGCTATGAGCTACACACCGAAGAGAAGACATCGCTTGCGATGAGACTTCCTCTCCAGTGACCTTGCTTTAACCCATCAGAATATTGCTAACCATAGCTACACAACTTGACTATGACATCTTCATGATGTAAGTCAAGATTGCATTCCTCTATGAATACCTCTCTGAGGATATTCATATGAAGTAGCCCCAAGGCTTCATGGTTGAGGAAAGCAAGGTGTGCAAGCTGAAGAACTCCATCTTTGGACTCCAATAAGTTTCTTGTAGTTGGAACATAAGATTTGATGAAATTATAAATGTTGTGATTTCAGATAAAATCTTGATGAACCATGTGAAGCTTAGTGGGAGTGCCATTGTGTTCATCGTGCTTAATGTAGATATTATTCTAATCATTTAGAATGATATAAGAATAAATAATAAGTGTTTGATAATTTGGTTGTTCCATACCTTGAGATACACTTTCAAGGATACCTCTTAGATCTTAGTTCTGAAGTTGTTCAGAAGCAAATAGAAGAGGGTATTGGGACCGTCACATTAGTAGTACACCTTGGACTTATTCTATTCTCTGGAAAATTCCAAGAAAGGCTTCCTTCCCTTAAGATGTGGTAGTGACCTGTCTAAAGGGATAGCACCTCAAAGAGTTGAGGAAGTGAATGCTAGAACTGCTTGCACTTGTGCATCAGTTATGAGAAGCTGGGTATATGCTAGATGTATACAACAGCCAGATGTCTGCCATGCAGTGGGAGTAGTAAACTGTTACTAATCCTGCTATGGAGATAAAACACTTGATTGTAGTAATAATAATATCTTCAAAGATGATAAAACTTAGAGATAGTGATCTCAAAGTCTTATCTTCAAAAGTTTAAGATCTTGTAGATAGTGATCTATAAGGGTCTTGACTGTAGATACCTTAGGAGATGGAGATCTCCAGGAATGAAGGTATTCTAAAAGGATTATGGGAATACTGGTTATGATAATTAATAAGATGTAGTGTCAATGACACTATAACCGACAAAATTGAGTATTGGTTGCATAGGATGCAACATTCGCATTGGATGCAAGCACTGTTACTAGGAGATATGCAAGTGCCGTAAAAGGACTTGGCGTAGTCTCTTGGGAACGGAATGACTGATCAGCTTACCTAGCTATTTTCTAAATAGCCTATGATTGTCACATGAGTGTGGGTTTAAATGATTAGCCCATTAATGGCTCTTTGGGAGTGGGAGATTGTTGGACATGCGAGCCCACGGCGAGCCATTATGCAATAAATGTTATTGCAATTCACTCCTTAATCTGAAATAAAGAGTACATAATTTGCATAATAGGTCCCTTAGTACAATTAAGGTTGTGTACCATGGCCATCTTAATGATCATACAGCTGTTGACTCAATTATTGAATCATAGAGGTTGGTGCTTAGATGAATATCTAATGAGTTAGATTGAGGACTCATCAAGCACCGTCAAATGATTGTTAAGAGATGATCTCCAGCCTGAGTAGGAGATGGCAATCCAATCTCTTTTAGGTTGATATCTTACCGACCTCTTGATGCAGGTCTTCTGCATAGGAATAGAGATTCGGAGGTGTCAGATAAGTTGGGTCAAAGAGTTGACTTAACGAGATCGAGATGACCAAAGTCCTATATCATATGCTGTCATGATATAGGCACACATCCTCTGACCGGAGACAGATGTGTTACTATATGTCCGAGTATGTACATTTGGCAGACCAATAGGTTGATGACCTAATCAAGGTCTATACACCGGTGCGCTGGTGTGCATATAAGGGCATATGAGTAATACGATCTCTCAAATGGATCATACAGGTTCACTACTGAACCGGAAGACATGAGCTCACTCATGAGATATTGGGAATAATCAAATTCCGTGCGCACGGTCGTCTCACTTTGGAAGCTTGACTGAATTTGTTGATTTGATATATACTTTTGGAAAGTATATGACCAAGAACTAGGTATGATATATGCTTTTGGAAAGTATATGATCAATATCGACTCCCAATGATCGAATGAGAAACTTACTGATAAAACTATGAAGTAGACAGTATAAAGTTGATCCAATACTTCAGGTTTAATCTGAGTCTTCCAGTATGCAGGATATAAAGGTATTAGGAATACCTGAGGGTGATGTGATCATAAACGATTGTATAACCATGACGCTTCCATTCCTAGGGAGTGATGAAACGGGTCTGGATTTTAGTGACTCCTCTCAGTAGAGAAGTAATCTAATCTTAGTCCAAATGTTGGACATTGATCTGAATGTGATTCAGATGCAATGAGAAGATTAGATTTGCGGTCTTGATTTAATCAAGCATCTATGGGAGGCCCGTGATCTGGATTTGAGATATGATCTCAACATCCATGTCACTATACGTGGAACAATACAATCGCCCTGTCCTTATCTCCAAGTATTCGCGGAGAAAGCGCATTATCCTTGAAAGAGTTCATGGATAATTCTATTGTTGATATATGTATCCGAGCAATGAGAAAATGGATAATTAAATGTGATTTAATTATCGTGAATAATATGAATTTGATTCATATTATAAGGAGAGTTATTTTAGATAATTAAATGTGATTTGATTATCAAAGATGTAAATAATGTGAATGTGATTCATATTATTTGAGCACAAGAGAATAAGTTATCCAATATAATTAAATGTGATTTAATTATTATGGATAAGAATAATGTGGATAGTAATATCCAATTATTCATAATATATTATAAATGTGATTTATAATGTATTAGAGAGAGAGTTAAATATAATTTATATTAGTAGATTAATTATTAATGTGTATTGGATACACATTGTCTAATTAATTGAAAATGTAAATTACATTTTGTTTTGGGTTGTGAATATGATTCACAATATTCCAATGTCAAGATTGCAATATTCCCAAAATTAATTGAGAATTATTTTGGTGAATAAAAATCCCAACAAATAGTTGTTGGAAATAAGTAGGGAGAAAAACAAGGAGATATGCAATCTCATGGAATCCATGAGATTGCACTCCCCAATAGGAATAGAAGGGGCGGCACCCAATTCCCTTGGGGAATTGGTAGCCGTCCCCTCTTCTTCAATGGGAAAATATCTCCTTTGTATTCTCTCTCTCCTTATTTGATTGATTTAATTTGGTATTAATATCTATTTGATTTATCAAATATATTTAATCAAAATTAAATCACAAGTTGTTGGTTTTACCAACAACAATCTTGACCATTGGATTGACATAAATCAATCTCATCCATTGATTTTATATGTCACATGGATTGAGATCCATGGATCCCAAAACCCTATAAATAGAAAGGCATACCATGCTCTCTATTTTACACACAATGCTTGAGAAGCATCTCTCTCTCTTTTCTCTCTACTCGACAGCCCTCTCCCTCCCTCTCATGTGGCCGTCCACCATGGATGACCTAGAGAGGTTCTCCATCGCCGCGACATCGTCGTTATGCTGCCCGATTGTCTGCTCGTGGGTCTCCGTCTCCTTCGGTTCGCCTCGCTCGTGAAGAAGACATTGGATCTCGTGTGTCGAGATCAGGAGATCCGCCGCTTGGATCATCAACATGGATTGCGAGAAGTACGCGGTTCATCCCCGCGCTCGCAAGCGTCTCCTCCGACGGATCGGACTTGAGACAGGAGGTCTCTTCGTTTAGAGACTTGATCGCAACCACGCTTCAAGAGGTAATCCTAATTACTTGTTTGTGGTTAAGACGAAACGATCCGAGAAGTGTTCTTGGATCATGTGGTTTCGTCGTAAGAAAAATTTGTTAAATTCCGTTGCATCGAGTAACTAGTGCGACTAGTCGCTCCTCGTCGTATTCGATACGACGCTCACGCTTCCGTGATGCGCTTGAAGATCTAACCATATCCTTCAGAAGGCTTTCTCAATTTCGCTTATGCCCAAGGAGACAGAATAGTTGACATAGATGGGAAGATAATATGCCCGTATATGAAATGTGGATTGACGAAGAAACAATTTAGAGACGTTGTGGCAGAACACTTGTGTATGAATGGTTTTGTCATTGACTACACATGTTGGTATGCTCATGGAGAGGTCCGAGCAACTTACTGAGAGAGGACACAGATGTCGGGCAATCCTTTTGTCGAGATGGTTATGGACGCAGCAGGTCTAAACTTTAACCCTTCTTTAGAGGGTTGTGATGATGAATTCAATGGATAATCCAAAAATTTGTTGAATTGTTACAAAAGGCTGAGGAAGCATTATGGCCTGATTATAAATCATTTTCTCTCCTATCTGTTGTTACGAAGTTACTGACAGTTAAAGCTGAGTATAATATGACTGATGCTAGTTTCAATACCATGATTAAGATTATAAAGAGAATACTTCCGGAAGATAATGTCCTACCTGGTATCTATTATAAAGTAAAAACCATGATGAGTACACTTGGCTTATCAGAAAAGTTAATTGATGCATGCCCCAACTATCATATCATTTATTATGGGGAAAAATTTACAAATGAGACTAAATGTCCAGAATGTAGTGAACCTAGATATAAATCAAATATAAAAATAAATGTTCCACAGAAGGTGCTCCATTACTTTCCTATAGCACCACGTTTACGACATCTCTATTATTGCAAAGAAACTGCTAAAGACATGACTTGGCATGCAGATCATATCCGTGGTGACTTTATGGAACATTCTTCTGACTCAACTTGTTGGGGAGCTATAATGGAGTCATCTTCCACTTTTGCTATGGATAAGAGAAATGTGATGATTGGGTAGACATTGTCTACTGATGGATTTAATTCACATGGTCGGGGGAAAGATTACTCGTGTTGGCCAGTTATCATCACTCTGTACAACTTGCCACCATGGTTGTGCAACAAGAAGCAATATATGTTTTTAACTTTACTTATACTCGGTCCAAGCCATCCTATAAAATATTTGGATGTTTATCTTAGATCATTAGTCGACGAACTGAAGGAACTATGGGAGAAAGACCAGGAAACATATGACATTGTTACTCGTAGTAAATTTCAGATGAGAATGGGTTTATTGTGGACAATTAGTGACTTTCAAGCATATGGAATGCTATCGGGATGGAATACACATGGGAAAAGAAGCTGTCCATATTGCATGAAAAATATGAAAGCATTTCAACTTGAGCATGGTCGAAAACCATGCTTCTTTGACTGCTATCGACAATTCTTACCGAAGGATCATCTATATAGGAAATAAAAGATGACATTCGAAAGAAATATAATTGAAGATTCAGATCCACTTGTCATGCTATCGAGACATGAGATATTTAGAAGGCTAATGGAGTTAAAGAGTTCAGATGATTGTGTTCTACCTCTTTTAGGTTTTGGAGATAATCATAACTGGATGAAAGTTAGTATCTTTTGAGAACTACCATATTGGCCAAATTTACTCATCAGACACAATTTAGATGTTATGCACATAGAAAAGAATGTATTTCACAATGTATTCCACACAATAATGAATGTCACTGGTAAGATAAAGGATACAGAAAATGCTCGCAAAGATCTTGTAAAAATTTACGTTCGTCCTGAGTTAGGCCTAATAGAATCAGAAGATGGGCATATTTATATGCCTAAGGTAAAATATTGCTTAAGTAGAGATCAAGTGAAAGATGTTTGTCAATAGGCTAGTAAATTAAAAATGCCCGATGGATTTTCGTCTAACATATCCAAACTTGTTGATCTGAAGAAAAATATTTTTAAGGGAATGAAAAGTCATGATTCTCATGTATTTATGGAGAAATTATTATCTCTTGCTTTTAAAGGATTATTATCGAAGGGGGTTCACGATGTTCTAAGTGATTTGAGTAACTTTTTCAAATGTATATGCTCGACCAAGTTGTTAGTCAAAGATATGAAAAGTCTTGAGGAGAGTGTAGTTCTTATGTTGTGTAACCTTGTGAAGATATTTCCTCAATCCTTTTTTTGACTCAATGGAACACTTAATGACATACCTTCCCTATGAAGCTAAAGTTGGTGGACCTGTTAAATACCGCTGGATGTATCCATTTGAGAGGTAAATTTTACATTGAAATTACTAGTTAAAGTATTAATTTTGCGCAATCTAATAATGTATGTTAACCTACCTATAGGTATATGTTTTTCTTAAAGAGAAAGGTTTGAAATAAAAATAAGGTTGAAGGATCGATAAGTGCACAATACATTTCAGAAGTTGCGAACTTTTGCTCAAGATATTTGTCAGACGATTTTGAAACTGGGCATAATCGTCCAATGCGAAACGAGTACAATGACAACACTGATTTTTTAGTTAGTCTCTCAAGCTTCCGCACATGTGATCGACCTTTGAAAAAAGGGAAGCCACGCATGATGAGCTCTCAGGAGAAGGAAGCTGTTGTGATTTACGTTCTAGAAAATACAGACGAAGTGATACTTTTTGCAGTGTATATATATGATATATCGCATTGCCTTTAAATCATAATATAAGTAGTTCAATACTTAACCATTAATTTATTTTTGCAGGGAGTATAGAGATAAAATAATGATGGAAAATCCTCTTTTTACTGATGACGACATGGTTGATGAATTTAGGATGATATTTTCTTCTTGGTTTAAGGAAAAAGTAAAGCTTATTGATCCAACAGATCACATATACAAGATTTTAAATGATTTTTCCCTCGGTCCAAATTATATGGTCATGTCGTACGATGATTTTTTAGGCAATGGGTATAGATTTCATTGCCTTGACACGACCAATAGCTTAACTACGTACAACTCTGGCATGATGGTTAAGGGATCTTGTTACGACGAGAACAACCTGAATTGCTATGGGGTTCTCAATGAGGTGCTAGAGCTTGAATATAATATGTCATCCCCTAATAGGTTCTTTTTATTTTCGTGTAACTGGTATGATCCACAACATGGTGTGGTTGTTGACCACATACACAATATCGTAGATGTCATCCCTCGAAAGTATATACGAAGATTTGAACCTTTTATCCTTAGCACACATGCTGAGAAGATATGTTATGTACTTAATGTTGGGAAAAAATGAAAAAGAAATGATCATTTCACGGTATTGAAGAAGATGTCACGTATTTATATCGATGATAGTGAACAAGTAAATGTGGATTGTGCATCAACAAATTTGCTTATTCCAGAATATGAGACACCACAGAATATTGCAATAATTCCTTAAACATAATGCTCTTATCAATGTTCTTGTTTTGGTGCATCAACAAATTTTTTATTTAAAATTATTTGACTAATGAGCTTGTGCATGGATATAGGAAATGACTGTCACACGCGGTCGAGGTCCTAGGGATAGTAGTTCACGCCAAGAAGATCGTCGTACCTCGGACCCCAGTGGTATAATTTCATCTCTTTATACATTGTTATATATTTATTTAAATAATCAAATGTTGTCCATGGGTGAACGCAATAATGAGGTTGCGAAGCTTGTCGCTTACATGAAAGAGAATGGTTTACAAGTCCCTCCACAATATGCTCATTATATTCCTCAAATAGGGACATCTCCTAGTGTGACATGTACTCGTCATCCCACACCACAGTCTTCCAGCCAACAGCGTAGCCCTCATGAGTTTGAAGGCCCTACATAGCGTCCACCCTCTCAGCCGACCCCACCTCATCCACCTCAGGATCCACATAGGGTATTTGCAGTTTTTATATGATGGGTATTTCCAACACACATACTTCTTCTTTTATTGAATTTTTAGGAAGAACCTTATTCATAATTATACTTTATCCATAATTCTATAAAATTATTTTGAATATTTAGGTATACTCTTGATCATCAGCATGCAGTGTCTCAAGCGTTTAGTAAGGCCTTCTACTCCATGCAAGATTGCTCAGACTACAGATGGAGTTGCATGACTCCCGATGAACAACAGAGAATTTTGAATGGTGTCTATGTAAGAACTATTTTGAAAGAAGCATTTTATTTTTTATTATACAATTGATTAGTAGTAATCAAAATTTGAATTGTAGAATTTGTTTGCTTTACTATCAGACCACATAAAAGAAATGTATCAGCAAGCTCTGGTGAAGTTAACAACAGATCGGGTCAAAGACAATGTTTACAAGGAAAGAAAAACTGCAATTAAAAAGCTTGATGATGTGGAAGATTGGGAGATGGCAAAAGCATGTGGTCCATCATGGTGCACTCCAGAGAGGTGGAGACGTTATTGCGATCTCTTTGCTCAAGAGACTTTTCAAAAACGTTCTGAAGCAAGGAAGACAAACATGGGAAAGAAGTCAATCAGATCTGCTAGTGGATCAAAAAGTTTCGGAACTGTGAGGATTGAAATGATATGTACAAGTATTTATACTTTTTTAAGTTTCAACTTTTATCGATGATTAACATATGGATAATAATAGAGTGTTGCTGATAATCGTCCCCCATCATTGGAAAAATGGTGGACTGCTATGCATACAAGTGGGGATGATTAATCTACACATGAAAAAAAAGACGGTGATGGTATGCATATTACTACTGCTATAAAATTATAGTTGTTTGGTAGATAACTAAAAGAATTCTCTTGTAGGTTCGTTACAAGGAGTTGTATGCAGAAAGGGTTGGTGTCCTAGAATCTGAAGGGGAATTGAACTTTGTTGCCAGCTTATGGCAAGAAGTCCTTAAAGTACGTGAAGTGGGACCTAATAGAAGGCAGACTTTGGGTGGTTTACCATCCAAGTTCTCATCCTCTTCTGATTTCACTGGAGCATCCGCTTATTTAGGCATGACCCCAATGTATAACACTCCAACATCTCAGTCGGGGATATCTGAGGCTGAGTTTAGACAACTATCACAGGCAGTGAATTCACTGGTATCCATAATTGGTACCATGTCTTCTGGATTGCAAAATTTATCTTCTTGAATGGTCTCTTTGAATGAGGATGTAACATATTTAAGGTATGTCTTATACTCTAATTTATATTTTAGTACATACATTGATTCATCTTTCTAATTATATTTGTAATGATTGACTTACTTTTCTTCTTAAAAATAATAGAACTACAATTCCAAAAGTTCAGGAGGTGGAGGATGAGAAAGAGGAGGATGGAGAGGAGGATGAAGACGATGCTACCACATATAGAGTCTCATTTCGTAAAGGGGTTGTAATCTCAGAACCTACAGAAAGTAGAAAAATGCCCAAAAAAACTGACAAAGACAAGAAGAACAAGGGTAAGGCAAAGGCAAAGGAAGGTATTTTCTCGATATGGAGGAAAAGAAAGTTTTAATGCAAAATATAGACTATGAATATTATTTATTGTCAGAATCTTGTAATGTTAAGAACTCTAGTGTCTAAATGTTAGTCATTAACTTGTAATTTTTATGCACTTGAACTTGTAGCTTTATATTGTCATGAACTTGTATCTAACTTTATATTGTTTTCAACTAATAGCTATGTGTCTTGATCTTTTAGCTTTTTAACTTTTGTTTTGTATAGTCTTCAACTTGCAGATGTTGGTCATGTCTTGAATGTGTACCTTTCTATTGTCTTGAACTTTTAGCTTTATACAAGCAAGATTGCTTTTTCTTAATGATGATTATATTTGATTGTAACTACAGTTAACAGATTGATTATATTATACTATTGTTTGAAGGATTTCGAGAAGCTTGGATGATTATATTAGCTTATATTATACTATAGGAGAATCATATACACTACGGGTGGCTGCTAGTTATTTTTTTACCAGGATTGTAGAGTTTGTGACGAATCGACTGCTATTTGTCTACCATTGTAGTAGCAAAATGGTAGTCATTTGATTGCACAAACAAAATCTACTACTACATTGTGACTAACTTACTATTACATTAGTATTAAAGTAGTAATAACATGGTCATTATTGTAAATACAATGGTGGTAAAATGATCTTTAGGTAGTCATGAAAAATTTTCCCTGTGGTGGTAACGTGGTCGCAATATGGTGTGTCTTTAGTCAGAGTTCAACTGAAAGTTGACACTAAACCGTGAGTATATAGCAACTAAGCGTGACTACATTTCGCTACCACCTTACGACTAAGGTGTGGTCGTAGATATTTGCAGTCATATTAGCCCGACCACATATTTTGCTACTAGATGTGGTCGCAATATGAGATTACGACTACGTTTGCACCACATAGTGACTACTTTAGCACCACATTTGTGGTCGCAAAAACATCATTTTCTTGTACTGTATTATCCATGTATAGTGACTTGAAATTTAGAGTTCCATCATATTTAAGAGTATAAATCAATTTTCACGAACCGCGTCACATTCTATTTCTAGAACATTTAGCAAACAATGATGAGCTCAACTTCATTTCCATTTCTAATCATTTTCTAAACCATTTGGAGCTTAGAAATGAGCTTTAGAAGTGAAATTGTCTTGATTTCCATTTCTATTTTCAAGATTTAGACCAAGAATTAGACATCGGAATTGGAATTAGATTCTATGATGTGAGACTTAATATAATTAATTCGCATATCAATAAGTCATAAGATGGAGTCAATAAAATACATCTAGTTATCACTCCCTCTGAATGAAAGTGGCATAGTATGTGATCTATTAAGAACAAATCAACCTAGAGTATTCCTAATAATTCATCATTCTACATATTGGAAGAAAAGGTGCACTAAAAAACAAAGAATGAAAAAATATTTACAGTATTTACAAATTTACATCACACTATTTTCTTTGAATTTTTAAATTTTTTATTTTAATTTTTGTGTATTTTATTAAAAATAATTTAAAGAAAATAAATGAAAAATTGAATTAAAAAGAGCTAAATATATACAAGAAATAACAATCTAAAGTTAGTAATTGAATACAACGTACAATAAGGTCCTAAAACCAATATTTTGCAAATAAGCTACGTTAATGAAACTACTTTCACCGGATAGATGATTTATAACTTATACTTTGAAAGTGAAGTTGGTCAAATTGGAGTTCATATGTACTAGGAGGTCAGCGAGGAAGTTGGATTTAACAACTTTTCCAGTTCAAGATTTAAAGGCATTTATTCTAAGGAAGAATTATTTTATAATTTTATATTATATATATACAAGTAAGAAGAAGAATTAGGTTGAGTTAATATGAATTTATCAAAATATGTGAAGTTTGAGTTATTTACAAGTGAATATGTACAATTTATAACTCTTTGTTTTTGTGATTTTTATTCAGAATTATTTTATGAACTTATTTACAAGCTAACAATATACAATTAGGTCATTTTTATTGCAAGTAATTTTTTTTGTTATTTTATGATTTTATGTGACTTTATTGGTGTCTTTACTTAGGAATTTAGATAAAATTATGATATTAAGTCAATGGATTGCAAATTCATCATCATAATAATTAGCTTCTTACATATACCACGCTCCCTCTCATGAAGGGGGCCTATAGCCGTTTGAACATGATTACAGTTCCTCCTGCTTCTACTACTCGGACATCCCCACATATGGTCGCATCTCGCAACATGGGAGGTTCAACACAATTAAGAAGACGCGGTGTCAGCGACAAAAAAGTGGTCGTCCTTGCCCATAGTGCAAACACTGCAACCGTATAAGGCACTCTAAGGATACATGCTATCAGAAGTATGGTTGCCCTACATCTGCTCATGCAACTGAGTAGTTTAAATCTACTGCCACTCCTAGTGATCAAAAGTATGATGGTCTTTTCTCTCATCGGAGGGAGATTATGGGTCCTTCTGTCAAATCTATATATTAGTGCTCCTCGAGTCTCATTTGCTCTGCCAATACCTCTGATAAAAGTTATGCTCTTACCACATGTCCCAATGCATATATTTCAGAATGGAGGATGGACCCTGGAGTATTTTCATCATCTCTGCAGTGATAGAGAACAATTCACATACTACAATATTGTCTGTCTTGGTCAGTCTGTGGTCATGGTTGATGGAAAGACATTTTCTATTACCGAAGAGGGAGAAATACAACTTATGTCTTTCATACGACTGTCCACATACGGTGAAATTTTCTATGAATTTATTGTCTCTTACTCAGATTATCGAGGATCTAAATTTTCATGCCATTTTTTTATCCCTCTTCTCTTGTGTCTTAGGATGTGCTCATGGGTAGGGCTATTGGATGTGGCTATGAGCATGAGGGTCTCTGCAGATTGGTCTACTTTCCATGTGTCAGTAAATTTTTCATTCCTATCGGATCAGTCTCGCTGTAACTGTGGCACCTTTGGTTCGATCATCTTCCTCTATAGAAGTTGTGTAGAGACCTCCCTCAGATCTCGTCTCAGACCAGTTTCCTGTGTGAGGTTTGTTAGCTTGGGAAGCGCCATCGTATCAGTTTTCCCAGTTGTTAAGGTTGTACAAGTAATTATTTTTGGAGTTGTTGCATTTTGATATTTTTGCCTTAGTAGTATTCTCGATCACTTGGGGTACATATTCTATCATGACATTGTTGATGATTTCTCCTACCTTTCTTAGGTATTTCTATTCAAATATAAGTCCGAGGTTGGTTCTATTATGCAAAAGTTTATCATTGAAATAAAGAATTTATTTTCTGCTACTGTTAAGTATGTATGTTTTGACAATATTTTGGAATTAGATACTAGTCGGTTGTCTCAGTTCTTCAAGTCTCTTGGATGCTCTTTCAAACTTTGTGTGCCTACACTTCCCAGCAGTCCGATGTAAAATTGGAACATGAATTTTCATATTGTTTTATTTTCTTAAACTATATCGTATATTTTTTTATGAAAAATGACAAAATCAACATTGATATTTGATCTACATAACATAAAGTTCGTGTAAACAGCATTTGGTTAACCACATGCTTATTTGTAAACTGGAGGAGTGTAATATACGTAGTAATAATAACAATAGCAACGCCATATAGTTAATCAGACATTATTTATCAAGATATCCTACTTAAATTACCTAGGTAAGTTCAATTTTATCATTTTCGAAATAAAAAGGGAAATATCGTTGAGAAATTGCTATCATGCGGAAATCAACATCGTCAAATGTTGTTTTTTCTATCTAAATCGTTATCAGTATCTAGCAAAACCTTGAGTTATTCTCCGTAATTTACCCAACAAAGAGAGAGCGTGAGAGAACCGAGGGGTGAGGGTACCGCATCCCTGAGCGGGGGTCCAGAGAACATGTCAGCGCTTTCCCTCGAATGGACGCGAGCATTTGTCTTTCATCGCGTCATCATTATCACATAATTGCCACCAAACAGTCCCGATCACGTGCTCTCTTCCCCGCTATTCCGCTGCGGCTGTCGCCCACCGTACGCCTCGCGCATTAATTTCCACCACGTGCCGCTGCCTGGACGCTCCATCCCCACCGTCAATTCGCGGATGCACGGTCCTCGATGCCAGGCTCCCATTTTTTTAATCTGTACAGTATCTTCTTGCTTGGATGCTCCTGTCAACGTCGGACGTTTGCCCAAAATGTCCCCCCACGTTTTTAGACGTAGTTAAAAGATGATCTTTTTTTTTCAATTTTTTTAAAAAAAAAATCAAACCAGACATCGTTTTTTTATTTTCACAGTAGCCGGCAGTGCTATTGAAACAGGTTCGGAGCAAGTTCAATCGGGTGGACAGATGAATCCAGCTTGGATCGATTTAGTTAATTGATTCTCACAATTCAAGTCCAATCGGTATAATTTTGGTTTGACTACCGATACGATCGATTATTTACAATATGATTTAACCACTCAATCATAATTCAAATTTGAATTTATATTAAAATATTAATAGCATTGATGAATGTTGAACTCATGACCTCTTTTAACGAATTAATGAGTACTAACCAACTATCTCTACTTAACTTTTTGAAAGGATTGGATAATAAATATAATTAACCTATCATTATGTTAAAGTATTTAGTTCAAATATTATTTATATACATTAATACCATTTACTATTGCATATTAAAGAAAATATTTTATGTATAAAGTAATATACTTTAACTGTTTGTATATTTTATATTTATTTTAAGCGTTTTTGAGTGTATATTCTGTAATTGTTATAATCTATTTCGATTTAATAACCCGGTTCAACAATTTTTTCTTACCGGTTCGGTCTAATCCGATTTTAAAAAATAATAACATCACATCATCCAGTTGATTTGATTTGATTCCATAGTCTAATCCAATTCAATTCTTTTATTCGAATTTCCTGTTAAATCTCCGGTTCGATTTCAAAAACCTTGGTAGCCGGTCAATTCGATGGCTTAGGACTTCTGTAATCCATAACTAGTGCATACACAACGCTCTACCAATTGCATTGATGATCCAGAAAAAGATATTGTATTGAAGATAATATAATGCTCATTTTAGTAGATAAATCACTTGTGATTTTCACCCTTGAAGAAATAAGACTAAAACTATCATAAAAAGCATGTTTAAGTATCAAGAGATCATATTTATTAATAATAAGTTTAAAAGTACGGAAACATATGTTAAAAATATGTGATTATGTATATATTTTATTAGATTATGTTTTTTTAAGTTGACGTAGCTATATCTAACACATTATGATATTTTATACGTATAATATACTATATATTATGTGTTTAATATAAAAAGTAGGGATGTAGAAGAGAAAAAAGTAATATATAAGGCGTATGTGCAATTATATCGGATAGAAGAATATTTATGTAATATTAATAGTTTTTTCGGAAATTTATGTAATAATTGGAAAATTTGCTCATTATATCAACATCAAAGATGAAATGAAATTTATACTTAAAACTCATGTTCTTCTTTCAATTAGGAAATTTGTACAATAATTCAAATTTATTAGTTCGTATAACAATAAAGTTAAAATTAATTGTATAAAATCAAAAGTCAGGATATTTAATAAAAACATCCTTCTTGAAATAGTCAATATACAACTTTCACAAGATTATTCGGCATAATTGTAATCTTCTTGTATGCATTCAATAAGTGCATATATGTATGCGAATGGAAGGATACAAGTAAAGACACATGGATATATGATTTTTTTATCTGTATGTATATTTTAAAATGGATAAAGATGGATACGAATATTTATATTTAGCAAATGGATACGGATTATAATAATTAATAGTTCACAACACATGCATTCAGGAGAAAGACTATTGTAAATATGAAATTAAAAGCTAGACGAGTGTAGGATATTAGACTCTTGCACACATCCAGCCGAGGACTCGCAACTTCATGTACCGAGAAGTTCTCCAATCGTCTCAGGGACTCGGAGAAAGAGGATGCCTTGCATTCATTAATGCCTACCAATAAAGACCTGAGACTATTCTCACCGCGGAAAGCACATAGACCCCAATCTGAACAATAGCAACTCGAATGGCTTGGATCAGCTAAGGATTTTGATAATGTCATTCTCAACCATTAGATCATTAAAAAGAATATATATTACTAGAATTTATTAAGTATTAATAAAAAATAAATATAATAAAGTAATATGCTAAAATCAAATAACTTGTCTAATAAATAATTAAATAATAAAAAAGTATTTTTTTCTGCTTGCATTTGAAATGATTCCAAAATGCAATATATTATATGTAATCATGCAACACATTCATATATAAGTTCCAACACACGTTGAAATATGTCCATACAACACACACACATATATTCAATAATACAGATATCCATATATGTATCCACATGAAGATATGTAACCATATCTGAATTAATGAAAACAATATCTATATCCACCAAAAAATGTAGACAGTATCTGATATATATATATATATATATATATATATATATAGAGAGAGAGAGAGAGAGAGAGAGAGAGAGATGGGCGATCCTGTGAGAGCCAAAATTGGTGAGACGATGAGAGGAGTGATTCTGGACTACAAGATTCTGTTTTCTCTTTCATGGTCTTCTCTCTCCTGGTTGAATCTTGTGGTCCAGAATCACTCCTCTCATGCTCTCACCAATTTTGGCTCTCACAGGATCACCCCTCATATATATATATATATATATATATATATATATATATATAACCTCAAAAATAATGAATCCACCAAAAAATATAGACAATATGCATACACACACATATATCAATAATACAAAACAATATCTATACTCGTACCTATCAAAAATTTAAAATTGATATCCTTATATGTATCCATATCTTTTAAAAAAAGCACATATCCGTAGGATTTTTATCCAGAGAGCACTGTGCCCATTTGTGTTAAATTGAGCCCATCTTATCCACCGTTAGATCAAATCTCTCAATCCCATGATTTTAGAAACGACAATGGTAACCGCAATGCTTTTAATTTTGAATATTAAAGAATTTTCCTAAATAACAATAGACTTTTTTGGTGTCATCTGATATTGTATTGAGAAAAAAGTCATTTTGTCACATTTTGAGAGGGGATCGAGCGATCGTTCTCACGGAATAATTGTGTTTTATTATTGATTGCATACAATTTTTGCTCGCCAAAGGTATTGTATTTCAAATGTTGATTTTATATTTTTAGTGATCCCACGTTTTAATTGTTGTTTTTTCTTTGATAATATTTTTTCATTAGGTTTCGCTCATGTTTAATTCGCGAATGGATTGTGATCGGCATATTTCAGAAGCAATTACGAATACTGCAAATTTTTTATTGTAAGCAATATTTATTCGGAAAGTATGATTGAAATATGAGAAATGGTATTCATAATATCGTTGTTATTCATTTTGATACACGATTTGTAGTCCTAATTGATTTTGTATCGAAGGTATTTTGATTTCATATAATAAAAAGTTACAGTAAATACAATTGTTATTTTTCATGCGTTACTTGGAAAATATACTAAGTTACTGATGTATTTAAGTAATTTACTTATGAGAAATTTTATGTTACTAATGCTAACACAATTGTTACTTGTCATATAACAAACGGTACTAACAATTCATTACAAGTTACTTGTCATTGAATGATTTTTATTGAGGTGAGTATATTGCTGTGTTACTAACAATTCATTACAAGTTACTTGTCATATAACAAACGTTACTAACAATTCATTACAAGTTACTTATCATTGAATGATTCTTACTGAAGCGAGTATATTGCTGAGTTACTAACAATTCATTACAAGTTACTTGTCATATAACAAACGTTACTAACAATTCATTATAAGTTACTTGTCATTGAATGATTCTTACTGAAGCGAGTATATTGCTGAGTTTCTAACAATTCATTACAAGTTACTTGTCATATAACAAACGTTACTAACAATTCATTACATGTTACTTGTCATTGAATGATTCTTACTGAAACGAGTATATTGCTGAGTTGCTTTTCTTTATACAATATTACTATTCACGGATATAAATTAACTTATTGTTTTTTGCAGAACAATGCAATAATTTGGTGTCTTGAAGAAGCTACTGTTATGCCGAGGAGCGAGAGCAAAACAACATCATCTAAATAGACTAGAAGACAGTTGAAATTTGGATGTTCACCATATAACTATAATTAAGTAATTCATGTGTGACTTTCAGTAACACTTGGTGTATTACAAGTAATTAAATAGGCTACATAAGTAAAGAAGGTGTGATTCGATAGTAATTCAAAATAAAGAATAAAATAAGTAAGATATATAGAAGCATCAGTAACGTGTAATAAATTATAGGTAAAAGAAGGTAATGGAATAAGTAAGTTGGAATAAGTATAAAAAATCACGTGACCAGTAACTTATGTAATGCTATCAGTAACAGTCGATACATTATAAGTAATTAAAAATGTTATATAAGTAAATAAGAGGTGCTTCAGTAAAACTCAAAGTATTAAGTAACTATAACATTAGTAACAATCAAAATGGCTTCAGTAAAATGTACATTGTAATCAGTACTTATTGTAAGGATATTAGTAATTCACATACTTAATTACTGATCTCACAACAATAGTTACTTGAGAACTGAATATGTATTACTTGAGTAACATGAATGAATTACTGATCTCTGTACAATGTAATATTACAGATGTAAAATACTGACAATTGTTTCAGTGTTACTGATCTCGCAACACATAATTACTTAAGTACATTATTTACATTACTGATCAAATGTACAATGACTATTTTTTCAGTACGAAATTAATGATTTAAATGTATCTTTCCAAAACCGCCTTCCTTTTTTTAAGGACTCGATATAATTTGAAATATAAGAGGCTCAAACGTAGTAATATCCTTCCAAAACCGACCACCTATTTTTAAGGAAATGATTTAACACGAATTCTTATTATGTTAATAATGCAAACCACATTGTTATTGCCAAAACCGTCCCCTTTCAAATAGAACCACTCCTCTCATGCTCTCACCAATTTTTGCTCTCACAGGATCGCCCCTCATATATATATAAATATATCCTTAAAAATAATGAATCCACCAAAAAATGTAGACAATATGCACACACACACATATCAATAATACAAAATAATATCTATACTCGTACCTGTCAAAAATGTAAAATTGATATTATTATCTGTATCCATATCTTTTAAAAAAAACACTTATCCGTAGTTATATGCATATATATCCATATTTGATTGTATCCCTATTTACATATCATCTTTTAGCCCTTCTAAAAACAAAAATTCAATTCTTTTCCAGCACTCTAAAATTTAAAATACACTATCTTTAAGGTAGCAGTAAGGTTTGAACTTGGGATAGAAAGGAAGGGAGAGGTAGTGTTAATTGGATTGTTAAGACATGCTCTCAACTCAAACGGACAGCCCCAATCATAAAATTTCTTTAGAAGGATAAGGCTTGTGTCGGGGCAACGTTGAAAGAGAAAATTCAAATGAGTATCATACTAGGACTAAGATCCGGAATATAATATTGATATTTATTAAAATTATTAAAAATTGGGGATTACGCTTTATGTGATTCATCCCCATTTTAACTTATTTCTAGTTTCTAAACAAATAAATCGATTGCTTCTACCATTTTCCCTTCAATTCTAGGTTTGATATTATCACCTTAATTAAGAAGCACAAAGACGAAGCATATAACAGTTGTTACAAGGTGACTATGTATCTAGCGACATATAAAACAATCATAAAAAAACGTGCAATCCATTGCTGTATAAATTACGTGGTGATGGATATAATTTTTGTTGCAACATAAATATAATTCATAATCTACACTGTTAGTGGTATCATATAATCTTCAAGGGTTCAAATAATGGCAACGATACATTCATCCATTTTAATTTTTCGTTAAACGATCGGTATTTCATTCTTCAAAATAAAGTTTGTAAGAACGGGCTCAAGCAAAGACAAACCAATCGGAAGCAACAACAACATAAAACAACCTAAGGGGCTCGTCATTTAGTACAACCGGAGACTACACCATGCGAGCCAAAATAGCATGGAAATGTTCCGTAGGCGGAACGATAAGACTTAATAACTTAGCAAAAAACGAGAAGAGTCGAAAAATTCCAGCTGTCGGTGAAAACATAGCAAGGCAGGAGAGCCTTCATTTCTTGGAAGCGAGCTGATGTTTGGTACGACACAGGTTCAGAGAGACTGCAAAATTTATTAAAAATGATTTTAAGCCATGTCTAAATGTGTTTATAAAGGGTTGGTTATTTGGAGGCAATGTAGCGAGAGCTAGTGATCGATTACAAATTGGTTATTTTCACAATTTGCAATGGGGTGAGAGATACCCTACAACATCTCCGAACATCGCTCCTTAGTCAACCATCACATAGATGCTTGGAGGGCAGACATCTGCCAATGGGATATGGAGTAAGGGACATAATTATGTTGATAAAAAATAGCTTAATATTCACCCTCACATGAGAAATATTTAGAGTGTCAAAGATTTTAATAATAAAGGGATAACAAAGAAGTAGCTGGGAGATTGTTTTCTCATCTTTTAGGCATAGGGTGAAGGCATTGACAGTTGAGATGGAGTCATTTAGTGGTCTGTCCTTGGTGTGGAGTTTGTTGTGGCTAAATGACCAAAGGAAAAGGGAGACTCTTTGATGAAAAGGCTTGGGCCAAAAGTTGATGTTTAGTCTCGATCCTAAATACTTGTGAGATAAGAGGGTATAGAATTTAACAAAGGGGTTAAACCCTGGGGGGGGGGATGATGCTATTGGTCTAAAGCAAGGAGTTATCTCCCGTTCCAATCGATCGTGAGGGAATATTTTTGATAGTCAGCAAGGAGAATCTCTGTTATTTGGAGGCTCTAGCAAAAGGATAGGTTGACTATTATGGTATCTCCCTCGAATCATCCTCGCTCATAGCAAGGTGTGGCTCACTTGGCTCTTGAGCTAGGACTTGAAGAGCATGGCATTGATGAAAAGATCAAGATTTTGGATAGCCACCCATCGTTGGATTTTAGTCTATAGATAGTTTCTCATCTAGCTTAGTGCATATTTTCGTCTTCGTTGTTCCCATTCCAGAGAAAGCGTTGTTGTGACATGATTATCTTTTACGGACCATTTTTAGTTTTTAGTTTATATTGCAACTTTCTAGCATATATGCAAGACTAGAGAATATAAACTATATATAGACACCTACATACATACACACATACGTATGTACATATGTACGTATATACGTATGTACATAAATGCATGCATGCATGCATGCATACATACATACATACGTACGTACGTACATACATACACGTATACATACTCGGGCCCTTCTAATGGGACATGGTCCTTCCATCTAGTAGGATGGCCAAGAAATTTGGCCATTGGATCCCTTAACCATATAGGTATAGTTATTGACCAAGGTATGATTGGAACCCTTGCACTAATTTTGATTCTGTTAATCTTATTTAATGCTTGAAGGACAATCTAATGAGTGCCTCACAGATTTGTGACAAAGGTTTTAAAGTTGTGTTTACTAAAATAGTATTTTGAAGTAGTTAAAGAAGACCCACTAGATGTTCTGCTTAGAGGCCATAGGCACAAAAATATATATATACATTCAGATTTGACAAAGGTTCGTCACTAGAATGCCTTTTGACAGTAAAAAAATAATACTGTGGCATAAAAGTTTAGCTCACATACACTTCAAATAAATTCATAGGCTTAGTAAACTTGCCTTAATTAAAGGATTACCTAAGTTACATCATTGTGATTTTTGAAATTCTTTCTAATATAGCATGTTGTTCTTAAAAAATGAAAAATCATAATTCAAGGGTTTTCAAATTCACCATTGGATTTTTAATTAATTCATATTGCATAAAAAATTAAAGGATATTAGAATAAATTCATTCCATGATTACTGTATACCACATTTTTAATTTCATAAATTAATGCATTTTCATCCTTAAAAAACCAAAATTATCTCTCATGTTCATTGTATATTATATTTTCATTAATTCATTTTCTTTTGAATAAAAATTCTCAAAATAAAAAAAAACATTTGGATAACCTAATCACTAATTTGTCCAAAGTGAGATAGAACCCACACTTTTGCCCCCTTAATTCGACCATGGGACTTGCCCAGATAAAATAAACAAATTACCACATGTAATTAATTTCATATATTTTTGAGTGGTTTTGATTTATCGATTCTTTCTATTGCTACAATAAAATGACATAATTAGAGAGGTAGAAACTGGTAATATCAAATGGCATCGTTGTCGTGGAGGCATTCATATCATTTTAGATAACTTGGTGCATATATTTTTCACATTTTGGCTAGTCAGATTCACGCATTTTCTGTGTTTTATATTTTTTCTTGTTATTTATTTTAAACATTTATTTTTCTCTTATTTATATATATGTTTGTGTTACGTTCTTTGACTACTTTTATTTCTTTGCGTGCGAGTGAACTTGTTGACCTGAGTAGTGACACCGAATCCGCTGAAGAGAGCCGAGAAGACTTTTTCTCATTATTTTTTAGTTGTGAGAGTGTGTCTCTTAAGTATAGGTTATTTTCCATCATTTATTTTTATAAAACTGTAGAAGTTGTCTTTACAACGTTCCTAATTGAGATCTCGTGCATGTACCCAAACCTAGACACTTGACATATTTCCACCATATTTGGGATGTCTGGGCTCATTTTGTGGTTGACGTAGTCCCAAGATTTCACTGTGACTATTAAATCTACTAGGCTTTATTATTTGTGCTCGTAGGACTAGGACAACACTTCACATTAAAAGACAAATTAGATTGATTTCAAATTATCCAAATTAAATTGTCTATCACGTACTAATAGAAATCCCGTTCTAGATGTGATTTTCCATGCATGCATTATATATATCTAGGGTTTAAATTCTATTTGGCATCCCCATGGAAATTACGAGGAAATATTTGTAAGTATTTCTGACTCTGCATAAATCATTGTGTTTCCCATTGTATGACTTTTCCGGTTCTCCTCCGATTATCACTTAGGATTTAAAGAAATTAGAATACTCATGTAGAAGATCTCTTGAAATTACTCAAAACAAGTGGTATCCAAATAAAAATAAGGGGACTACAAATTCTTTCAATCAAATAAAATAGAATTAAGTTGAAAAGGTCAATATTTGCAAGAGAGCAACCCTGACATTGTTATCATAAATCATCCAAATAGAGTAAGGTTGTAGCCTAGGATTTAGAGCCCAAATACATGGACTTGCACCATAAGCGCTTGGAGTTTGACCATCAAATCTTGTTATTGCTATAAGCACTTCCCTCTAATCATAAAAGGTGTTTAGTGTGTGAGTTCCTAACATCTCCTTAGGACTTGATATTCTCCTTTTGTGGATGAAACTGGACAATTCAAGTGGATAGTCTTATGATTGGGAGATGACATATTCACTTACTGAACATCCTAAGTGACTCATCATGTGTGCACATCTAAAAAAAATTGATTGAAAAATCACCACTTAAAATTTAAAAGATTGATTGGATTCCGTTTCCACCTCCGCTTCAAAGATGTCGAGAAACGATTATCCATACCAGGATTCCGCGTGTTGTGCTTATTTGACCCCATACCGATCATCTTTGGTCCCTCTTTCCTCCGTGTATCTCTAACTGATATCAAGCGACTCTCGATAGGAAAGTTCCATCTCGTATGCCCTACAAGGTCGAAACCTTAACTGATCTCCCTGCTTCTACGCTCGGTCCACCCTCTATCACCCACTACCCTCCTCCAGCAATGGGATAGCACATAAGATAATTCTAGGCCCCCCAGTGCCTAAGAAACCATTCTGTAAGTGAGTGGCTACTAAGAATTAAGAATTCTACATGGATGATTCATACTCAACTCAGGATTTCATGCCATCATCATAGTATGATATCATCACCCATCATTCCAAGAGTATTCCACTACCACACATACGAATCATACTCTAACTAGGACTACCTGTCAAAGTTTCTATATGTGAGTATGCTATTTCACATACTATTCAACCTAATTTTGACGGCCAGCTTATCTGTTAAATCAGATAGTTGCCGCTACATCTGACAGATCCGACAGTTGTTGCTATGTGATCAGACTCAAAACACAAGTTAATCAACAATCAAACCACAATGAAAAATAATTCAATAAATGTAAATGTGAGTTAAAAATTATTAAAACTCTACCAAAATATGCTTATAAGGTAAGTGTGTAGAGTGTCGAATTATTTAGAGCAGCGGAAAATAGAGAAAAGTGAATAATTTACTTAGGTGGTCTTTTTTATCTTTTTGTTTTTCATATTTTGTAGGTTTCTAAATTGTTTTATATTTTTTTTTGGAATTTTTAACTTTGTAAATATTTTTGATTGATTTTGAATTTAGTAATTCAGATATAACAATATGTATAAATATAGGTAATATATAATATGGATCTATGGATATATGTATAAAATAAAAGGAACTTGACTTTTTTGAAAGTTTAAAATATCAAATAAAGTCAAAATATTCAAAATAAAATAGTTTTGTGTTTTTTAGTTTTTTTTCCTTTTTAGTGATTTTTGGGTATTATGAGATTTTTATGGATCTTTTTAAAAATATAAATACATAAACAAGATACAATAGAAAATCAAGAGATTGAAACATGCCTAAGAAGTATCTAACAGATCAAATATAACCCAATTTCAATTTTATCAGAAAATAGAGGTAACAAAGAAAATTCAGGAACTTAAAACCTATTTTTTGGATTTTGAGGAATTTTTTTATGATTTCTATAATATTTTTGATGTTTTGTAATGTTTAAGGTTTTGGTTTTGGTTTTCATTTTTGTGATTTTTGGGTATATGTCAAAATACTGTAAGATATAGCTAATTTTTTTTGGAAATTTTGGAGGTGTTCTGAAATTTTTTATATTTCTTCTAAGTTAAATAGGGAGATATGCAATGTTTTTAGATTTTTAAAAATAGAAAACCCTTTTTAATTATCCCGAGAAAAATATATAAGATAGAATAAGGTTCCAGGCAATTTTGGGAATTTTTCCTACAACCTTTGAGTTGTATGATATTTAAAACACATAAAATATACAAATAAAATAATAAGGGAAATATGGATCTAAGTGCAATTTCCATGAAGTTTAAGTTCATTTCATAGCATCATTTCAAAGTGTTGTCCATGTGAGCCCATGACGAACCATTCATATAATAAATATTATTGTAATCTTTGATATATCAATAAAGGTTATTGGTTTATTTCACTCCTTGTTTGAGATTACAATGAATGAATGCACTTATAAGGTCCCTTAGTACAATTAGGATCATGTACCATGACCATCTAAATAATCATAAAAACTGTTGATTCAATGATTGAATCATAGAGGATGGTGCATGGATGATGTCTAAAGAGTTAGATTGAGGACTCATCAAGCATGATCAAATGATTGCTAAGAGATCTCTAGCCTGAGAAGGATATGGCAATTCTTCTTTCTGACTGACATCTTACTACATGTCCTCCACATAGGAATAGAGACTCAGAGGTAGTAGATAAGTTAGGTAAAAGAGTTGACTTAACGAGATTGAGATAACAAAGACTTATGTTGTATGCTGTCACGATATAGGCACGAATCATCTGACTAGAGACAAGTGTATTACTATATGTCTGAGTATGTACATTAGGCACACCATTAAATTGATGACCTAATCAAGGTCTATACACCGACGAGGTGGTGCGTGTACGAGGGAATATGATTAATATAATCTCTCAAAAGGATCATACAAGTTCATTACTAAATCGGAAGACATGGGCTCACTCATATGTTATTGGGATCAGATTCCGTGCACAGTCGTCTTGCTTTGGAAGCTTGATTGAATACATAGGTATAATATATTCTTTTGAAAAGTATATGATCAATACCAACTCTCAATAATCAAATGAGAAGCGTAATGATAAAACCCTGAAGAAGAAAGTCCAAATATGATCTAAAACTTGCGTTTATTCTAGGTCTTCCAGTATGCATGATGTACGTGTATTAGAATACTTGAGGGTGATATGATCGTAAACGATTTATAACCATGTGTGATGCCCTCAGATTCGGACACCCATTTACGTCGTATTCGTAGTACTTCATTTACATTCGCATGTGATCGCACAAAGTATTGAAATCAGGGAAAATTTTTTGCACTGCTAATGCTCTTGCATATGACATTCACATTCAATAAATATTGTATCAACTACAGAACAAAACACCAACAAGTGCCATCAATAAATCTTTTCATTAATTCTCATAAGTATTTAAAAGTAGGATGCCATGAAAAACAGTTGAATTAGTTCCTTGGATAATACAAGATGAGAGTTCCAAAGAGAGAGAGAGAGAGAGTGGAGATGGTGATCCCCAGCACCATTGACCTACCATGAAGGTGCCTGATGAATACCCATTCATCACTCTTTATTCTTATATTTTAGCTACAAAAACCTATGCAAATGCATGTAGATATGTGTAAATAGGAATCATTAGCAAAAGCATGCATTTTGTAAAAATATATATTTAGCATGTTTTTGTGCAAAAATAAAAGAATAAAGATGAAAAAGAAAAAGAGGGAAATATTTTGAATAAATATTGAGCAACCTAACCCAAGGGAGGGCTCAGCATGGGCCTGACCGCATAAAAGTCAAAGTAGAGGGAGATAGGGGCTCTAGTGTAAATATCCATATAAATAAATAAATTATATTTTCCTCACCCAAAAATATGCTTGTACATATTTTGTATATATTTAGAAACTAGTAAAAACAAAATAAAAATTTAAAAATCAAAAACTCAAAAAATGACCTTTCACCATGTACATAGACCATCATCCTTATATATTTAACCTTGTAAATAAATTTATTTATTTTCAAAACTTTTTGTAAATATTCCATGCTATATATTGTAAATAAAATAAATAAAAAGAAACAAAACAAAAATCAAATAAAAATAACAAAATTAAAATTACAAAAATATATTGTACATATGCCATGTATATAGTTGTACATAACTATTTATTTCACCTATGTATATAAATAATAAAAATCAAATAAAAATATCCTTTTATTCCTCATTTTATTCTATAAATAAATAAAATATAAAATAAGAATAAAAATGTATAAAAATAACTAATTAAAAATCAAAATTAAAAACCCTATATTGTACATATACCTATATATAGCCCTATTATGTAAATACCTTATTTTTATTTTGAAAAATTAATTAAAAATCACCAAAAAATAGAGAAAAATAAAATAAATATTTTTCATGTTTTAAGTTTCTGAAAATTCGGTCATTTTATGGCCCAAAAAAAATCAAATAAAAATTCAATGCTTGGCGGGCTCTGATTGGTCCACGGGGGATTGTGGACCCCCGGTCAACTCCCCCCCCCAGGACCACCAGAGCCGGGTCTGCTGCGCCCGACCCACCTTCTCGGACTTTTCCCATGCAGACCCGAATCCTTTTCGCCCCAACTCCGGGTCCGGAATGATCACGTCATATCCGAGAGCTTCGCCGGAGCCCTCGCCTCGGGATCCGCGCACCAGCTCACCCTACCCGATCGAGTTTTGCCGGACCTTCCACCGTATAAAGCCTGAGCTCTGCCCCCATTTTCACGCATCTTTGGCTCTCCACCCTTCGTCCCGTGACCTCCACTGCATCCCTTGAGGTGACAGCTCTTGATTGCCGGTGTCGCAGCGAGGAGGGGGTGGCCGGACCACTGATCCGGCGACGTAGCGCCGCCGTGCTCCGCCCAGTGCAGGAGCTCGAGCCTCAGGCCTTGACGACCTTCGAGGCAACGACCAGGAGCGACCTCAGCTCCAGCACAGTCTACCACACCGCCCAGGTAACCTTCTAGCTTCCCTATTTCGCTTAATTTCTTGTTTCCCCCAAATCGTAGTTCCGCCGAGTTCCGTCAATTCCGGCTATATCGCGTACTTTTTCGATCATCGGAACCCACGCTCACCATCGCCATCCCTCCGCGCACATTCTTCGCCCCTTCGTTCAACCCAGCTCGCACAGGAGCTGGGGTTCGAGCTCCACCGTCCTTCGCTCGCCGGAGCTCGCTCATCCCGACGCATCGTCCACCCTCACGCCGCTTCCTCGGGTCGAGGCACTTTGCCCTCGACCCGCGAAGCTCTTGAGCTACTTTGCAGGTCCAGGGGGAGCCATCTGAGGCTTCCCCACATCTCGGTCAGGAGCTTCCCTCCGCCGACCTCGCCGGAGCCCCTCCAGGGCTCGGCTGGGCCATCGGAGGGCACCACCAGCTGCGGGACGTCATCGCCGACCTTCTCCGATCTTCAGAGGCAGCTGAGGAGGACCACAGCACGCGCACGAGGCCGGCGAAACTCGCCGGCCACCTGTTCTTCGAAGGTCCTCGAGCACCGTCCGATCACCCGCAGCTCCCCAGTTCGCATCCCGTCCGTCCATTCCAGGAGGAGCAGTCACCGTTGATCATCTCGAGGGTTGATCGAGACTGTCAGAGCAGAGAGAGAGGCACCAGCACCCGCCAGCCGTTCGATCGTCCACGTGCCCTCCTCTGCGCCGTCGATCGGCCCACGTGCGGAAGGAGAGAGAGGCGCCATTCACCAGCACCGTTAGATCCGCCACACGTCCACCATCCAGCCGTCGACGTAATAAAGGGGTAAATTACCTTAGGCCCCCTCTTAGTTTATGTTTTACGTGTCAGTCCTGTAAATATCTTAGGCCTTTTATTTACGTAGGGTTAATTGCACATTGGACCCCGTGCTTGTTAATATTTGCATTTATGCCCCTGTATGTGTGAGCCACGTGCTTCGCTACGTGTAGTTTTGGTTTATTTGCAACTCTTATCCTGTAGTTCTGGTTGCTTTATGAATGAATAGAAACTTTCTGGTAATTGCATATATGCCCCTGTGAGTGTTTTTATTCCCCATGTGCGCCTTTTAGTGGGTTATTTGCATAACAGCCCCTGGACTTTTTGGTACGAGTTACCAAAAGGTCCTAGGACTTGTTTTTATTACCAGAAGGTCCCTGAGTGCCCCAGGCACGCGCCACGCGCGTGACTTGCTAGGAAAATTGCACCTGGACCCCCAGAACTTCGGGTATTTGCACTTAAGTCCCTGTGCACAGTGCCCCCTTTTGATTTTTGAATAAAATATCAAATCACCTCCAAATTCGATGAAAATTTGACACATGGCTCCTGCCATGTTGTAGAATTTTTGAGAATTTTTGAGGACATGTTTGATTTTATTTGTTATTTTTAAAAATTCAAAAACCTCTATTTTAGCTACTGTCTAGAATTAAAAATCCCAAAAAAATATAAAAACACGCCCAAAAATTCCATAAAAATTAGGTACTGTTTCTTTTGTGTGTTTTGATTTTCTAGCCAATTTTGGCTATTTTTCATTGCTTAAAAACCCTACAAATTCAAAAATACCTAAAAACTCATAAAAATCATAGTAAATAATCTAAAAACCCAAAAACAATAATTTTGGTGCTCAAATTTTCCTTGTTTTCTCTAGTATACAGGAAAATTACCTCCAGGTCCCTCTGAGATCCCTAGATATTTTATCTTTGGGTTTTGGGCCTGGCTGGACAGTACCTTGTCTGTTTAGTCCTGTTTGATTTTTAGAAAATAAAATACACCTTATAAAAATCCCAAAAATTCACCAAAAACATAAAAAAACCTAAAAAACATAAAAACATTTTTTCTTGAATTTTTGCTTGATTTTTGATGCTTTAAATAAATTGATAAAGTGTGCTTGTTTTTGTTGCCTTTTATTTTCTATACTTTTTAAAAATAAAAAAAATATAAAAATTATTAAAAAACCACTAAAAATACTTGTCTTTTATTTTATTTTATTTTTACTACTTCGTAGTCCTCTGGCCAACCTGTGCTCCTTGTGTTCGACCCTGGGTGCTATACCAGGTTAATCTCATAGCTAGACCGCTGATTTTGAGCTTGATTGATTTTACGTGTTTCGAGTGGTCTGATTTTTCTTGATTAAGTGACTCAGAGTGATAGAGGTCGCAACGACCTATTTAGTACCTTTACCTCGTTCGCTCGGGTCGCTTATCAGAATGGCGCCGTTGCCGGGGAGCACGGCTTAGTAGTTCTTTTTGTTTTTATTTTCGTTTTTGTTTTCGCGGTTTTTCGCGGCTCTTCGGAGCTCGCGGCTTTTCGCGGCTTTTGTATCTATTTTCTTTTTGTTTTATTTTGATTTTCTTTTATTTTTATTTTTTATTTTTATTTTTGTTTTATCTTCTGTGTTTATTTTATTCTCCATTTTTGCATATATACCCTGACTTGTATTTTCATTTCTTTTTCTTTTCATTTGATTATTTTTACTGGTCTGACCACTCTTCTCTTCTTCTTGCGAGGGCCCGAGGACCGCGGAGGCGACTTTCGAGGAGCCTGAGCAGCCGAGGAACTTGGAGGCGGCTTCCTTCTCTACGAAGCCGCAGGAGAGAGCGAGAGAGAGAGTCGAGTGGGTGAGGATAGTTTAGGATTTTTATTTCATTATTATTATTGTAATAATACATGAACTTGGACTGTTTGGACTTGTGACCGTAGCGGGTCTGTTTCGCCGAGCACCGGTGTGCTCGGGGGACCCATTAGGACTTGCGCGGTTTTTCGCGGCTTTCTTCGCGGTTTTATTTTTCTTTTATTTCTGTCTTTTCCGGTTTTTCGCGATTTTTGCTCGAGCCCCTAGACTTAGGATTTTCTGGTGAATGTGCCGTAACTAGTAGGATCCACACACTTAATGGCATATCTGTTCCTATAGACCGTAATTGGACCTACTTAAAAGAAATAATAAAAATAACCGACTCGCTAGCCTCCGTAGCCTACGTGCCGTAGCCCGTCCTGTAAAGCGCTTACTCCTACCCCCGATTTGTCGGGCAGGGGAGGGACGGGCCAAGACCGGACTCTTTGGCTTGGAGGTCGGTGACCGGTTAGACGGTTCTTCGCTAGAAGTTGCTCGTCTAGGACTCGGTTTTTCCCGCTGCATCATTTAGCTTAGTTTTAATTCTGTCTTTTATTTTATGCGCGGATCATATTGCATGTAGAGAGCTGGAGCAAGGTACGCATTTCTGACTTTGCATGCATCATTGATTTCTCATGCATCGGCTTTTTCGACTTCTCCCCCCTGTTTTTGACTTAATAATCAGGAGAATCGAAAAATTCGTTAGGCGATTTGTTTGCTTTGAAAAAGACTAAAAAGAGAAACCATAAAATTGGGACTGCTAAAATTATTGACCTTAAAACTCGCTCACCCTAAAAATTTTGTCTTGGGGAGAGCAACCCCCTCATTGCTTGGTTTGTATGCGCGAGAGAGTGACCCGCACACTAGGTAGAGCCCCCCGTTGCTAAACCCGACTGATTACCGACTCTTCCGTGCGGGCCAGTCGGTTGGGTTAGCAGCGGATATCCCAACAGGTCACGTAAGCGCTCTGATATTTGTGTGTTCACCAAAATAAAATTGACAAGATAATTTGACCGAACTTTTACGGTCTTCAGCTCGCGTTGCGTTGGTGAACCGGGGGTTTGTTTTTAGATCATAATTTTTCCAGATCTCATCCGCCTTACTCGCCAGATCAAGATGATGGGTAGACGGTCTCTTAGGCAGCCTCTGGCTGCACCGCTTTCGGGCGCGTCCACCTCATCATCTAGGTTGGCTCGCGAGAGCTCAGACCCGCTCTCCGAGCCCGAGTACGACTCCACCCTGTTCCCCCTCGATCCCCTTTCTGACCTTCCTGAGAGACACGAGCCCGAGGAGAGATTGATACATTTGACAGCACCTGAGTTGGGCTCGTTTGATTTTGCAGACGTCGACATGGCCGGAGCCGGCAGTTCAGACGATCACTCCCGTCGACCAGAGCATATTGTACTAGACCAGGGAGCGATCAACTCCACCCTGATTGCATCACTCGATACAGTCCAGCAGCAGCTCCGCGATCAGGGGGCATTTATGATTGAGATGAGGAGAGAGTTGGAGAGGCTCAGAGCAGAGAGAGACCAGCAGAGCGAGCCCGAGGAGCCCGATGATGCACAGGCACGAGCCGCAGCAGCAGCAGCAGCAGCAGCCGCGGCCGCCGCCGCAGCGGCAGTAGCCGCGGGAGGAGCAGGACCACCTAGACCGATGCGGGAGTTGCACAACCCCGGATCTACACTGATGCACCATTGGGTGGTGGTTCCAGCTATCGTGGGGGACTTCAAGTTCCCCCCGAACACCTTGTAGATGCTTCCACGGTTCCATGGACTTGCTACAGAGGAGCCCCACCTCCACCTTCAGGAGTTTCTGATGATTTGCAGTACTGTCCACGACAGGCATGTGGACCAGGATACGATCAGGATGATCGCCTTCCCCTTTTCACTGGCAGATAGAGCAGCCACCTGGCTGAAGCATTTGGGGAGATTTGTTTACACCTGGGAGCAGCTCCGCACCGAGTACTTGAACAAGTACTATCCACTCGGGCGGACGAATGCAGCGAGGGCCCTGATCAGCAACTTCTCCATGTTCCCCAACGAGCAGTTTCACGAGGCTAGGGAGAGGTTCAGAGAGCTCCTGGACAGATGCCCGCACCACGACATCACGAAGCCGAACCTTGTGCAGAGCTTCTTCAGCGGGTTGTCACCAGAGCTACAGGGCCTGGTGAATGCTTCTTGTGGCGGGTCCTACTTCGCCAAGGACCACGACCAGGTCTGGGCCATTTTTGAGGAGATGGCAGAGAACTATATGGTGATGTCCCAGACCCGGCTCTATACTCAGAAGACCCAGCCACACCAGCCAGGACCCGTGCAGTACCAGAGGATAGCACGGGTAGATGCGGGTCCCTCCAGTTCGTCTGCAGCCGCAGCAGCACAGGCAGAGTCGTCAGCTGCAGACATGGGTATCATTAGCGAGAAGTTGGACCGCATGGAGCTGATCGAGAAGAAGCAGTGCCAGAGTATCACGCAGATGGAGCAGATGGCACAGGTCTTGAGCGACATGAAGACACAGCTCATGTGTCTCCAGGAGGCACAGACGGCTTCTCAGCCCCGTCTTCAGTCGCGAGGCGACGCCGGCAGCAGCAGCAGCTCGTCCCAGCGCTCCAGCACTCCCGTGCAGCCTAGACAGGTTCACCTTGTACAGGCGGAGCCGTACCAGCAGCCGCAGCCCACCTACCAGTCCCCACCATCTCCAGAGATGCAGATGGTGGTCTACCAGCCGGACCAGCCTCTGGCAGTACTCCCGCCAGCCCCCTTTGATGCCGAGCCGTTGATGGATGTCAACGGGATTTGGTACGACCGCCCTCAGCCTGGGATCCGACGGGACCATCCCGGATTCAGGTGGGGGAGTGGTGGTGCCCAGCCCCAGCAGCAGCCGTCAGGACAGGGAGGGCAGTACTCCCATCAGAGAGACCAGCACCAGCCGCAGCAGCAGCCCCCAACATATCACCAGCAGTCATCCTACGGTCCTCGTCCCTATCAGCAGCAGGGACAGTCTTGGAGACGTGAGCAGCAGGCTCACCAGGGATACCAGCAGCACCCTCCATCCTACCCCTCTTACCCACCACAACAGTTCCAGCAGCCTCACCCACAGAGAGGCCACCCGTCGGGCTCCCACGAGAGCCCCTCCTTGGATGACATCGCCCGCCTCCTCACGGACCAGCAGGCTACATTCCGACGGGAGATGGACGAGTTCCGCCAGGAGATGCGGGACCTGGTGAGAGGGAAGGCCGCCATACCAGCCCAGATAGAGCCCAATCCGAACAGCCTCAAGAGGAAGTCTGAGCAGGTAGTACCTACTGAGTTAGCCACTCCTTGTGACCCATTTGATGGTACTTCTTCGGATCTATTTGATGCTGATTTTGTCACACTTAGGAGCGGTAGGACCCCAGCAGGCGGCGGCGCCTCATCTGAGCACCATTCCGAGGCGCCACAGGAGGAGGAGGAGAGCGGTATTGAGGCCGCTCCAGTTGATGACGGTGGTACTGGGGCCACCAAGGATGCTGATCCCACCGGCGGTACTGAGGCCGCCGCTTCACCAGATCTAGGAGGTGGTACTGATGCCACCCATTCAGCCGAGCCAGCCAGCGGTACTGAAGCCGCACGATGTCTACCAGCAGCAGCAGCAGAGCAGCCAGCCCGTGGTGGTACTGAGGCCACCGGTGTTTCTACAGACAGTCACGTTGTTTTTCCTCGTGTTCATGTATCTCAGAACTCTGCTATGAATAAAGGAAAAGGTTCACTTTCTTTTGGTCCCACTGTGGTGCATGATGTATGTGTGGATCCGGTCCTTGAACCGTCTAGACCTTTTCCTAGTCCTTCATCTGAGAAGGACCCAGTGATCCCCTTCCCTAGAGCCCTTCAGATGGGGAAGGGGAAGAAAAATGATCCAAAAAAGAGAGAGCTTGAGGAGTTCAGCCAGAGCATGATTGATCGATTCCATATCCAGCTGACCCTCCAGGAGGCTTTGCAGCACATCCCCCTTCTCCAGCGATCTTTGAGAGAGAGGACTACAGTCAGGAGGAGGAGGAGGAACCACACTTCAGAGATACATGTGCTGACGAAAGCCACGTGCTTTGCGATCCAGAACCGACTGCCAGCCAAGAGGCCAGATTCAGGGGCCCCGTATGTCAGATGCCAGATTAGTGAGCAGTGGTTCGACCGTACTCTTCTAGATAGCGGATCGTCGATCAACCTTCTTCCGGCAACCCTTCTCGACCGCTTCGAGTTGGGCACTCTTCGACAGAGCAGGACAGTCCTTCAGTTCATTGATCGATCTGTCAAGAGGCCGAAGGGGTTATTACGAGACGTTATCGTCACTATTCAGGGCCTGCAATTCCCCGTGGACTTCGTAGTGTTGGACATGGAGATCCCTGAGTCAGTGGCCGATACCCCCATCATCCTTGGTCGTCCGTTCTTGGCCACAGCCAAGGCGGTGACTGATCATGATAGCGGGAAGGTGTACTTTTGCGTCCAGGGCGAGAGTATACAAATAGAGACGGTCGAGGAATACAGAGCCAGATTCAGATCCAGCTCAGATGCGAGTACAGACTCAGAGCAGCTGACAGACGCAGAGCCAGACATCCACCAGGACTGTGATTTTGTGATCACAGATGATGAGGCAGCTTGGGCAGACCTTGAGACACAGACCACCCTCTCACTTTCAGACACAGCTGATGCAGAGATGATAGCAGAGGAGAGTCTGGAGAGCACAGACCTGGTTCAGGATACCATTGAGGCAGCAGAGCCGGTCCTTGATCGCAGCACGATGATTAGTGATGGTGGTGCTGAGGCCACCTTGTTCTCCGGTGGTACTGATACCACCGTTTCTGATACAGATCCCTCGGATTCAGAGTCTGATTGGGCCGATTGCTATGAGCAGATGCCAGACCTGAGTCCATCTGAGCCTATAGATGAGGAGGAGGTAGAGGCAGAGCCGAGCAGAGACAGTACAGTTGAGCCACCTTCTCCCGATCCAGTTTGCGAGAGTACGCTTTCACTTTCCCAGGCAGATTTGGCCGACCTTGTAGCTTTCACTCAGTTTCTTCCACATCCAGATTTGCCGGCACCCAGCATTCCAGAGCTGAAGCCGCTCCCTACTTCGCTGAAGTATCGATTCCTTGCGGGCGATCCAGAGATGTACCCAGTCATCATCTCCGCCGAGTTGACTGGGGAGCAGGAATCCCGTTTGATGGGGGTTCTTGAAAAGAACCGCAAGGCGATCGGATGGAGCGTAGCAGATCTCCATGGGATTAGTCCATCAGTGTGCTCCCACCATATCTATCTCGAGGATGGGGCGAAGCCGTCGCGTGAGTTCCAGCGGCGTCTGAACCCCAACCTGAGAGAGGTCGTGATGAAGGAAATATCCAAATGGTGGGGTGCAGGTTTTATTTATCCCATTTCCGACTCCAAGTGGGTCAGCCCCTTGCATGTGGTGCCCAAGAAGACGGGCATCACGACTGTGATCAGTGAGTCGGGAGAGGAGATCGCTACACGAGTACCCACCTCTTGGAGGGTTTGTGTTGACTACAGGAGACTCAACCAAGCCACCAAGAAGGACCATTTCCCCCTGCCTTTTATTGACCAGATCATTGAGAGACTGGCAGGGAAGAGCCATTATTGCTTCCTGGATGGGTACTCGGGCTACAACCAAGTGGCCATCGCTCCTGAGGATCAGGAGAAGACCACCTTTACCTGTCCCTTCGGCACATATGCTTTTCGACGCATGCCATTTGGGCTATGCAATGCCCCTGCGACTTTTCAGAGGTGCATGCTGTCGATCTTCTCGGACATGGTAGGGGAGTGCTTAGAGGTCTTCATGGATGATTTCTCGATCTACGGCGACGGATTTGATTCGTGTCTTGACTGCCTAGATCGAGTACTCCAGCGATGTATTGAGTATCACTTGGTGCTATCTTGGGAGAAGAGTCATTTCATGGTGACTCAAGGGACGGTGCTTGGCCACATCATCTCCAACAGGGGCATGGAGGTTGATCCGGCCAAGGTTGATGTCATTAGGAAACTCACACCGCCGTCCAATCTGAGGCAGTTACGGTCATTTCTGGGACACGTTGGATTTTATAGGAGATTTATTCAGGATTTCAGCAGGATTGCCCGACCGTTGACCGACCTCTTGACGAAAGACACCGAGTTCCTTGTCGATGACAAGTGTCTTTCGTCGTTTGCTACTCTCCAGCAGTGCGCTATTGAGGCTCCTGTCCTCCAGCCGCCTGATTGGTCTCTCCCATTCGAGATCATGACGGACGCCTCCGATTTTGCCGTAGGGGCAGTGCTGGGACAGAGGAGGGATGGAGTACCATTTGCTATACACTACGCTAGCCGCACATTGGATTCCGCCCAGCGGAATTACACAGTCACAGAGAAGGAGATGCTAGCCGTAGTGTTTGCCCTGGATAAGTTCAGATCATATATCATCGGATCTAGAGTGACTTTGTTTACTGATCACACCGCCATCAGGTACCTCATGGCAAAGAAGGATGCCAAGGCCAGACTGACTAGATGGATCCTTCTACTCCAGGAATTCGACATTGAGATTAAGGATAAGCCTGGAGTCAAGAATGTGGTGGCGGATCATCTCTCCCGATTAGAGCAGCCTGAGGATTCTGAGCAGATTGATCCTATTAGAGATACCTTCCCAGATGAGGCGATCCTTGCTATCGCCTCACTTCCATGGTATGCTGATATTGTGAACTTTCTCGTTACTGGGAAAGTCCCACAAGATTGGCCCAGGCAGAGGCTTGAGACCTTCCTAGCGAAGGCCAAGTCTTACCATTGGGAGGATCCCATCCTTTACCACGAAGGAGGGGATAGCGTCTGGCGTCGGTGTATTCCTCAGGAGGAACACCATAGCGTCCTCACTTACTGCCACAAGCTTGAGGCAGGAGGACATCATTCTGGGAGGAGAACGGCACAGAAAGTGCTCCAATCCGGCTTGTGGTGGCCTACCCTCTTCAAGGACTCAGATGAGTTCGTGAAGAGGTGTACTGACTGTCAGAGGATGGGCACTTGTGGACAGCGTGATATGATGCCGATGCAGCCCATTCACTTCTGTGAGGTTTTTGACGCATGGGGCATCGATTTCATGGGTCCATTCCCTAAGAGTCAGGGATTTGAGTACATTCTGTTGGCCGTAGATTATGTGAGTCGTTGGGTGGAGGCTATCCCCGCCCGAGCCGCTGATGCGAGGACAGTTTGCAGATTTTTGAGGAAGCATATCATCACGCGGTTCGGGGTTCCACGAGTTCTTATTTCTGATGGGGGATCTCACTTCATCAACGACCAGGTGAAGGCACTTGCTAGCGAGTTCGGCATAGATCATCGTGTTGCTACACCGTACCATCCACAGACGAATGGTCTAGCCGAAGTGTCGAATAGGGAGATTAAGACTATTCTGCAGAAAGTCGTCCGCCCTGACCGAAAGGATTGGTCACAGCTTTTGGACTCGGTCTTGTGGGCATATAGGACGTCTTTCAAGACACCTTTGGGCACATCTCCCTTTCGCCTCGTATATGGCAAGCCATGCCATTTACCTGTTGAGCTGAGGCACAAGTCACTTTGGGCAGTTACAGACATACTTATGGATCCAGATGGTATAGGAGACCAGAGGAGGGCAGAGCTAGCTGCCCTGGAGGAGCTTAGAGATGCAGCTTTCTCAAGCAGCCTACATTATAAGGAGAAAGTCAAGGAGTGGCATGATTCTCATATCAGCCACAAACATATTGAGATTGGACAGAGAGTATGGCTGTTTGATGCGAGGCTTAGATTATTTCCAGGGAAGCTACAAAGCAAATGGAAAGGACCTTATCTGGTTCGGAAGGTACACGACAACGGTAGCATCGACATATCTGAGTTGTCCTCTGAGAGTACCTTCCGAGTGAACGGCCAGCGACTCAAGCCATTTCTAGATCATGAGCCGCGGGTCGTTGATATTGCCCCTACTCATTTTGCGTGAGATGTGGTCTTTGACTCACATCTAATGCATCTCACGCCTGAGTTTCACTGATCTTCCATTGTATATAGATCCAGATGTCCATATCACCACATTCTTTAGTCCCACATCCCTTTCTCCATCTTGTGATTATGCTATACTTAGGGTGCACTTTACCCTAAGTATAGGGGGGATGTGAGACCTTTCGGGTATTTCTTTTGCTTCTGTCTACCCCTGTTTTGCTGCCTATACTTAGGGGCATTTCACCCTAAGTATAGGGGAGGTAGACCCTGTACATTCTCCACTCGGTTTTCCCTTCGTGTACAGCCTACTATATTTAGGATTATTTGATCCTAAGTATAGGGGGAAGACCCGAGATCCTCTTGACTTTTCATTTCCTTTTGTATAGCCTTCCTTTTCACTTCCCTATACACAGCACGAGTTATGTCTTCTTCATCGCTCTTGACTCTGAGGACATCGTTCGATCTAAGTATAGGGGGGTGTGTATATATTTCATATATACTTTAGCCATAACTCGTACTTTGTGTGAGTGTGTTAATAAATAAAAATGGCTAAAAACCACAAAAATTAAAAATTTTCATGTACTTAATCTTCTTTTATTTGCACATACATAGCTAGTGTACAAATTATTTTTGTAAAATTGATTTCAAAAATCTTTTGTGTAAAGCTTGTGTAAATATTTTTGTATCAAAATTATGTATATAGTACAAAATTTTTCCAAAATGTTTTGAAAATCAAAAGTTTGCAAAAATCTTGTGTAAATATGTGTAAATATCTTTTTGCAAAACCTGCACTTCATGCATCATCATTCATGATTTCAAAACATTTTTCAAAAATTTTGCATGATTGTAAAATATTGTGTAAATAAGCATCTTTTTGTACATATGTATATAGTTTTTCTGGATGATAGTTGACATTTAAACTAGACTGGAATCAAATTGAGAAATGGAGCTTGATTAAGATCTTAATCCACCTAATTTCTAAGAGGAACCTTATAGGGCTTAGGCTTAAGGCTTTTCAGGTCCATGGGGACTTAATTCTTTGAGTCCACTAGGCTATGATCACATGTCATCTCAATGAGCCTAAGTAGAGCACTTAACAACAACACATGACTCATATAGATTATGGCTTTACTTGGACAACCGCACTATGCACCGAGCTCTCTACGGATGAGGTGGTGAGGAGGCAGTCTTCCTTGACTTGGGGTAGCATATGAGGGTAGTACTTCTAGGCGGAACCTCTCTTCTTCTTATAGTGAAGGAAGTGCGTCTCAACTTGGTCTGGTTGCCATGAGGTCTAACGACGGGAGTTGTGGGTTGCAATAAAGCTTCAAAAGAGGGATAGTCTACTGGCTCAAGAGGAAAAACTCCTTGTATATATGCTGCACATGTATATGTTGTATAGATGCACTTGAAAAAAAATGTGCAAAAAGAAAAGAACTCCAAAAAAGTGGTGGGTCTGAGAGAAAATGATAATCCCACCGGAGTATGTATATAAATGCAATAAGCAAAGCTTGGTTTCATGATCCACCTGTTGTAGCTTGCAGCAGGGAGACTTGGCTACACTGGTCAAGCTCCCAAGGGTACTTGGCTACACTGGCCTTGACCCATTCTCTTCTTCCCCCTCTTCTTGAGCCGGTTGTACTTGAACTTAGAAGGGAATACCCCGCTCCTCGAGGAAAGAGTGGCCAGATTGAGGTCATAGAGTTACCTTGTCGGGGAGGGTTGTCAAGTTGCCATTTCTGAGGTGGAGAGCTTAGACTTCACATCCACAGGACAAGGAAAGATTCATGGTCTTCAGGGTTTGTGATTGGTGACTTGTTCTGACCTGGAGCATTGAGGAGTCTTGGTTATAGATTAGTGGAACTTAGAGGCTGTTAGGTTTTGAGCTTAAGTCTAAATAAGGTTCCGACACATCAATAATCCAAAGATCTGATTAAGCTCCATACCTCAATTTAATGAAGGCAAGTTTAATAATCAACCTTGATCCATGTACATTCTCTTTTTCCTTTTTCTTTCTTCTTTTTCACTTCTTTTTCAAATAAGTGTTTGCTAAGGGACTAGCAAAGTATAGTATAGGGGGGTGATGAATACCCATTCATCACTCTTTATTCTTATATTTTAGCTACAAAAACCTATGCAAATGCATGTAGATATGTGTAAATAGGAATCATTAGCAAAAGCATGCATTTTGTAAAAATATATATTTAGCATGTTTTTGTGCAAAAATAAAAGAATAAAGATGAAAAAGAAAAAGAGGGAAATATTTAGAATAAATATTGAGCAACCTAACCCAAGGGAGGGCTCAGCATAGGCCTGACCGCATAAAAGTCAAAGTAGAGGGAGATAGGGGCTCTAGTGTAAATATCCATATAAATAAATAAATTATATTTTCCTCACCCAAAAATATGCTTGTACATATTTTGTATATATTTAGAAACTAGTAAAAACAAAATAAAAATTTAAAAATCAAAAACTCAAAAAATGACCTTTCACCATGTACATAGACCATCATCCTTATATATTTAACCTTGTAAATAAATTTATTTATTTTCAAAACTTTTTGTAAATATTCCATGCTATATATTGTAAATAAAATAAATAAAAAGAAACAAAACAAAAATCAAATAAAAATAACAAAATTAAAATTACAAAAATATATTGTACATATGCCATGTATATAGTTGTACATAACTATTTATTTCACCTATGTATATAAATAATAAAAATCAAATAAAAATATCCTTTTATTCCTCATTTTATTCTATAAATAAATAAAATATAAAATAGGAATAAAAATGTATAAAAATAACTAATTAAAAATCAAAATTAAAAACCCTATATTGTACATATACCTATATATAGCCCTATTATGTAAATACCTTATTTTTATTTTGAAAAATTAATTAAAAATCACCAAAAAATAGAGAAAAATAAAATAAATATTTTTCATGTTTTAAGTTTCTGAAAATTCGGTCATTTTATGGCCCAAAAAAAATCAAATAAAAATTCAATGCTTGGCGGGCTCTGATTGGTCCACGGGGGATTGTTGACCCCCGGTCAACTCCCCCCCAGGACCACCAGAGCCGGGTCTGCTGCGCCCGACCCACCTTCTCGGACTTTTCCCATGCAGACCCGAATCCTTTTCGCCCCAACTCCGGGTCCGGAATGATCACGTCATATCCGAGAGCTTCGCCGGAGCCCTCGCCTCGGGATCCGCGCACCTGCTCACCCTACCCGATCGAGTTTTGCCGGACCTTCCACCATATAAAGCCTGAGCTCCGCCCCCATTTTCACGCATCTTTGGCTCTCCACCCTTCATCCCGTGACCTCCACTGAATCCCTTGAGGTGACAGCTCTTGATTGTCGGTGTCGCAGCGAGGAGGGGGTGGCCGGACCACTGATCCGGCGACGTAGCGCCGCCGTGCTCCGCCCAGTGCAGGAGCTCGAGCCTCAGGCCATGACGACCTTCGAGGCAACGACCAGGAGCGACCTCAGCTCCTGCACAGTCTACCACACCGCCCAGGTAACCTTCTAGCTTCCCTATTTCGCTTAATTTCTTGTTTCCCCCAAATCGTAGTTCCGCCGAGTTCCGTCAATTCCGGCTATATCGCATACTTTTTCGATCATCGGAACCCACGCTCACCATCGCCATCCCTCCGCGCACATTCTTCGCCCCTTCGTTCAACCCAACTCGCACAGGAGCTGGGGTTCGAGCTCCACCGTCCTTCGCTCGCCGGAGCTCGCTCATCCCGACGCATCGTCCACCCTCACGCCGCTTCCTCGGGTCGAGGCACTTTGCCCTCGACCCGCGAAGCTCTTGAGCTACTTTGCAGGTCCAGGGGGAGCCATCTGAGGCTTCCCCACATCTCGGCCAGGAGCTTCCCTCCGCCGACCTCGCCGGAGCCCCTCCAGGGCTCGGCTGGGCCATCGGAGGGCACCACCAGCTGCGGGACGTCATCGCCGACCTTCTCCGATCTTCAGAGGCAGCTGAGGAGGACCACAGCACGCGCACGAGGCCGGCGAAACTCGCCGGCCACCTGTTCTTCGAAGGTCCTCGAGCACCGTCCGATCACCCGCAGCTCCCCAGTTCGCATCCCGTCCGTCCATTCCAGGAGGAGCAGTCACCGTTGATCATCTCGAGGGTTGATCGAGACCGTCAGAGCAGAGAGAGAGGCACCAACACCCGCCAGCCGTTCGATCGTCCACGTGCCCTCCTCTGCGCCGTCGATTGGCCCACGTGCGGAAGGAGAGAGAGGCGCCATTCACCAGCACCGTTAGATCCGCCACGCGTCCACCATCCAGCCGTCGACGTAATAAAGGGGTAAATTACCTTAGGCCCCCTCTTAGTTTATGTTTTACGTGTCAGTCCTGTAAATATCTTAGGCCTTTTATTTACGTAGGGTTAATTGCACATTGGACCCCGTGCTTGTTAATATTTGCATTTATGCCCCTGTATGTGTGAGCCACGTGCTTCGTCACGTGTAGTTTTGGTTTATTTGCAACTCTTATCCTGTAGTTCTGGTTGCTTTATGAATGAATAGAAACTTTCTGGTAATTGCATATATGCCCCTGTGAGTGTTTTAATTCCCCATGTGCGCCTTTTAGTGGGTTATTTGCATAACAGCCCCTGGACTTTTTGGTACGAGTTACCAAAAGGTCCTAGGACTTGTTTTTATTACCAGAAGGTCCCTGAGTGCCCCAGGCACGCGCCACGCGCGTGACTTGCTGGGAAAATTGCACCTGGACCCCCAGAACTTCGGGTATTTGCACTTAAGTCCCTATGCACAGTGCCCCCTTTTGATTTTTGAATAAAATATCAAATCACCTCCAAATTCGATGAAAATTTGACACATGGCTCCTGCCATGTTGTAGCATTTTTGAGAATTTTTGAGGACATTTTTGATTTTATTTGTTATTTTTAAAAATTCAAAAACCTCTATTTTAGCTACTGTCTAGAATTAAAAATCCCAAAAAAATATAACACACCCCCAAGAATTCCATAAAAATTAGGTACTGTTTCTTTTGTGTGTTTTGATTTTCTAGCCAATTTTGGCTATTTTTCATTGCTTAAAAACCCTAAAAATTCAAAAACACCTAAAAACTCATAAAAATCATAGTAAATAATCTAAAAACCCAAAAACAATAATTTTGGTGCTCAAATTTTCCTTGTTTTCTCTAGTTTACAGGAAAATTACCTCCAGGTCCCTCTGAGATCCCTAGATATTTTATCTTTGGGTTTTGGGCCTGGCTGGACAGTACCTTGTCTGTTTAGTCCTGTTTGATTTTTAGAAAATAAAATACACCTTATAAAAATCCCAAAAATTCACCAAAAACATAAAAAAACCTAAAAAACATAAAAACATTTTTTCTTGAATTTTTGCTTGATTTTTGATGCTTTAAATAAATTGATAAAGTGTGCTTGTTTTTGTTGCCTTTTATTTCCTATACTTTTTAAAAATAAAAAAAATATAAAAATTATTAAAAAACCACTAAAAATACTTGTCTTTTATTTTATTTTATTTTTACTACTTCGTAGGCCTCTGGCCAACCTGTGCTCCTTGTGTTCGACCCTGGGTGCTATACCAGGTTAATCTCATAGCTAGACCGCTGATTTTGAGCTTGATTGATTTTACGTGTTTCGAGTGGTCTGATTTTTCTTGATTAAGTGACTCAGAGTGATAGAGGTCGCAACGACCTATTTAGTACCTTTACCTCGTTCGCTCGGGTCGCTTATCAGTGCCTCAAAGGCAGAAGATACAACTAATTTCATTTTATCTCTTTGTGGAAGAAATACAGGTCTTGTGTAACTAATTGCAACTGATGACACGTTAAAATGGTGTTCAAGAGATACTTCTAGCGCTAGAGAAATTGTTGCCTTGAAGTGATGCATCCAAATAGAGTAAGATTTCACCAATATATATCCTAAAACAGAATAGTTATGATTTCCAGAAGCTGGTTATCTGCTTTAACAATTGTAACTAGTATATCTAATTTAAATATTATCCCTTATTGAACTCATGACATGCGTACATTTTGAATGTGGATGGTTTAGATTTTATCTTCAATATTAATGCCTAATGTTCTCATGACAATGGTACATCTTTGGATATGACTAGCTTAGATTAAGAGTATTGACCATGCAATAGATGCAACCGGTCTTTTTTTAATAATGTTTCTCAATATGATATCAGCCACACGCCCTATTATCAACAAATGCATTGTCAGAAGTTGGTCTTTCTTTTGCATCTACACCAACGTTTAGGGGGCAAACTTTCTTCCGCACCTTTTCATAACGCTACTATTTCTGGTGTAGAACTCTTACATGTTGGAAATCCACCTCTTGCTAAGATCAAGAACTTATAGATTTAGTTCAACGTATAACTTATAATCAATTCCATGAGATCTGTAATTAATTGGCTATATATATACGAGAGAGTTAAAAAAAAAACTAATTATCCTAATGTACTATGGTTTTCTGATAGGAGTATCTTCTCCTTCCTTATACTTTATGAAGGAAGATCTTAGATATTTCACAAGCTATTGAATGAATGATCAGATATAAAATAGCTTTTTCATGCTTTTCTTCTCACTATATACGGCTGGCACAAAAAAAGTTTATTAACCATGGTTCTTTATTAAACCTCCTGGATGTCATAAAGTAATATAACATCAACAAAGATTCTAAAAAAATTATAGAAACTTAATATTATTTGTAAGATAATTTAACCAAATCTAAGAGGTGATCTTAGGAGAAGTTAAGGTATCAAGAGAGAATCAAATTTTTATATCTGTGAAACTACATGCATGGCAGTAAGAGATAGGATTAGGGATTGTACCTTTTGATCACTTTGACTTAGGAATCAGAATACATGAAGGAGTAGCTCCCAAAATAGTTCCAACAACTTCAGATTTTTTTGAGAGGCTGTAGCTTCCGCGTTGGGGCAAGAATGGAGAAATAAGGAGGGGTCTTGGTGATATTAAACAGGAAAAGTGGGGGCTTAGGATGTATCCAAATAGAAACATTCTTAGAGCCAAGTGGAATAAGGAGAGAAAAGAGAAGAAAAACAAAAGGGAAAAAAACAAACAGATGAATTTGCTACAGCAATCTGCTATAACATATTTTCAAATTAATTAATTTTATTATTATTTTTTGTTCATTTAAGATGTTAAAATAATGTCCGTATGCGCACCTTGAGCCTCCGATTTCGACGCAATATCTCGATTTGACCATCTCTGAATGACGATCAAAATAAGTGTAATATTGATATACTTTTGATCAGTTTTTGAACCCATGAAATTTTCGAGATATGGTTTTGATTTGGGGTTAAATTTTATGATATAAAAATACCAAACGATATCCGATTGACGAACGGTTGATTCCATTGATCTTGTTTCGTCGAATGGGATCTCATGACGGTCTCGGTTCATTTCACGGTTTCTGAATTTGTGTCACGGCTTTTTCAGGCATGCATTACGATGCGATCGATTTTTGGTCGATTTCGCCCGAGCAACTTTTGATCACAATCAATTGATCGTTTTAAGTTATTTAAAATTATCTAATAACTTTATTGAGTTGTATAGACCCTAATCGGGTCAGGTTCAGGTTTGATTGAAACCCGGATATTACAAATATAAAAATCTCAAAGGGAGTCTCGTCCTCGAGATTTAAGTCGAGGTTACTTTGGGTTTTGTTTGGATTTCTTATGACCACAAAATCTCAAAGGGTTTTAAACCCATAAAAACCTCAAAAGAAAAACATGCCACATCCTTTAACATGTAAATAATCAATATTCTTGTTTTATTGATTACCTGAGAAAAGTTGCAGGTATCGTGCCCGCATGTCGGCTTCGGTCTCTCACGTCGCCTCTTCGACGCCGTATCGGTGCCACAACAGCTTGACCAATGGAATCTCTTGCTGTGAATCTTCTTCACAATACTATCAAGTATCTGCAGAGGCCTCTCCTCGTATGTCAAATCTGGCTCCATGTCTAAATTCTCGTAACTGATGACATGTCGAGAGTCGTGCACACACTTCCTCAGGTTGGATACATGGAAAACGTCGTGAATAGCAGAAAGATGTGGAGGAAGAGCTACTCGGTATGCCACCTTCCCCACTCTAGCCAGAATCTCGAATGGGTCAACATATCGTGGCGCCAACTTGCCACGAATGCTAAATCTCCGTATTCCCTTAATGGGAGATACTTGCAAAAATACCCAATCTCCAACCTGTATTTATAGGAGTTTTATTAGTGAGTGAGATTAAGTTGAATGTTAACAAATCGTGTTTGAATGATTTAAGAGAAGATAATTGTATTACATGAAATTCCAAGTCTCTTCTTCGACGGTCTGCATAGCTCTTCTGGCGGCTTTGTGCCGTCAGAAGCTCCCGCCTCACAAGACCAATAGCTCTCGCAGTCTCCTCCAAGAGATCCACGGAATATAGAGCATGATCACCTACCTCACGCCAACTGAGAGGTGTGGGGCATCTTCTCCCGTATAGGGCTTTGAATGGTGCCATGCCAATACTGGAACGATAACTGTTGTTCTACGTAAATTCAACCAATGGCAGATGGTCCTTCCAGGACCCTTTCCACTCCAATGCACGAAGTAAATCCAAGTGTCTGAATGGTGCGCTCACTCTGCCCGTCTGTCTGCGGAGACGTAAACCTCGAGTCTCTGTCAGACACCACCTCGCATGGTATACCGTGAAGCCTGATGATGTTCTGCACATATAGCTTGGCCAATCTGGATGAAGTGTAAGTCATGTTGACATGTATGAAATGGGCTGACTTGGTCAACCTATCAACAACGATCCAAACCGAATCATGAGCTCCTAATGTCTTCGTCTTTCCCATGATGAAATCCATAGAGATACTCTCCTATTTCCACTCGGGAATGGGGAGATACTGTAATAGCCCTAGTGGTCTCCCGTGTTCTGCCTTGACCATCTGACAGGTCATGCATCTTCTAACATGTTGCGCTACATCATGCTTCATTCCATACCACCAGAAATGTCATCGTAGATCACAATACATCTTTGTGCTGTCGGGATGAATGGATAATCGTGAATTGTGTGCCTTATCAAGAATGTCTCTACGCAACTGCTCCTCGTTGTGCACAACGACTCGACCTGCCTTCCATAAAATAGACTCTGACACAATAAAATCATCAACCTCGTCCTTGACGGCGCACATGTATCTATCTCTAATCCAAGGATTTGTCTTTTGACCTTCGACAATGCGGTCCCAAAGACTGCTAAATCGTAGAGATACAGTTGTGGATATGGATGCACTCTCCTAAGGATGCCAATCAGTCAAAGCTGTGAGCATATCCCACGTGTATAGCCAGTTTACCGTACCCCCTACATGAGCTCTCCTGCTAAGCGTATCTGCCACCACGTTTCCCTTACCGGTATGGTAAGAGATCGTGTAATCGTAATCCTTCAGTATCTCAAACCACCTGCGCTGCCTCATATTCAGCTCCTTCTAATCAAAGATGTACTTCAGACTCTTGTAATATGTGGAGATCTCGAAATTCACCCCATATAGATAGTGGCATCAGATCTTCAAGGCAAAGACAATTATCGCCAACTCCAAGTCAAAGGTGGGATATTTCCGCTCATTCGGTCTCAAATGTCATGATGCGCAAGCAATCACATAACCTTTCTGCATCAATACCGCTCCTAAACCTTCTCCTAATGCATCTGTGTAGACTCCATAGTCCTGCGTGCCTGATGGAAGTGCAAGTATGGACACTAAAGTCAATCTCTCCTTCAGTGTCCTGAAGGCCTTCTCTCATGAATCATCCCAAATAAATGGAACTCCTTTCTGCATCAATTGTGTCAAAGGGTGAACAATGCGTGAAAATCCACTAACAAAACATCTGTAATAAGCTGCTAGCCCAAGGAAGCTCCGAATCTGAGTAATTATCTTGGGATGCTCCCAGGACATGACTGCCTCAATCTTAGCAGGATCAACTGTGATGCCTTCTACAGAAATGACATGCACTAGAAATGAGACCTGTGATAACCACAACTCACACTTGCTCAACTTGGCATATAGCTTGTGCTCTCGCAATGTATCTATGACAATCCGTAGATCATTCGCATAATCCCATTCATTCCTTGAGTATATGAGCTCATCATCTATGAACACCACCACAAATTTATCCAAGTATGGACAGAAGATCCGGTTCATCATATCCATGAAAGCTGCAGGTGTATTGGTGAGCGTAAACGGCATCACCACAAACTCATAGTGTCCATAACGAGTCCTGAAAGCGGTCTTCGAAATGTCTGCCTCTCGAATCCTCAGCTGATGGTAGCCTGCACGAAGATCGATCTTTGAGAATACCGAAGATCCCTAAAGCTGGTCAAACAAATCATCGATACGCGGCAATGGATAATGGTTCTTCACCGTTCTCTTTTTCATCTGTCGATAATTTATGCATAATCGCATGGATCCATCTTTCTTCCTGACAAATAGAATTAGAGCACTCCAAGGTGAAGTGCTTGGCCTCACGAATCCTATGTCATGTAACTCCTGCAATTGCACCTTCGACTCTCTCAACTCAGCTGGTTCCGTGCGGTAAGGAGCCATCAAGATCGGTTGTGTATCTGGTAGTAATGTGATCTCGAACACGATCTCTCTCTCTCAGGAGGTAATCTTGGTAGCTCATAGGAAACACATCTGGGTAGTCTGATACTACACGGATGTCATGTGCCATTGGCTCATGATCAGATACCTCCCGAATAAATGCTAAGTATGAATCGTACCCCTGCTCAACTAGCCTCTGATCTCTCAATACTGAAATGTACTCCATTTTGGAGCCATGTAAAGTACCCTCAAAAGTAAACTCGGGTAGATCTAGAATCCTGAAGATAACTGTCTTCCTAAAGACTAAAACAATCAACTAGAGCATGATGAGCTGATAACCAATCCATGCCCAAAATCAATCGAACTAATCAAGCTGCAGGACTAGACAATCAACGATCATCTCGTGACCGTCAATCAGTACTGGCAAGTGCTTGACTATCAGGGAAATGATAAATAACTGGCCATCTGGCCCACGAATATGATATGGAGAAGATAAAGCCTCTTCAACTCTACCTAAAGAAGCTAGTAGTCTCGAAGCAAGGAAAGAATATGTCACTTCAGAATCAAATAAAACATGGAAAGGTCGGCCCAAGACTGAGATCATACCTTTCAACACAATAGCTGTTGAACAAGCCAGCTCCTCAGTTACTACGTTCAGCTGACCCCGCTTGGTTGGTGTGGCACACTCTGCGTCTGTCTCTGCCGCTGCCTCCTGAAGTTGGAGTTCCTGCCACAGAAACTCCTTGAACGATGTACCACTGTGAAGGCTGTGGCTGAGGTCAAGGCTCTCCAGAAGCCTGTGGGAACTGATATCGGTAATGTCCCCACTCATGGCATAAGTAACATCGAACTAGTTGGTTAGATGGAGTGGTCGTGTCTGTGCTCTGAACCGGTCTTGTTGGGGGTCTGTCTGCTCGTTGCGACCCAGATGGTCGAGCGGAATCTGTGCCACGTCCAGCTAGTGCTCCTCCTAAATTATTCGATGGAGATGAGCAAGCACTGCATGAGAATGTCAAAACAACGCACTCACTTTCATCTTCATTCAACCACACACACACTTCCATAGTTGATCATTGATCCTCCACAACCCCATCAACTTCACCTTCTTTTTCTTCACAAGCATGTCCACGTTAATTCTTTCCTATCCTTGCATAGGAGAGGAACCCAAATAGCACCATTGTCACCACTTAGATACTCTCCGTCATGCCTTAGATCCACTCGACTTTTGTCCCTGTTGTTTCAGTTATCCCTTTAACTAGTGTAGGTACTTAAAGACATGTTAATGGTCGGAACTTCTGAGGAGGTCTGTTGAACTCCTCCTCCTTCAGTGAGACTTCATCGACAAAGCACTCCAACTATTGCTATGCCTTCTCTGACACCCAATCATCTCGTCTAGGCAGCTGCGAAGCTTCCTTGACCACACAAGAGTCGGATGAGCAAGGAGGAGCAAGAGTTACCTTTCTGGAGAGTGACCATCTCCACCACAAGTGGATGATGGACAACCATCATCAAGGTACATGGACCGTCTGATCGCATATATCGGATGGTCGAGATCAATCTCCTCATCAGTTCCAAGCTACCCAGACTCGGTTTGGTCAGACTTGGCTCGAAGCACATGAGAGTGTGACATCACCCAAATCTCCAAGCACCCCCCGAGCCAAGCAACTCACGACCCCAGCATGTGCACGCCTTGGAAATTTTCATAGAACCCATGATGGCATCTGATTATTACAAAAATACCCCTACACATGATTAATTTACAAATATAAGAGACCTATTTATGTATTTGCATTTTAACCCTTCCATGACTCATTTGTAATGTTTTCTATATACATAAATTTCTGTCTATTTTCTGTTGATCCCTTGTATTGAATGTTTAATATCTTGAGCACCTCAACTCCAATTATAATGATTTTGGGCCCATTTTAAAGCTTTGTGATGCTCTTAAATTTGGTATAATCAATTTTCTGTTTTGATCAGTGTCTATCTATTGAGAATTAAGAGTAACGCCTTGACATTTTATTGTTGAATTCAATTACATTAATACATTAACTTGCAGTAAATAACATGAATTTGTTTGATGTGTTTAGAATTTAATTGTGTTATATATTAATTAATTTCATTCCTCAATATCCTGATTGATTGCTAGACATCCATTAATTGATATAGGTGGATTATTAAATATATGCTTTGATGAACTAACTTAGGTATGGAGCATACATCCTTTTATTAGGACTCATTCTATATTAATTGGATTGTAGAATTATCATTTTAACTCAAGGGCTTAATTTGTAATTGTGAATTTGTGGGCATTTATGTGTAGTGTATTTTTGTGTCATTCTGTTGCATTTAAATTGAATTAACATGCATTTATAAACAATAACAAAAACAATTCATTCATTCATCTTGTGTTGCATTCTTGACTCAGATACACTCTAAATTACTTAACTTAGGTATTTGTAATCTAACTAAATTAACAAGGGGCCCGTGTCTTTGTGTTCGACGATGGACTTATCCAGGCTAATATAGCCTCGATCTCTTCACAAAGATTCAATTATCGAGGTTCAAATTAGTCGATATTCAGTTGTACTACTAAACGATATTATTAACATTGTCGATTAGAGATTACTTAGATGGTGTCGTTACCAGGGATACAGCTACATTAGTTATATTAAATTATGTATTGTTTTATTTGTAGGTTATTATCCCTTAAGAGTATCTGATCATATGTTGTTTTGGTAGGTCCCACAAAGGAGAGGTGATCGACTTGACACAAGGTGCAGAGCTTGGAGCTCCAGCTAGGAAGACTAAAGCAGCCGACACTTTTAGAAGAGATAACCTAGCTGTAATTTTGACTTAGATTATTTTTATAATAATTTATGTTGTAAATTAATTGTAAACTTAATTGTCTATTTCCAACTGCTCTTGTTTGAGAGCTCGTGATTGTAAAAAGAGACGGTTTAACTTTTAAGTTTGGTGTGTCGAGACCTATTTCGTTCTCTCAAACGGTGGGGCTCGACTTGAGTGGCAATCTAGGACATGCATTCGTGCTATTAGAGTTACCTTTAGGTAAATTTGTTTGTGTCTTCGCAAATGAGGTCACACTTGCTCATCTAAAAGATTCACTCAAAAGTATACACATCTAAAACGTTCTACCTAGCTTAAATTTAATTCAACTCCATCTTGCTAATAGAACTATATTTGGTACGGTTTCTCGACCTGCATTTCATATAGTATAACCTTTAAATTCAGTCTTGCATAAAGCATGAAGAGTGTTGGGAAATGTTGTATGTATACCTTCTACTGAGCATTCATCATCATTTCTCGCTTGCATTCTGTTTTTTTTGACTCCTTGATCTTGTTTATAACTTAGGATTAAATGGAAACATGACTGGATGTTAGGCAATGAATTCCATGTGCTCACATTAATTAAAGTGATAACCAATATTAAAAATGGGATTACTAATCAGGTCAATTTAGTTTAACTTGGAATAAAACAAACCTTGTACTATTGGTGAGAAAATCCCTCATTATACACAGGTACTTACCCCAGACAAAGTGGGTAAGGACGTTTCTACTAAGGTTAGAGCCCAAATATGTGCCTTGCCCTCTAAATATCTATTTTCGACTCTCTCATATTTGGGAGATGCAAGGGCTTTCCTCACTTTATTTTACGTTTCAGTTGTGAAAGCATGATTGTCTTTCTAAGGGTGTGATACTGAAGCTATCAACCTAGGAAGATCACCCTTTTGATTGAGAGCTTTCAGAAGTACCGTTGGGCATAAGGCAACTCTCTATGTGTAATGTACTTTAGCTTTGTACTACCACCAACTAAAATTGACAAGATAATTCGGCAAAACTTTTACGGCCTTCACATGTAAAGTTGGTGAACTTAGAGGGTTTGAATTGCATTTGTATTGTATGAGTTATTCCCGCGCATTCAAGTGCAACTGTGGTACTTTCATCTCCTTGATTCAATGTGCTTTAAAATGTATTCTCTTGAAATCGAAGATGAATAATTAGGAGGTGTGGTGGGGAGGGGGGTGGATTTGTTCGGATTTTGCAAACCTCTTATTGAGCATTCCAAAGATTACATCTTCCGAGATCCATGAAATCTCACTTCCTCGACCTCCTTGAACTCATGACCCTCTTGAGTCCATGTTCACTCACTTAGGGGATGGTCACACACAGACCAAACCCTTCCTCTCTTCCCTTCTCACTGAGGAGGACCTTTGCCTCAGTGTTATTTTCACCTCATCTTCTAACCTAAACCCGTTTTCTAATGAAGGACATTCAAAATATTTATACACGATGCCTCCTAAAATGCAAATGATGATGAGGATTGTGAAGACCCTTTCTAGTATATACTTACTAGGTTGGCCGCATTAGAACAACAAAACACGATATTCAAACCACATATATGCCAACTTAATGTGGAAACAGATGCAACTAGAGATGCAACGTATAATCCTGGGCAATATAGAAATTTGACTTGGTTAAGTCCAACACAAATTGACGTAGTATACAGGTTGATGGTGCACTTTTTTTCACTATTGCCCAAGTTCAATGGGGATGCAGATGAGGAGCCATAAGCATTCTTAAGAGACTTTGAGTTGGTCTATGATAACCTTAGGCACCCGGGGATAGTTAGGACTATATAAGTCTCAAATCTCTTCCATTTACCTTGGGGAGACAAGGCTGATTACTGGTTGAAAAACCTTGGGATAGCTATAACTACCTAGTTCAAGGATCGATTTCTAAAAAAGTTCTACCCTTTGAGTAGGATGAATGAGATGAGGACACACATCACGAGTTTGTCCCAGCTATCTAATGAACCTTTATGTGACACATGGGAGAGATTTAAGGATATACTGCAAAAGTATCCTTGACTTGTTATGGAAGATACCATCCTAGTCCAGTCATGGTACAATGGTCTTAACCCTGATGTGCAGGGTCTAGTGAGCATTGCTTATGGAGGTATCTATAATTCACGTGGTGTGGATATCGTATGGAAGGAATTCGAGCATATGGATGGGATGAGCCGCTCATAGACTGCACAAGGCATACATGGAGTCCCCTATTTCACTCTTATCCAAAGGGGCAAGAAGGTTGTAGTCAATCTAGCTTAGGACTTGATCCCTAGCATGGGGATTAACGTAGATAAGGTAGCATTGGTCGAGCGGATCGATAAGAGGATGAATGAGTTAGAGACTTTGTCGAAGCTCCTGAGGTAGATGGAGGAATTAGTTGAGAGGGTATCTAAGATGAAGATACACGCTTTGTCTACATATGCTGCTCGCTTTGTCTACATATGCTGCTCGTATTTACCAAGTGCATCATGTTCAGGAGCATTTGATGTCAGGGCCACCCCAGCCATGGGTAGAGGACCACTCATTTTCCCAATCTTGCCAATAACATCCATCCGTAGAGACAGTCTTGGAGGAGACTCCTCAGGTGTGGGAGGCGAACAATGTGAGGTACACTCATGATCCTACCAACAAACAAACATGAATGGGGGATCGTCAGTCTTACCAACATCCCCCAACTTTCGACAACACCAGCTTCACTCCTACACCCCTTCCTACACAACCAAACCCCGAAGCCTACTACTCCCAGCAATTGAGGTAGTAGTTTGTGCATTAGCAAGCCTATTTGTCAGGCCCACAAGGTCCATCATTTATGACTACCCCACAATAACAACAGTATCAGGGCCATCAGGTCCAGGCTTCATAGTTCTCATCCCCATTTCAGCAGAGGCAACCTAGGAAACGCCTAGGTTCACAACAACAGTCTTCTCTGTCAGGTCCTACTGATATCCAGCCGTAGATTCTCGAGGAGATTCATTCTTATAAGGGAGAGATACATGATAAGCGGGTTGACATCAATCTCTTATCCCGTTAGCATGCTGAATGATCTGCTCCTTCTACATCCATACTCACCCAAGTTCAGGCTAACCCAATATCCTGAACAAGACATAACAACAGCATCATGATCAGGTATACTACTATGATTCATCTATATCTGAGCACGGGATTCTTACATTTGATAATGTAAATAATATGTCGCTCAGGAGCGAAAGGACTGTGGTAGTGCCTGATCGAGTAGGGACATGGAGGAGAATGTTTCTGAGGCTCCACTTGAGGAGACCTTAGGGGATGAAGAGGACACACATCGTCAGGCACAACATCCCCTTCATCAACATAGGAGGAGATCATCCGAGGGCATATAGAGGATGAAGAGCACACAATCACACCATAGAGATGCAGATTCTGAGTCTACAGAGGACCGTGTACCTTCAGTTAAGGAGAATGTACCATCAACAAACATTCCCCAATCTATAATAGACAATCATATTTATAATGCCAAGTTGCATGTAAAAGATTCATGTTTGAAGAACTCAAATTTATTAAATAAAACAAATTATGTTTCAATGTCTGATCCTGATTCTTCATCTTCTTCTAATGCTTCCATCCCTTCCCCCGTGCTCTAACGAAATGGAAGTACATCGTTAAAAACATTAAGAACATTAAAAAAGACGATCCTAAAATGGCACAGTTTGGTAAGGAAAACATCATGGTTAAGGTGTCATTTGAGGAGTATGTAACTAGTAATCATGTATTTCAGAAGTATCTCAAGGTGTGATGCACACCTACTAGAGCAAGCAGGAAGAAATTGAGAAACTATATGAAAACTCACATCTTAACAATAGCTGCTACTAATTGTATTAAGAATCAATAACTTCCAAGAATGAAGAGAGATTTGGGTGTGCATTATGTAGTGAGCCATATTAATGACATTGTGTTTGCAGGCACTCTCCTGATAATAGATCTTCTATTAAGCTTTTATCTTTAGCCTTATTGAGAGACTGTAGTTAGGACCATTACGCAAATCAAGAGCACTACTCTAGTTCGTAGATAAGTCTACTAAGTGGGATAAAGGTGAGGTGAAGAAAGTTGTTATATCAATTGTGGGACAATAATACATGGTAGACTTATTTTGATTCTAGGGCGACCTTTTCATAGGACCGCTCGAGCTTCTTTTGATTATCAGATTGGAATGATGAAGTTTCTTTCTCCAGGTGGAGAATTTAACTAGAGATGATGCGGGTGAAGTGGCAGCGACCAGACTCCGAGACCAGCATAGATTACTCATCTTCTGAGGCAAAATGTAGAGTATTAGATACAATTGGGCCATGGAAACACAACCTAGCAGTATTGAGCGAGACCCTCTCATCTAGAGAGGACAAGGTTCACGATGCAGTTTGTCAAGTGTTGTTGAGCTTCTTGATTGATGCATCCCCCTATTCCCCTTATGACACAAAAATCTCTTTGAAATTGTTAGTTCCATCTTTCATGAAACCATCAAGGGTGAGGATGATGAGTCGGACACGCCTTTGGCAGAACTACCGTAGGTTTTTTGTAATCTGACTCAAGACACAACAGAGTTGGTGCAAGAACAACACAAACATATCCACTTTCAGAGATGGCACAACCTGATTTACTTGATGATACAACAATACCAGAGGCTAAACCGCTACCTCCTACACTTAAGTGCACCTTTCTTGCGGGACCCAAGAACAAATTTCTTCTCATTATTAGTACTAACTTGACTATAGAATATGAGTTTAAGTTGTTAAAAGTCTTAGAGGAGAATCTCAAAGCTATTTGTTGGATTGTATCGGATCTCACAGGGATTAACCTGCTCTCTGTTCACACCATATTTTTATTGAGGATAATGCTAGACCTTCATGTGAGTTTCAAAGAAGACTTATTCCAAATATAAGGGAAGCTGTGAAGAAAGAGATTGAGAAATGGTGTGGAGCAGGCTTTATATACCCCATCTCAGACTCCAAGTGGGTGGCCTCACTATATGTTGTCTCAAAGAAGTTAGGGATTCAGATGGTCACCAATGAGGAGGGGTATAAATCATGACACAAACCCACATTGTGGCATGTTTGTGTGGACTAGAGACACCTGATGTGAACAAGAAAGATCACTCTCCCTTTACATTTATTGATCATATTTTGGAGAGATTAGTTGTGAAAGAGTTCTTCTATTTTCTTGATAGGTACTCGGGCTAAAATCATGTAGCCATTGTTCCTGAAGACCAGGAAAAGACCACATTCACATGTCCATTCGGCATATACACATTCATGTTGAAGGATATGGTTAGATCCTCAAGCGCATCACGGAAGCGTGAGCGTCGTATCGAATACGATGAGGAGCGACTAGTCGCACTAGTTGCTCGATGCAGCGGAATTTAAAAAATTTTGTACGACGAAACCACATGATCCAAGAACACTTCTCGGATCGTTTCGTCTAAACCACAAATAAGTAATTAGGATTACCTCTTGAAGCGTGGTTGCGATCAAGTCTCTAAACGAAGAGACCTCCTGTCTCAAGTCCGATCCGACGGAGGAGACGCTTGTGAGCGCGGGGATGAACCGCGTGCTTCTCGCAATCCATGTTGATGATCCAAGCGGTGGATCTCCTGATCTCGACACACGAGATCCAACATCTTCTTCACGAGCGAGGCGCACTGAAGAAGACGGAGATCCACGAGCAGAAGAACGGGCAGCATAACGACGATGCCGCGGCGATGGAGAACCTCTCCATGGCATCCATGGTGGACGGCCATGAGAGGGAGAGAGAGGGCTGACCTCTAGAAAGAAAAAAAGAGAGAGAGAGTTTTGCTACAATAGCATGTGTAAAGAGAGAGCCAAGAATGCCTCTCTATTTATAGGTTTTGGGATCCATGGATCTCAATCTATGTGTCATATAAAATCAATGGATGAGATTGATTTATGACAATCCAATGGTCAAGATTGTTGTTGGTAAAAGCCAACAACTTGTGATTTAATTTTGATTAAATATATTTGATAAATCAAATAAATATAATACCAAATTAAACCACACAAATAGAGAGAGAGAGAGAGAGAAAATAAGGGAGATACACCTTCCTCTTTGGAAGGGGGGGACGGCCACCATTTCCCTCAAGGAATTGGTGCCGCCCCCTCCTTTCCAAAAGGGGAGGGCAATCTCCTTGATTTTCTCTCCATCCAATTTCCAACAACAATTTGTTGGTATTTTAATTCACCAAAATAATTCTCAATTAATTTTGGGAATATTGCAATCTTGACATTGAATTATTGTGAATCAAATTCACAACCCAAAACAAAATGTAATTTACATTTTCAATTAATTAAACAATGTGTATCCAATACACATTAATAATTAATCTACTAATATAAATTATATTTAACTCTCTCTAATACATTATAAATCACATTTATAATATATTATGAATAATTGGATATTACTATCCACATTATTCTTATCCTTGATAATTAAATCATATTTAATCATCTTGGATCTCTTTATCTCATGTGTTCAAATAATATGAATCACATTCACATTATTCACATCTTTGATAATTAAATCACATTTAATTATCTAAGATAACTCTCCTTATAATATGAATCAAATTCATATTATTCATGATAATTAAATCACATTTAATTATCCATTTTCTCAATGCTCGGATACATATATCAACAATAGAATTATCCATGAACTCTTTCAAGGACAATGCGCTTTCTCCGTGAATACTTGGAGATAAGGACATGGCGATTGTATTGTTCCACGTATAGTGACATGGATATAGAGATCACATCTCAAATCCAGATCTTGGGCCTCCCATAGATGCTTGATTAAATCAAGACCGCAAATATAATCTTCTCATTGAATCTGAATCACATTCAGATCAATGTCCAACAATTGGACTAAGATCAGATTACTTCTCTACTGAGAGGAGTCACTAAAATCCAGACCCGTTTCATCACTCCCTAGGAATGGAAGCGTCATGGTTATACAACCGTTTATGATCACATCACCCTCAGGCATTCCCAATACTTGTACATCCTGCATACTGGAAGACTCAGATTAAATCCGAAGTATTAGATCAACTTTATACTGTCTACTTCATGGTTTTATCAGTAAGTTTCTCATTCGATCATTGGGAGTTGGTATTGATCATATACTTTCCAAAAGCATATATCATACCTAGGTCTTGATCATATACTTTCCAGAAGTATATATCAAACCAACAAATTCAGTCAAGCTTCCAAAGCGAGACGACCGTGCGCACGGAATTTGATTCTTCCCAATATCTCATGAGTGAGCTCATGTCTTCCGGTTCACTAGTGAACCTGTATGATCCCTTTGAGAGATCGTATTACTCATATGCCCTTATATGCACACCAGCGCGCCGGTGTATAGAACTTGATTAGGCCATCAACCTATTGGTCTGCCAAATGTACATACTCAGACATATAGTAACACATCTGTCTCTGGTCAGAGGATGTGTGCCTATATCATGACAGCTTATGATATAGGACTTAGGTTATCTCGATCTCGTTAAGTCAACTCTTTGACCTAACTAATCTGACACCTCTGAATCGCTATTCCTATGCAGAGGACCTGCATCAAGAGGTCGGTCAGACATCAACCTTAAAGAGATAGGATTGCCATCTCCTACTCAGGCTGGAGATCATCTCTTAATAATCATTTGACGGTGCTTGATGAGTCCTCAATCTAACTCATTAGATATTCATCTAAGCACCAGCCTCAATAATTCAATAATTGAATCAACAGCTATATGATCATTAAGATGGCCATGGTACATAACCCTAATTGTACTAAGGGACCTATTATGCAAATTATGTACTCTTTATTTCAGATTAAGGAGTGAATTACAATAACATTTATTGCATAATGGCTCGCCGTGGGCTCGCATGTCCAACAATCTCCCACTAGCCCAAAGAGCCATTAATGGGCTAATCATTTAAACCCACACTCATGTGACAATCATAGGCTATTAAGAAAATAGCTAGGTAAGCTGATCAGTCACTCCGTTCCCAAGAGACTACGCCAAGTCCTTTTACGGCACTTGCATATCTCCTAGTAGCAGTGCTCGCATCCAATGCGAATGTTGCATCTCATGCAACCGATACTCAATTTTGTTGGTTATAGTGTCATTGACACTACATCTTATTAATTATCATAACCAGTATTCCCATAATCCTTATTAGAATACCTTCATTCCTGGAGATCTCTATCTCCTAAGGTATCTACAGTCAAGACCCTTATAGATCACTATCTACAAGGTTTTAAACCTTTGAAGATAAGACTTTGAGATCACTATCTCTAAGTTTCATCATCTTTGAAGATATTGTTATTACTGCAATCAAGTGTTTTATCTCCATAGTAGGATTAGTAACAGTTTACTACTCCCACTGCATGGCAGACATCTGGCTCTTGTACACATCTAGCATATACCCAGCTTCTCATAACTGATGCACAAGTGCAAGCAGTTCTAGCATTCACTTCCTCAACTCTTTGAGGTGCTATCCCTTTAGACAGGTCACTACCACATCTTAAGGGAAGGAAGCCTTTCTTGGAATTTTCCAAAATTGGAATAAGTCCAAGGTGTATTACTAATGTGACGGTCCCAATACCCTCTTCTCTTTGCTTCTGAACGACTTCAGAACTAAGATCTAAGAGGTATCCTTGAGATCATATCCCAAAGTATGGAACAACCAAATTTTAAAACACTTATTATTTATTCTTATATCATTTTAAATGATTAGAATAATATCTACATTTAGCACGATGAACACAATGGTACTCCCACTAAGCTTTACATGGTTCATCAAGATTCTATCTGAAATCATAACATTTACAATTTCATCAAATCTTATGTTCCAAATACAAGAAGCTTATTTGAGTCCAAAGATGGAGTTCTTTAGCTTACACACCTTGCTTTCCTCAACCATGAAGCCCTGGGGCTACTTCATATGAATATCTTTAGAGAGGTATTCATAGAGGAAAGCAATCTTGACTCACATCATGAAGAAGTCATAGTCAAGTTGTGTAGCTACAGTTAGCAATATTCTGATGGGTTAAAGCAAGGTCACTGGAGAGCAAGTCTCATCGCGAGCGATGTCTTCTCTTCGGTGTGTAGCTCATGACTACGAACCGTGCTTTGAAGGTCTCTACCTTATCATCAGGTTCCCTCTTTCTCTTGAAGATCCATTTACATCTTAGGGGGACAGCCGAGCCGCTCCTGTTTTTTTTTATTTTTTTTCTTTTTCTGCTGTGATAAAAGAGATTTTTTTTGTTTTAATTTTTTAAATTTTTTTATGTTTTCAAAAAGGAAACAAATATGTATATATAAATGGAGAAACTGGTAAATGGTGGAAATGGGGTGGTGAAGAAATGATGTGATATAAAAAATAGTGACCAAGACCACAAGAAAACAAGATATTAGATAAAATAAAATAATAAGAAAAGTGATGAGAAACACTTACCTGATTCTTCGCCGGATTGGCGGAGCAGCTACGCTGGACTCCTGTCGTCGCTTCGATCCGATTGGCGAAACAAAAATCGGAGAAGCTACACGAGCTCGATGGGGAACTCGTGACGCAGAGCGGAGCTCCGCGGATCTCACCTGAAGGAGGTCGTCGCTTGAGGAAGACGCTTCGCCGTTATCACCAACAAAACACTCCAAGCTCTCTCCTTATTCTATAAGAATGGTGGATGGGCAAAAATGAGGATGTACAAATGAATATAAAGAGAAGAGAAAGGGAAGTTAGAATGGTGGTGGTGTTGAATGGGAGGTTAAATTAGTGATGGGTTGAATGGGAAGTTAGATGAATAATGGTGTTGAATGGAGGTTGATGAAGACTTGGAGGTTAATGGAGGTTGGTGGTAGAAAAGTTATTGTAGAGAATGTTATTAAATAAATAAAAATGAAATGAAATAAAGTAGGCTACTAAAAAGAGAAAATAAAATAAAGAGAAGAAAAAGAGTGGGGAATTTACAAAAAGAAGATATACAACATGTACATTTTTTTGTTTGCTTTTCTTTTTATATTTTTTTTATCTTTTTAATAGTAGCTATGTGCAATAGGAAAATACAATAAAATAGTACAATCAAAATACAAGACCACAATGATTTTTTTGGATTTTTAGTAATTAAGAAAGATAAAATAAAAAATGAAGAAAGAAAGAATATATACATAATATACAATGTACATCTAGGTCCCAAAACCCAACTTTTGCAAACGAGCTCCGATTTTAATGAAACCACTTCCGTTGGATAGATAATTTTCTAACTTGAACTTTAAAAGTGAGTTTGGTGAATTTGGAGTTCATACGGAGCGGGAATTTAGCTGGGAAGTTGGTCTTTACGGCTTTTTCCCATTGGGATCTAGGAGCATTTATTTGAGATATAATTTGTTTTGTATTTTTGTATTTTTATGTGTATTTTTATAAACAAGTTAGAGAAAGAATTAGGTGAAAAGGAGTTGAAATGAAATTATTAAAAATACATGAAGTTTTGGGCTATTTACAAGTATACAACTCCTTTATTTTTGCGGCTTTTTATGTGTAATTTATTTCATACAATCTAATATACAATAATTAGTGTATTTTATTTACAAGAGTCATTTTGTTAATTTATGGATTTTATGGACATTTATATGGGATTTTACTCATGGATTTTGCTAAGATTAAGATATTAAGATGATGAATCGTGGATTCATCAGTCTGACCCATATAGGTGGATCCTCGAGGGTCCATATACAACACTTGTATATGAAGTCTACATTAGACTTTTATTGCTAACATCCATCTTTCCATGTCATGATCCTCAGGAGCTTCATCACATGAAATCCGATCATCGTCAGATTTAACTGACACATGGAATCCATCCTCAAACTTATTTGAAGAGGTATTAATGTTTCATCTTTAATTATCTATTTTAGTTTCCAATTTCAGGAGCCTCATTATCTTTTCAAGATTAAATGAGTTCCTTTACTTCATTTTCATCTTGATTCTCAAGAGAGTCATCCTATAAGAATCATATTCTCAAAGATGAGATCTTTTAAGAATCTCAAGGTCATAAAGTAGGTATCTAATACCATCCTTTATTTTCCTAATGAAGTAGCACTCTCTTGTGCTAGATTCCAGCTTACATGTATGGAACCTTATTAAGTATATAATGTAGTCTCTACTACATATATATCTTGGAAACTTAAGAGATAATTATGCTAGGATTAATCATTGATTAAATCATGTCACACATGATCAATTGTATCTCCCTACAACTCTATTGAGTTAAGGTTCATCAGGAGGATTGAGATAGGAATGATATTCACATCTCCATAAGGTATTCCTTGAATTCATCTAATAGGTACAGGCTACCTTGGTTAGATCAAATTCATTTCATCTTCCTTCAAACTTTGATTCTAAACCAAAATGTGAAATCTTTGAACATCTCAAAGTTTTCTAAGTGAAGAGAAGAAATTTCATATCACAAATAATCATTAATAGATATCACATATCCATAATGTTTATTCTGATATAGATGATTCACATACATCAATATGTATGAGGTCTTGAATACCTTAACATCTTACATCTTTCCTAAAGAAAGGTGTATTGGACATTTTTACTCTTGAATACAATATTCACAAGTATGTAAGATTTGAACATTTAGACAATCTAAAGGTTCATCTCTTACCAGTCTATTGATCACATCAACAAACAAATGTCCAAAACATGATGCCAGATCATTATCAAATGATCGGTGTCCTCCTATTGATCTTTAAAGGTTTAATTTTCAGTATTAGAAATCTTAATGATCCATTCATTAATTTCTAATTTTGTGGAGTCCACTAGATGCTAGATTACTATCTGAAATATATCCATCATAACTCTTTATGATAGGTCTATTCCAGATTTCATGTTTATTCCCAACATTTAGAAATAAACAATGAGTGTATTCTAATATCTAGGTTAAAGAGACATTCTCTAAGACTAAGGGCTCCCACTGAAAATATGAAGTCTATTGATCTCATGGAAATTGTTGCAACATTTGCATCACTTTCAACATGGATGACCAATAAAACTTAAGATCAAATTTCTAATACATATGCAACCAATTGCAAGTGTGATTAGAAGATTGAGATACAATTATTAGACTTTATATTATCAAATAAGTAAGTCAATTTCAATGATTATATGTAGATTTCTCTGATGTACTATCTGATTACTTTTCTAAGGATTCTAGACAGATTTGATAGTCATACTATCAACACATCAACTTATTGCCGTATTGGCATTCATCCAACTCTTTGGATGGAAGCAACAGAAGTACAATCAACTCTTTGACTATACCTCTTACTTGAGTTCAACCCATGCTTCCACTGCGCTCCCTTTATCTCTAAGCAACCATTGCTCAAGACTAAAGGATCTCTTATCTTAAAATCAAAAATTTCAATATAAGAGTATTTCAACACTTATACATGCTTCATTAAATTCATACAATATGAATATTATGAAGCTTCATGAATGACTAGAGTATAGCTAGTAGAATGATGACATTCATCGTATCTACATCCATCTAGACTCTTAAAACATTGGTTCAGGTAGGTACTCAAACAATTTGAATACATCATCTCTTATAGAGCCACCATTCTGCATGATGTAGAGAACCATGTCATTCATGATTAAATGTCAAGAGCACATATATATGCCAGAATATCTTTATTGATTTTATAAGGATTAATTTGATAATTACGATCATCATCGACATGTCACTTCAAAAGTACATTCGATAAGATCAAGACTTATAGAGACATACAAACCCTAGGGTTTTAGTCCTATTGTCTTATTTAATTATCACTTCTCATTATTATGAGGAAACTTGAACATTGCAACCACATACATTATGTGTCCAATCGCAAGTACAATATCTGGATCAAGAGTCTATCCATGATATTTTACTGGTTATCATTGAGTATAGTATTGAGTGGGTTTAATGAAGGATTTATCTGAAATAAGAAATTTGCATAAATATATATAAATATATATACACATTTTACTTTGATTTAGGAATTTTTATATCAAAGTTGTCTTGCCATGTCAACAATGAAAGCTCATTCCCTTAATCACTTTCAATGTAAGAGATATACTTACCATTATATCTCAAGCTAGATCTGGGATCTCCTTCCTTATCTTTGTTGCATCCCAATAATATGAGAACCTACAACTCGGATAAAAAGAAGCAGGAACACATTCCGCCTTGCAAGTCTAACTTGCATCTCCCAATTCGGTCTTTAACACCCGGGCCCACCACCCCTAAGGTGATGTTGACCCGTCATTAATTGAATCAACCGTCAACAGGAATACAACTCGCTATGCGCAATCCAATATCACCCCAATAATATGAGGACCCGATATTGGGGTCACTACGCATACGTCCTTACTCTTTCGAGAAGCGACGAGCTCGATCCAAATGGATCATATGCAGGCGACGAAACCCTTCGCCTTGACGGGAGACCATGGATGTCACTTATGTGATCCTCCATATCTTATTCAAATTAAATTAATTTCTATGAATCACATTCATATAATTAATTCTTCCAAGGGAATTATCAACTCTAATCATATTAGAGTATTTTTATTGGACATAATTAACTTAATCATATTAAATTAATTATTAATCCAATTCAATCAATCAAACTTGATTTTATGCTTGAATATATATATGATATTATTCTCAAAGTACGTATTAATTCGTATTTTAATAATTAGAAAAATACATCATAATCCCTCGGACATTATCCCGACCCTACCCGCTGTCATGGCCAGTACCGACGGGAGTGGGGCGGACCACATACGTTGCAACCCGCTGACCAGCGATCCCCGACTAGACACCATATCCGCCTTGGGAAAGGATAATGCCAAATTGATTATTTTGTACTTGAGATGATCATCGGTCCTTCAACCGAAATTATACCATATAGTAATCAAAACAATTTTGATTTTAAGGAAATTTGCTAGGCAAATTCCCAAGTCCTATTCAAGCAAGAAGTTTGATGATTGTAATTCCAATTATGGTTTAGATCAAATCTAATCAACTAATTGGTTGGGGCCAAGTCAACTAAGGAAATAATCATTCTCTAATATTTCACAAATATTTTTCATAATTATTTCTCGAAATTAACAATTAATTTCATTAATTGACAATCACATGGTTCTTGATTAGGAAAGCAATTTCAGCAGTGACCCCTACTTACTAAAATTGGCATATCTCAATCAATTTAAATCCAAATTAAGCAAGTCAATTTCTAAAGTTTGCTAATTTGATTTAGGACAGAACCTAAGTGATGTTTCACGCATTTCGAGGCAAGTCTAAACAGTAATTAACCCTAATCACGTTCAGATTCACAGTTCCCGCAACAGTGCATACATGTTCATTAAAACAACCATATCTCGAGCATACGAAATCCGATTTACGCAAACTCAGATCCTATGGTTTCCTTATTTAATGGGGAACATAATCCAAGTATAAAATTCGTGTTTAAACCATTTAAACAGTGCAGAATTTATTTACTAAACAGATCTGCGAAATCAAATGCGATGAAAACTTTCGCGACCTTAGCGAACCCAAGTCGTCCTCGGTTAGCGAATCATATTCGAAACCACCAACCTGGCTCTGATACCACTTGAAGGATATGGTTAGATCCTCAAGCGCATCACAGAAGCGTGAGCGTCGTATCGAATACGACGAGGAGCGACTAGTCGCACTAGTTGCTCGATGCAGCGGAATTTAAAAAATTTTGTACGACGAAACCACATGATCCAAGAACACTTCTCGGATCGTTTCGTCTAAACCACAAATAAGTAATTAGGATTACCTCTTGAAGCGTGGTTGCGATCAAGTCTCTAGACGAAGAGACCTCCTGTCTCAAGTCCGATCCGACGGAGGAGACGCTTGCGAGCGCGGGGATGAACCGCGTGCTTCTCGCAATCCATGTTGATGATCCAAGTGGCGGATCTCCTGATCTCGACACACGAGATCCAACGTCTTCTTCACGAGCGAGGCGCACCGAAGAAGACGGAGATCCACGAGCAGAAGAACGGGCAGCATAACGACGATGCCGCGGTGATGGAGAACCTCTCCATGGCATCCATGGTGGACGGCCATGAGAGGGAGAGAGAGAGAGGGCTGACCTCTAGAAAGAAAAAGAGAGAGAGAGAGTTTTGCTACAATAGCATGTGTAAAGAGAGAGCCAAGAATGCCTCTCTATTTATAGGTTTTGGGATCCATGGATCTCAATCCATGTGTCATATAAAATCAATGGATGAGATTGATTTATGACAATCCAATGGTCAAGATTGTTGTTGGTAAAAGCCAACAACTTGTGATTTAATTTTGATTAAATATATTTGATAAATCAAATAAATATAATACCAAATTAAACCACACAAATAGAGGGAGAGAAAATAAGGGAGATACACCTTCCTCTTTGGAAGGGGGGACGGCCACCAATTCCCTCAAGGAATTGGTGCCGCCCCCTCCTTTCCAAAAGGGGAGGGCAATCTCCTTGATTTTCTCTCCATCCAATTTCCAACAACAATTTGTTGGTATTTTAATTCACCAAAATAATTCTCAATTAATTTTGGGAATATTGCAATCTTGACATTGAATTATTGTGAATCAAATTCACAACCCAAAACAAAATGTAATTTACATTTTCAATTAATTAAACAATGTGTATCCAATACACATTAATAATTAATCTACTAATATAAATTATATTTAACTCTCTCTATTACATTATAAATCACATTTATAATATATTATGAATAATTGGATATTACTATCCACATTATTCTTATCCTTGATAATTAAATCATATTTAATCATCTTGGATCTCTTTATCTCATGTGTTCAAATAATATGAATCACATTCACATTATTCACATCTTTGATAATTAAATCACATTTAATTATCTAAGATAACTCTCCTTATAATATGAATCAAATTCATATTATTCATGATAATTAAATCACATTTAATTATCCATTTTCTCAATGCTCGGATACATATATCAACAATAGAATTATCCATGAACTCTTTCAAGGACAATGCGTTTTCTCCGCGAATACTTGGAGATAAGGACAGGGCGATTGTATTGTTCCACGTATAGTGACATGGATATTGAGATCACATCTCAAATCCAGATCTTGGGCCTCCCATAGATGCTTGATTAAATCAAGACCACAAATCTAATCTTCTCATTGAATCTGAATCACATTCAGATCAATGTCCAACAATTGGACTAAGATCAGATTACTTCTCTACTGAGAGGAGTCACTAAAATCCAGACCCGTTTCATCACTCCCTAGGAATGGAAGCGTCATGGTTATACAACCGTTTATGATCACATCACCCTCAGGCATTCCCAATACCTGTACATCCTGCATACTGGAAGACTCAGATTAAACCCGAAGTATTAGATCAACTTTATACTGTCTACTTCATGGTTTTATCAGTAAGTTTCTCATTCGATCATTTGGAGTTGGTATTGATCATATACTTTCCAAAAGCATATATCATACCTAGGTCTTGATCATATACTTTCCAGAAGTATATATCAAACCAATAAATTCAGTCAAGCTTCCAAAGCGAGACGACCGTGCGCACGGAATTTGATTCTTCCCAATATCTCATGAGTGAGCTCATGTCTTCCGGTTCAGTAGTGAACCTGTATGATCCCTTTGAGAGATCGTATTACTCATATGCCCTTATATGCACACCAGCGCGCCGGTGTATAGAACTTGATTAGGCCATCAACCTATTGGTCTGCCAAATGTACATACTCAGACATATAGTAACACATCTGTCTCTGGTCAGAGGATGTGTGCCTATATCATGACAGCTTATGATATAGGACTTAGGTTATCTCGATCTCGTTAAGTCAACTCTTTGACCTAACTAATCTGACACCTCTGAATCTCTATTCCTATGCAGAGGACCTGCATCAAGAGGTCGGTCAGACATCAACCTTAAAGAGATAGGATTGCCATCTCCTACTCAGGCTGGAGATCATCTCTTAATAATCATTTGACGGTGCTTGATGAGTCCTCAATCTAACTCATTAGATATTCATCTAAGCACCAGCCTCAATAATTCAATAATTGAATCAACAGCTATATGATCATTAAGATGGCCATGGTACATAACCCTAATTGTACTAAGGGACCTATTATGCAAATTATGTACTCTTTATTTCAGATTAAGGAGTGAATTGCAATAACATTCATTGCATAATGGCTCGCCGTGGGCTCACATGTCCAACACATGTGTATGCCATTCATGCTATGTAATTCTCAAGGCACTTTAGTGATGCATGATTGTTGTATTAGTCGAGATGGTGGGAGATTTCCTAGAAGTCTTCATGGATGATTTCTCGGTTCATGGTGACTCATGTCTTGTGCACTTGGATCGAGTTCTTCAAAATGTAGAGAGGTGAATCTGGTCCTCTCTTGGGAGAAGAGTTATTTTATGGTCTAGAACAATATCTTATTGAGGCATGTCATCTCCAAAAAGGGAATGGAGGTTGACCCTGCCAAGGTGGATGTAATCAGAAACTTGATCCACCAACCAACGTTAAGTCAGTACGATCACTAACAGGGCATGCTGGATTTTATAGAATATTCATTCCGGATTTTTCAAATATTGCTTGATCACTCACTGAGCTCTTAGGAATTTACATGTGTCTTGGGTCCTTTCAGCTATTGAAAAGAAAGATTATTGACTCGCCCATTTTATATGCTCTTGACTGGTCTCTTCCCTTTGAGATCATAACCGATGCTTCACATTTTGTGATAGGAGCTGTGTTAGACAAAGGCAAGCAGGTATATCATTTTCTTTTCACTACTCAAGTAAAGTCTTAGATCCTACACTGAAGAATTATACTGTTACTAAAAAGGAAATGCTCACAGTAGTTTAGGCCTAGAGAAGTTCAAATCCTATATTCTGGATGTTAAGGTGAATATACACTGATGACATAGCTATTCAATACGTAATGGAAAAAAGGACACAAAGGTACATCTTTTTAGGTGGATTTTATTACTTTGGCAATTTGATTTGGAGATTGAAGATAAACCTGGAGTTAAGAATGTTGTGGCTGATCACCTCTCCTAGATTTCACATATGGATTCCTCTGAGTTCGAACTTATTAGAGAGACTTTCTCAGACGAGTCAATTTGTGTTAATGACTCACTTCCTTGGTATACCAACATAGTGAACTACCTTGTCTCTAAGAAAGTTCCCCAAAGCTAGTCTAGGAGAAATATTGACCGATTGAAGTCGGATTCAAGATACCGATGGGAGGATCCATTCCTTTTCTTTGAAGGATCGGATTGTGTCTAGAAAAGGTGTATTCCTCATGAGGAACAACAGAATGTCCTCACTCATTGCCATACTCTTGAGGCAGGAGGATGCCACTCGGGAAAGTGAACCACACACAAGGTGCTCCAATGCGGATTCTACTGACTGACTTTGTTTCATGATGCAATTGGTTTTGTAAGGTTGTTCCCTATTTGTTAGAGAATGGGAGGGATAGTTGGATCTAGAGAAGAAATCACCATGCAAGTGATGATATTTTGTGATGTTTCTGACACATGGGGTATTGATTTTATGGGTCCCTTCCCTAACATCAATGGACATGAGCACATCTTGTTAGCGATTGATTATTTATTGAGGTGGGTTGAAGCTAGCTCAACCCGAACCACATACAACAAGACTGTCTATAAATTTGTGAAGGACCACATTATTGCTAGGTTCAGGGTTCCCATGGTACTTATTTCAGATGGAGGTAGCCATTTCGTGAATCGTGAAATGGAAATTTTGGTAAGGATTATGGATTTGATCATCGAGTGACTAGTCTTTATGATGAATCCCTGATTCATCAGCTTTATTTAGACTTACTATCCCTCTATCTTAAACTATTCACTTTATTTAACTAGTAATTAATTATATTTAACATTTAACACCTTACAAATAAATAAGGTTATCTATTTTTTTATAAATACATATTATGTGTATTATGGTTCTCTTTATTTTATGTTTTTTCTTTATTAAAAATCCCATAAAAATTAATATAATATTGTATATAATATATTGTAAATTATTTATTATATAAAAATATCAAAAATTAACAAAATAAATAAAAGAAGTATTTTTAATTCATTAAAAATACTTACAAAAGCATTAAGTTTGTATTTATGATGTACTTAGGTTTTGAGTTCTACATGAAAGTTGTAGATCTCAAAGAGATACACAACTTTCATGTTAAACAATTTTTATTTTAACTACATTTATTATTTTATTTTTATTTTTAAGATTTTATCTATTTCTCATTTTTCTATTGGGCCACATTGGCCAATCAGAGCTAGTCAACTGGACGACCCTTTGTAAGATTCTGACTTTCATTTGTACCTCATGACCATTTGATGATACGATCCTAGTCGAGCCTCTTCTGCCCCATTCTCGACCGCTTGATCAAATGATCATGCAACCCACTTCTCTCCAGTCACACCCAAAATACTCGGGTTCATCTTCATCCTCTAGAAGTTAACCTTCTCAAGAGTTGCGACCTTTCGAACCATGCAACTTCTCCTAATTATCCTCGCCGGTCGACATGGACTCTCCTCTTGATTCCTCTGTTGAGAGAGAGAACTAACTCCCTTCTCTCATACCCTAACTTATATTGATACCCTTCTCTTCATGTTAGAGATTTAGAGATGATTGGAACCACCATCTTCCAACTATTGTTGCTTGAACAAGAACTCGTCTCCTCCTATCTCTGAGGATCTGCCATTTTGCAAGACCTCCTTGAGTTCTTCCCCTTCACCTGTGATAGAGAGTGAGGGATTTAGAGAGATTATGACATGCTTTGAGTCTCAGGAGATATCCTCGATCATCTTTTCCATGTCGCAGAAAATTCAATAGTTTCTAGAGCTTCACGTACTTAGTGTGTGTCAAGGAAAGACCCCCAAGCTTCAAGCTTCGATCCCCAACATCCAACCATCCCCTTGTCTTCTTCATCACTTTTCAATTACACCTAGTTGTTCTCCCTCGATGTTTCTTTTAATTTATTCTTCAAATACACACTCCATCATCTCCATTTGACCATGCTTACACCTTCACTACACATCATTCATCTTCACGTGCACTACCTGCTCATTCTTCCTCTTCTCCATTATCATCTTTTCCTTGAACCCTTCTCCTTCTTGCACAAGAGGAGAACCCATTAGATATATGTCTTCAACCACCATCACATCCCTCAGCATACCTAATTTCAACCTTAAAACATAGACGTACGCTTCAGTTATATTCTCTAATCCATGCAGGTCTACTTCTTTTCTCAATGGTCAGAGTTTTTAAGTAACTCCAATCAAGCCTTCCACCTCCAACGACCAAGCATTGGACTATTCTAGCCATCTACAGATCATCTCTGAACCATTATCTCCTTCTCCAAGCGGGTAGCTATCTTCCTGTACCTTTAGATCGACACGAGGACCACTGAGGAGTCAGATATTCCTCATCGGAGCACTCCCTCTTCACCACCATATAAGGAGTAGAACAAAGGACACTACATGTACTGTTGGATAGTCCTCCGTCGATGAGGATCCAGTAGTTCAAAACAATGCCTAGCCTCGATATGCATTTATAGCTCCGGATCTATCTGAACCTTAGCCTAAGGATCAGAATCTGCCATGTGGCTCGAACCTACAACGCACTCCAAAGCTCGCCATCGCATGCACCTCATGTGCATGATGAATCTCCATTTCATCACCTTTATTCCTTCATTTTGGCCTTTACACCCTAGCTAAATGCATGCATATCTCTTTAATGTGTCCAAATAAACACCCGGTAATTTGTACAAAATACTATATAAAATACTGTACATTTATTGTATTTAAGTCCAAAATTAAAGAATAAAGGAAGAAAAGAAAAAGAAATGAGACACCATAGGTGTTCAGTGCCCCTAACCCTCGAGACTCAGTCATCACGATGACTTAGTCGATGAGAAATAAAGTAAGGGGGATAGGGCGGCATTTTGTATAGATCTAACAATCTAAAAACCCTAAAAATATATGCCAGTAATTACCTTTTTGGGACTTATTTTATTATTTATTATTTACATATCAAATCAATAAACTTTGTACATGAAAGTTTTAGATTAAAATACATATAAAAATACACAATTTATTTCACAATAAAATAATGTACAGTGTACATTTTACACTCAGAATAAAAATCCAAAATCCAACCTTCCCAGACTTGTATCCCCTCCATATGAACTCAAAATATACCAAAATCACTTTTAATTTTATATCATCTTTATAAGGTATTTAATGAAAATGGTTTCATTCAATTTGGAGTTAGGATGCAAAAGTTAGGTTTTGGACCCCTATTGTACAATGTATTTGAATAAAATATTCATTTTATCCATTCTTTATATTTTCATGATTTTATATTTTTATAATTTTGTAAAATTTTTTATAGTGTATGTATATTTTTTGAATACAATAAAACCATAAAGAAATCACTAAAATTAGAAAATAATGAAACACATAGATGAATATACTATACTTATACCTATATAATAAGTATACATATTTATTTAAGTGTACAGAATACATCAGAAAAATACAATAAAAATATATTTTAGTGTATATAAATAAGTTATAAATATATAAATTATGTATATAAAATAATAAATTTAAAATACAAAACAAAAATAAAATATACAAAAAATAGGTCAAAATACCTATAAATATACTTGTAGAAAGTAACATTAATAAAACACCTCGAAAAAATAAAAATAGGCTTTAAATTCCAAATAAAATTAGAAATAATTTTCATTTTATAACCTAAAAATAATTAATTCATTTACTAATTCTTTTCATTTTCCAAGTCATTTTTACCTTGGTATTTCCGGATTAGTCCACGTGGACCAAAGAGGTGCGTCCGTTTGTTGACCTGCAGTCAACTGTCTGCCCTAGGATCTGACCTGTGTTAGAACCTCACGAGACCCCAGATTTCTCCAATTTATCACACAATCCCCCTTGCCTCTCTCACCTCAAGACTTCCTCCCTTCCATGCTTCATCCCTCAGCCACCCTCGCCTGCCACTCCATGTCCGCCTACCACCACCTATCTTCACGCAATCGTCCATCAAAAATCTCGCAAAATTCGCCTATAAATAAGCCACCCTCACTCTTTTGTCTATTTGATCCTATTCTCTCCACTCTTAGCCCATCGAATTTACTCATACACCATCCGTGAGGTGGCAGCTCTCCATTGGCGAGGTTCGCAATGATGAGGAGTGTCTGGAGGTCTGGTTCCACCACCTCTGACCACCGCCATCGAGGTTCGACTTCATGAGCCTCCTCTTAGTTGAGGTTCCTTTTCAGCATTAGGTAATATTTAGGTGTTGATTTCATTTCCAGTCCTTTTTTTCCATCTTTAGTTCACATTTTAGGATTAAATCCAAGATCACCATCAACCTAGAGCTTGAGCTCCAGGTCTGAATCACAGTTCCTCCGGCTGCACCTTGCCTTGATTCCTCTTCCATAATGTTCTGATCATTTTTACGCCTCACCTTGCTATTTGCCCCTTCAATTTGAATCGAATTGAAGCGACCTGGAGCTCTTCTCCCATCTCCGCTTCAAGCTCCACCGCCCCTTCATTCCACGCTATCTCCATCTCCATTTTTGGGCCGATACCAACCGTCTCGAGCCACTCGCACTTTTTATGTAGGACTTGAGCTTTGACGATCCTATGGAGCAAAGAATCGATCACATGAAGGACCTCCAGTCCTCTTGAAAAAGTGAAGACCCCATGTCCCAAACTATGGGAGCTAGAACCATCTGAGGTTCACATGCAGTTGTAGCGAGCTCCCATGAACAAAGAGTGCTGCTTAGTGAGGCGATTGGAGCTCGGAAGAGGTCGGATTTCCAGATCAAAACACGGTCAGGGAGCTATTCTTCCCCATTCCTTCTAACTCCTTCAGCACCATCTTGTGAAGAACACGACCCAGATCTAATCTGGGTCATTCAATCAGAAGCGAAGCATCGTCCCTTTCAACCCTCCGATCCGATATGTGGCAGACATTCGACGGTTGGATCTGAAGCGTTAAGTGGTAAATTTATTAGGCACCCTCCGTGTCTTTTATAGTTTATGAATGGTTTTGTAAATAATTTAGGCCATTCAAAAAGTAGTGGAAAAAATTTCATGTACCACGTCGAACATTTTTAATATTACAAGTTGTAAACCCTCTCGGGTTCTTTTAATTGTTGTTTAATATATAAACTTCAGATACTAGTTATAAACTTTAAAGTTATTTGCACCGTGCCCCTTGCATTTATTTTTAAGTGCAAATATACCCCCTCCAGTTCAAATATTTTTATGTATGTTTATCTATTTTTATAAATATTATATGTGCTCTAAAAAATGTAGAAAAATAGGATAATGTGCCTGATGTAGTGTTCTTTCACGCCATAATTTTTATTTTGCATTTCACTTATACTTCCTACTTATTAAAAATCAAACAGTGCACATATTCCCTATTTGCTGTTAAAAATCCAAAAAATTATATAATCATATTTCAAAATTCCCAAAAAAGTATGTTTTTATTGTAGTATCTAGTACCCCTAGACCAAAAATCCCTAAAAATAGAAAACAAAAATGAGAAAAAAAATTTAAAAAGCTCCAAAAGCATATTAAAAATATAAAAACTCTTCAAAAACCTAAAAAATATTTCTTCATGTTATGTAATTTTATATATATACTAGAATATATTAAATTGATTTGGAAAAGTTTGGAGAATTTTTGATATTTTTTAACCCCAAATCAATTTGGGCTATTTACTGAATCCTTGTTTTGGGATATTTTGTACTTTAAAAATACCTAAAAATTAGCAAAATTACTCGAAAAATCAAAAAAGCAGTAAAACATTATAAAAATGCAAAAACATGTTATTTTTCTATTTTAACTATTTTTACCTATATTTATTTGTATATTATTCTATAGTGTATTATATATCCATATATAGTAATATATAAGTTATAATACTATTTTTATTATAAATATTTTATAATTATTTTAGTTAAAAAAGTATATCATAAAAATATATAAAAATTATTTAAAAATTTCTTAAAATATTATATGTCAAGATATACAAAACCTAAGTAAATAGTGTGCATATCTTCATACATTTTTATATATATGTTGTTTATTTATAAAATAAAATACCCGTGCTACATGCGTGTTCATTGAGTTCGACCCTTACTGCTTGTCCACTAAACACATTCAGTTTAGGGTATAATAAATTTTGATCCACATCCCATGCTTTTGTTGCTGCATTATTATTGTGGGTCGATTGTTGTTCTAATAAGGTTTTCTTGGTGAAGAATCACTTCAACGACTTTGTTCCCGCCTTATGTAGAGCGAACAATCCTCTCCCTTGAATCATTCTGGATGAACATATGGCACCGTTGTTGGGAGGAACAGATCATAGCACATTTTGTGCTTATTTTATTTTGATAATTATTTGATTGTTCTAATCCATGTTTTTATGTTGATATATCTTTCGAGGGACTGCTTGGCGACAACTATCTCTTAGGACGTGGGAGCACTCGAAACGAGCGGAGGTTAGCCTTCTACTTGTGTGCCAACAAGGAGAGAGCAGGAGAGAGGAGCAAGGAAAGGAGAAGAGAATCCCAGCTTAGTTTTTATTTTCTATTGTGTGAGGAGAGTGATTTATTTTTTAGTGCACGAGTAATTGTTTTACTAGGGGCCTCATCGTGGTTTTTCATGCTTTCTCACCTTTCTTTTATTTTGTTTCTCGCATTCTTAGCTTTCCACCTTTGTTTTATTTGTTTTGTGGAATGAGCGTATTTCTTGCTTGGCAAAGTAGTTCCAAACACCTAATAGAAGCATGGTCATATAGTTCTTTACATTTGGACTTAGTGAAAAATAAATGTTGCTTATTTGGACTTGAGATCGAGCATTGAGAGAAAGTTCTGTACAATGCTTGCAGGACCCATTGTGGCAGCTATCAATGAACTTCCCAGACCAAACTTTTGGATCTTATTTCTAAATAATTAGCAATTGGTTCTTCACGATATATAACAATTCTTGTTTAGGAAGATTTCTATTGTTTGCATATCGTACATATAGCATAGCTTTATATATTCTGTTTTGCATCATGCATGGAGAGAGAGCTGGGAAGCACTGTAAGTAATTCTTACTTTGCATGCATCATTAGTCACTAAGGTAAGATTTCCATCTTAGTGATGACTTGCACATCTTTTCCATCCTCTCCCCCTATGTTTATATCACTTAGGATTAAAGGAAAAATACAAAAAAATAGTTAGGCGGTTTGCTCTGAAAAATACTCAAGAAAATTGAAAATCCAAAACTAAAACAAGGGGACTGCTAATAGAACTTTGACCTTAATAAAAATCGTAATGGACATCATTATTTTGGGTTCATAAAGCCCTCATTATTTTCAGATACACTCCAAAGCGAGTAAGGCACGACCCATAAGGAATAGAGCCCAAATCCCGATCTATGTGCTTTGATTATCACCTGGGATGACGAAGTATAGACGCTTCTATCATACTTGATCGAGTAGAGGCTTGTCAAGCACAATGCTCTTGACTTGTGTAGAGCATCCGATTTGGTCTGAAGTACTGAGCATAGTCCATGCCCTCACGGTTTGTCTATCTCATCGGATTGCGTTCGAGTAGGTTCTTGCACGCTCGCGGGTGATTCAGTTGCGAGCGAGGTCCAAAGTAGTGGTTTCTCCTATTGGCTTCCTCTCTTATTCTTTGGTTGAGTAGCTCCCCATGCTTGAGATGAAAGACCTTTCAGTGCGTAGATCACAAGTTACAAAGGAGGTGGAATAAGTACAAGGCATTTTTCTGGGAGTACACACGCTCCTATAGGGATAACGCTCATAAGGACTTGTTATAAGATCTTTCCTGCAAAACAAAAATAAAATGGAAAAGATAAAAATAGCCGAACTCTGATGGCTTCACCTGTGTTGAGTTGGTGAACCCACATTCGTATGGTGTTTGTTGATTTTAGTTATGTTAAAAGATCAGTCCTACACACTTTGTGCCATTTTTACTTTCCTTTGTCTTACTCTTTACTTGCCTCCGCTCTCTTTTAGCCTTATACTGATGTACATTCCTTTTGATTCTCGTTGACCAAAATATCTTTCATCCAACTCAATCTTTCTCTTCACCTTCAAGATGGCAACTCACGAATGGCTTAGTCGGGACTCTGATGACACCAACATCAACTTCGTGCTCTCGCCTTTTCCAATAATTTAGGGTGATTCCCGAGAACCCAATTTGGACTTCGTGAACCAATCTCCAGACTCCCCAATTTCTTTAATAGTTCGAGATCTCTCTTGTCCCGAACTCTGCCCATTTTGGATGGTAATTGATTTAACTCCTTACACTTCATCATCCTTAATGAAATTATGTGTTTACCTTAACATAGAAAGACTTATTCCATCTGGTGATTCTATCTAGATTGATCGGGGCATCATTCCATGTGTAGATCATGAGCCTGATCTGGAGCCAGAGATTTTATCAGATACAGATTCAGATAAAGAGATGGCTCCTGGAGGAAAAGGGAAGGGACCACATCACCCACCACAACCACAACCAGAGTAGGGCCAACCAGACCAAAATGTCATGAATATCCAGCTTCTCTTCTCCATTCAGGCGATACAGCATCAGATCACCGACCATGCGTTGGCCCAGGTCGCCTTCCAGGACACGCTCATTGATTTGAGGATGAGGAGAGACATCCCAGGATGAGGAGGAAGAGAAGAAGAAGAATGAGCAGGTGGAGGCTGTACAGGCCCTACAGAAGAAGCCCAGTGGAGAGGACCAAACCCACTCTCAAGGAAACCTACAACCCTGGAGCTGGGCATGTTACTTAGTGGATTCAAATCCCAGTTATCCATGCCCATTTTGAATTGAAGCCTCAACCCTTGTAACTCTTACCAAGCTTCCACGACAATGCAAATGAAGAGCCATATATCCACCTGCAGTAATTCACGCAAATATGCGGTACACCGCACTACCCTAACGTACTTTTAGGAGTAGTCAAGAAGACAACATTCCCGTTTAGTCTCCAGGGCAAGGCCCTTCATTTGATCAACCACTTGGGGAAGGTCGTCACGACATGGGAAGAGCTTAAGTCAACCTTTCTTCATAAGTACCACCCACTTGGGCGGCTCAACCATACACATGCCCATATTGCCAATTTCACCGAAGCCACCCATGAAACCATTCATGAGGCTTGGGAGAGGTTTATTGAGTAACAAGAGAGATGTCCCCATCATGACATTCCTAGGACCAGCTTGGTACAACATTTCTTCGGGGGACTTACAGTTAAAAGTCAAAAGCTCATGGATGTTGAGTGTGGCGACTTGCATTTCAACAAAGACAAGGATGTTGTCTGCCAGATCTTCGAGGAAATGACCGAAGGAGAGGCCTCCTTGTAGTCATCTCGAGATATCAACGCCAGCCCCACACTTTCCAAAAGCCAGTTCATATGGCATCTTCACATGAGCCGGACAAGGACGAGAGCTCCAACTTGCACATTATAGGGAGCCACATGTCCAAGGTGGATATCATAGAGAAATGATCATAGGACCTCGAGAAACTTGCTATAGAGGATATCGAATCTGGACAAGTTTGACCAGATTATGAAGCAACTGGAGCTGCTGGTCAGTACGATCAGCTCCTGCAATTTCGGGACTGCATCGGCTACCACTCCCTCTAAGTCGAAGGAACCAGCATTGCAGTAGCCTCCTCAGCAAAGTCAGACCTAGCCAGAGGCCCAACACATATATTACATGCATACCCCTGAGCTGACATCTCCGCAGCAGCCACAACAACCGGTAGTATACCAATCCGAGCATCAACCCATGCAAGATACATGTTTCCCTCCTCCACCTCTCATTCAAGAGGTGAATGGTGTTTGGGCTAACAATGCACAACAGACTCGTCTAAGAGAACCTCAACAAGGCCAACAATCAAGCAACCATTAGTTCCCTCAGCAACAAGGAGAGAGATTTGTCCATAATCAACCTCAGTACCACATGCAGTCTCCACAATATTAGGGTAAGTAGAGATAGAACCAGTACAAGCAACCACAGTACCAACAGAACTAGTAGTACTCGGTTGTGCCATATAAGAATCCTCCTCAGCATCAGCAGCAATACCATCCTTCTCCTCATTACCAAAATAAGTATGCCCACTAGCAACATCAACAACAATCCCAACATCAATGTAGACAACACGCCGAATCATTCGAGGATGCCCCACATGTGAACCCCACCTTGGATTGCTTGGCCCAGCTAGTGAAAAGGCTAACAGAGATGAGCCAGAAACTCGATGACCTTACCATCGCGAAGACCTCCATTCCAACACAAGTGAAGGCTAACCCCGATATTTTGCAAGAAAGAGCAGGTAGTCTGTGATGTTCTATCTGGACTAATTGAGTCATATGTGAATGATTTGTTTGTCTCAAATGCTTTCACTCTCAGGAGCGACAGGATTCTACAGTCGACGACCACCATGAAGGGGAAGAATAAAGCTTCACCAGGAGAATCATCATCTTCTGCATCAGCCGATCCAGAATCCGGGCTGGGTGAGGAAGAAGAAGACAGAGGAGAAGCACCAAAAAGCCAACAAAATTAGAAAAATCATAAATGCCAAAAATAAAGCACTAGCAACAATAGTCGGAGCATCAACCAACCGACCTTGGAGGAAACCATACCTGCAGTTGATCCAGTGCATGTCGATGGACCCTGCCTGTAGATTTTGGATGCTCGGTTTTCTTTGATGGCCCTGCTCAATTTAGTCATCCATTTGTACAGCCTGATGGGGGCATAAATTTTGATGTAAATAAGAACACTATTCCTACTGCTGCTTTTGATTCTGTAAATATTCCTATTCCGAACTCTTTGAGAAAATAAAAAAAAATTAAAAATTTGAAAAGTGTCTTGTTTAATCCCGATGTTATCGAGATTATTCAGAGTCTTATGCTTGAATACCCTTGTTCAAAGCCATCAAGTACATGCCTAACATCAAGAAAGGTCTGAAAGAAGCATGTACTTTAAAGAGTCAACTGCACAGAGCTCAAGAAAGAAATGTAAAGCATACTTTAACTGCAGCTAAAGTAAATACAATCAACAATCTCCCGACAAAAAAGAAGGATATGGGAGCTCTTCTAATCAGATGCTAGATGTTCGATCAGGAGTTCGATCGAACTCTACTCGACAATGGATCCTCTATCAACCTAATGCTCACTTCACTACTCAAAGAGTTGGGTTGTGGCCACTCAAGTCTACTAGAATAATTCTGCAGTTCACAGATACATCCATTAAGCGGCCTCAAGGAATTTTGGAGGATGTCATCATCACCATTTAGGGAATGCAGCTCCCTGCAGACTTCATCATGCTAGACATGGACACCTCAGCTCCTCTTCTGCATACCTCGATAATCCTTGGATGACTGTTCCTTCAAACTACCGAAGCATTGGTGAACTATGGAACCGAACATATTACTTTTCGCTCGAACAATGACAAGGTACCAATTGAGATGATCTAAGTGCAGAAATCGTCAGAGCCTGCATCAAACGAGAGTGAGCCTACAAAATAATGAACTGAAGACTATGACTTTCTTGTTGAAATCAGTGATACAATATGTTTATGGATGATATTGAAACCCATGCATTTCTCTCCATAAAAGAACTAGTGGATATCACAATAGAGTTTTTAAATATCCTCGATGATGAAATTTTTGCTGAGTAGCCTGATGAATACATCTATGGCCACATGTCCTTGGTGGAGCAAGAGGCTACATTCAAAACTTTTTTGAACAAGATTATGTGATAGAGGAATTCTGTGTTGCATTAAATGCAAAGACAATAGTTCCAATGATGGACACCATACAGTTGTATGGTTTGACACCATCACCATGCATAATAACTGAAGTCACCACAGAGCTGAACTAGACAGCGCCTGATCTCAAACCACTTCCAGCAAATATGAAGTACGCCATCCTTGCAGGTGCGTAGAACTTGTTCCTCATGATTATCAATTCACAACTGGTCAAGGAACAATAATCTCATTTGCTTGAGTCCTGGAAAGAAACTGCAAGGCCATAGGATGGAAACTTTTAGATCTCCATAGGATTAACCCCTCATTGTGTTCGCATCACATATACCTTGAAGAAGACAAGAAGACTTCTCGAGAGTTTTAGCGAAGATTAAATCCAAATCTCTGAGAGGTGTAATGAATGAGATCACAACATGCTGTGATGCGGTATTCATATATCCCATCTCCGAACTTGAAATAGGTGAGTCCCTTACACATTATGCCAAAGAAATCAAGTATCACCATGGTCAAGAATGGCATAGGAGAGGAGATATCAACCAGATTACCGACATCTTGGCGCATCTGTATGGACTACAGATGCCTGAATCTAGCGACCAAGAAGGACCACTTCCCGCTCCCCTTCATCGACCAGATCGTAGAGTGATTGGCTGTAAAGAAATATTTTTATTTCTTGGACGGATACTATGGATACAATCAAGTTGCTATAGCTCCTAAAGATCAAGAGGAAACAACCTTCACATGTCCATTTGGGACCTACGCTATCCGCAGAATGCCATTCAATCTATATAATGCTCCAACGACATTCCAGCGATGCATGTTAGCCATATTTGCAGATATGGCTGGGAGTTTTCTTAAGGTTTTCATGGATGACTTCTTAGTCTACGGAGTTAGCTTCGATTAGTGACTATCTTATTTAAATCAAGTCTTGAAGAAATGCTGTGAAGTGAACCTTATGCTCTCGTGGGAGAGGAGCCATTTTATGGTGACTGAGGGTATTGTACTAGGCCATGTCATATCAAAACATGGCATGGAGGTAGATCCTGAGAAGGTGGATGTAATCTCAAAACTTGAGCTACCTAAGAATCTGAAACAAGTCAGATCATTTTAGGGCATGTTGTTTTTTACCAGCAATTCATCAAATTCAGTAAAATTGCTCGACCTCTGACTAAGCTTCTGGGCAAGGAGGCTGATGAAGGAGTCCTCTAGGCATTCAAAGCTGCTGAAAGAACTAATTAACCATGCCTCTGTCATTCAACTGCCTGATTGATCTTTCCCATTTGAGATCATGACAGATGCATCAGACTACACCATTGGAGCGGTTCTAGGACAACGAATAGACAATATTCCATTTACAATTCACTATGCTAGCAGGACTCTAGATGAAGCTCAGAGAAACTACATTGTCACTGAAAAAGAGCTGCTAGTTGTCATCTTTGCCCTGGAGAAATTCAGATCCCACATGCTTGGATCCAAAGTTATAGTTTATACAAACCACTCTGCCATCAAGTACTTACATGCCAAGAATGATTCCAAACTGAGACTTATTATATGGATCCTTCTACTCTAAGAATTTGATCTTGAAATCCATGATAAACCTGGAGTTAAAAATGTGGTGCAGATCACTTGTCAAAATTACCAGATCTGGATACTCTTAAGCAGAGCTTATTACCGATTACAGAAACTTTCCCATATGAATCCATTTTGTCACTCATCTCGCTCCCCTGGTTTGTCGATATTGAGAATTTTTTTGTATCCAAGAAAACTCCACAAGATTGGTGAAGCTGAAACTCGATAAATTCCTATCGGATATTCATTTCAATTAGTGGGAGGATCCTTATCTCTTTTGTGAGGGACAGATTGCATCTGGAAGAGGTGTATCTCTCAGGAGGAAGTTCAAAGTGTCCTCGAGAATTACCATGCTAGAGAATCAGGAGGACACCACTCTGGGAGAAGAATGATAGCAAAAGCTCTACAATGCGGCCTTTGGTGACCGACTCTATTCAAAAATGCAAAAGACTTTATTAAACATTACACAGACTGTCAGAGACTAGGTGACACTATTGGGATGAAAGACACAATACCTCTAAAATACATTCAGATTTCAGACGTGTTTAACGCATGGGGCATTGACTTCATGGGCTTGTTTCCCAACAGTCCGAGTTTTGAGTATATTTTGCTTGCTGTTGACTAAGTGAGTTGTTGGGTGGAGGCTATCCCAACTTGAGCCACCAACGGTCGCACCGTCTGCCGGTTCCTGAGGAAAAATACCATTGCAAGGTTAGGGATCCCTAAAAGTCTTATATTAGACGAGGGTAGCCATTACATCAATAGAAAGGTGAAGAAGCTGACACAGGAATTCCGCATTGAACATCGTGTCACCTCTCCGTACCACCCACTATCCAAGGACATGGCAGAATGTTCAAATAGGGAAATAAAGACAATTCTGCAGAAGCTTGTACGTCCTGACAGGAAGAACTGATCACGGTTTCTTGATTCCATTCTTTGGGCCAATCAGACTGCCTACAAGTCACCTCTAGGAATGTCTCCCTACTGCTTGGTTTATGGCAAGCCATGCCATTTGTCCAGAGAACTCATTCACAAATCTATATGGACAATTAATGTATGTAATTTGGATCCCAAGAAGGACGGAAAGAACAAAAAGCTATATCTGAATCGACTTTTCGAATTCTGCTAGTATGCATACAATAATAGCCTAATGTACAAAGAGAAGGTCAAGAAGTGGCACAACAAACACATCCGTCGCAATACTTTCGAACCAGGTCAGAAGGTTTGGTTGTTTGATGCAAAACTCAAACTATTTCTAGGGAAGCTGAAAAGCAAATGGACCAGGCCTTTTATTGAAACACGTACGTGGCAATGGAAGCATTGTGATGCCTAGACTGTCAGCTGATGCACATCCATTTGTGATTAACGAGCAGTTACGTAAGCCTTATCTTGAACATGATACGTTTCTGTCCATGGTAGATTCGATTCAGGTGGTCTATGATGAAGAGCTTACAACCACAACATCAACACAATTAGACGAGGCCATCAAAAACATTTTTTACTAGTTAATATTTTCTTCTTTTCATCTTTTCTTCTTTTTGTTTTCATTCTTCAAATTCTTTTTTCCGTGTTGCTCTTACCCCATTCATCTATTCTATACTTACAATATGCTTCATCCTAAGTATAGGGGGTGAGCGCCCTCAGATTAGTCATTCTTTGATCCCTCTCCTGTCTCCTCAACTCTTGATAATCTATCTATACTTAGGGATATTTTACCCTAAGTATAGAGGGAGACAGGCTGAGCCGATGATTCATTTATTCGTTCCCACCCTCAACCCTCCCTACATATAGAATACGGTATGCTATACTTAGGATTAATTTATTCTAAGTATAAGGGGATGATCGACTTCTTATTCTTTATTGAATCATTGTAGTATAGACTTTTCTATACTTAGTACGAGTTATGTCTTCCTTTTCTATTCGATCTATGAGGACATAGATCAAGCTAAGTATAGAAGGGTCAATATAAACTCTGTATATATTTTAGACATAACTCGTACTTTCGTATTTTCAATAAGTATGGCTAAAATACAAAAAAGAAAATGCTTGTATAAAATTCATTAAAATTATTTGTATATACCGATTAAGAAATCAAGAAAAAATATTTTGCAAAATGTTTGAAAAATGATTGTAAAATCTTTTTAAAAATATTTTGAAAGCTGTTGAAAAATATTTTGTAAAACGTTTTCAACCTGTGTAGAATGTTTTGTTTATAAAGAATTCTTTTCTTTGTTTGAAATAAAAGGTTCTGAAAATCTATTTGCAAATGGTTTGAAAAATAGTTGCAAAAATAGTTTGAAAAATCTATATATACTATTTGAAAAATCTTTGTAAAATGATTTTCAAATGTTGTAAATGCTTGCAAAAAGTATTTGTCAAATCAGCTTGCAAAATAAAGTTTTCAAAATATTTTCAAAATCTTTTCAAATTATCTTGAGAATTATGTACACAATCCAAGCAAATAAAAACCTTTTACAAACATAACACATTAACTTGTAAATAATAATTAAATAATTGTAAATACCTCTTGTAAATTCATAAATCCTAATCCTTTATGCACACCCATGTAAATATCTATATGTAGTTCTTTTCCCAAAAAATTTGTTGTGAAAAATCCCTAAAAAATTTCAAAACTAAAAATCTCAAAAACATTTGCAAAAAACTTTTTCAAAATTGCATAAAAAATTGCAAAACTTTTCAAAAATCCCCAATAAAAACAAAATCAGAAAATTGCTTCAGAATTTTTTTCTTGTAGTGTACAAAGCATTCACATTTTTCATAGTAAACTAGACAATTGAACAAGTCCAAATAAAGTCTGCAGATAGGAGCTTGGAATAGACCTTAGTACACTTAATTTCAGAAGTACCCATTGAGGACTGGAAGTGGAGATATTTCAGTTCACCTTGACTTAATTCTTTAGGTTCCATAAGACTACATTCAAGAATCAATTCAATGTGCCTAAATAGAACCCTTCATATCACCCGTAAGACTCTTGAGACAGTGACTTGACTGGAAACCCTGCTTCTAGCACTTAGCTCAACTCAGATGGACTGTTAAAAAATCTTGGAATCTAAGTCAGGACGATGCAAGGTCGCTTCGTCAAGGGTGGCTCAGGAACCATTCTTGAGGGATACTGACGCCGGTACTCTATCCAACTTCTTTTGGTAACAATGATATCTGAAGACTGGAGATGGATTGAGACAATGCTTCGAATGAAGAATGGTCTAACTTTCTCTAAGACCCCAAAAAATAGGTGGAACAAAAGATGCTATATCCACCATAAGAAATATTGCAGAAGCTGTACAAAGTCAAACAAAAACATCCAAAGAATCCTACACCCAAAAATTCCACCAAACTTCGAGCCTCAAAAGAAGCCTGCTTCTCGGTGAAGAATCAGTTACACTGACCGAATTCACAAGGGAATGACGACTACATTGGTCCACTCCCACTTCTTTTCATATTCTTCCAACTTCTTCCCCATTCAGTTGTAAAGATCGGGAGCACCTGACCTTAGAAGGGAATATCTGTCTCTACAAGGATTAGTTATCAGAAGAGAAGACACCTTGATAGTTAACCGATTTTGTCTGGGGAGAGCTGAACAATTTCATACACATGGTTCTATCACTTTAAGGTAGCAAGAGTATGTGACTGAGAGGAGGGTTCTGACCTGGCTATGAATTGGACTGGATGGTAGGAGTATGGAACCTAAGGGCTGTTGTGTCATACTTCTTGACTTCCATGTGGTTCCGAACACACCATTAATCCAAAGGCCTTATCTGAGCTCCAAACTTTGACTTTATTAAGAAAAGTTTAAAAGTAAAAAATTATTCCAAGTTATTTTTTTCCTTTTCTTTATTTCTCTTTTCTACACTTATAGGTATAAGTGTTTGCTAGGTACTAGCAAAGGAAAGTATAGGGGGTGATGAATCTCCAATTCATCACCTTTATTATTTCATTTTGGCCTTTAAACCCTAGCTAAATGCATGTATATCTCGTTAATGTGTCAAAATAAACATGTGGACCAACTAGGTGCGCCCGTCTATTGACATGCTGTCAACTTTCTGCCCTAGGTTCTGACCTGTGTCAGAACCTCAAGTGACACCCGATTTCTCTGAATTATTACGTAATCCCCCTCACATCTCTCACCTTGAGACTTTCACCCTTCAATGATTCGTACCTCAACCACTCTCATCAGCCACTACATCTCCACCTACCACCGTTGATCTTCACTCAATTGTCCATCTAAAATCTCCCAAAACTTGCCTATAAATAAACCATGCTCACCTCTTTTGTCTTTTTGATCCTTTCCTCTCCACTCTTAGCCCCTCAAACCTACTCATACGCCATCTGTGAGGTGACATCTCACCATTGGTGAGGTTCGCAGTGAGGATGAGTGTCTGGAGGTTTGGTTCCACCACCTCTGGCCACTGTCATCGAGATTCGGCTTCCTGAGCCTCCATCTCAGTTGAGGTTCTTTTTCTGCCATATCTAGGTAATATTTAGGTGTATATTTCTTTTCCAGACCTAATTTTCCATCTTTAGTTCACAATTTAGGATTAAATTCAAGATCACCATCGACCTAGAGCTCGAGCTCTAGGTCTGAACCAGAGTTCCTCCGCATGTACCTTACCTCGATTCCTACTCCATATAATTTCTGATCATTTTCTATGCCTCACCTTTTCCATTTGCCCCTTCGATTTAACCCGAATCTAAGCTATCTGAAGCTCTTCTGTCATCTCCGCTTCGAGATCCACCGCCCCTTCATTCCACACTGTGTCCATCTCCATTTTTAGGCTGAGACCACCCGTCTCGAGCCACTCACGTTTTTTGTGCAGGACTTGAGCTTCGAGGATCCCCTAGAGCAAAGAATCAACCACCTGAAGGACCTCCAGAGCTCTTGAAATAGCGAAGACCCCATATCCAAAACAGTGGGACTTGGAACCACTTGAGGTTCACCTGCAACTACAATACGCTCCCAGGAATGAATAGTCCTTCTCGGTGAGGCGATTGGAGCTCAGAGAAGGTCGGATTTCACGACCAAAGGACGATCGGGCAATTGTTCTTCCCCGTTTCTCATGATGCCTTCAGCACCGTCCGATGAAGAACATGTCCTGAATCTAATCTGGGCTGCTCAATCCAAAACAAAGCGTCGTCCCTTTCAACACTCCTATCCAACACGTGACTGGCATTCGATGGTTGGATCCGAAGCATTAAGGGGTAAATTTCTTAGGCACCCTCTACATCTTATGTAATTTCTGAATGGTCTTCTCAATAATTTAGGGCATTTGAAAGTAGAAGACAAATTGCATGTACCTCCTCAAACATTTTTAATATTGTAATATAGTCCCTACCAGTCACATGCACTAGCACGTGTTATTTTGTAAAAATTGCATGTAAACCCTCTCATGTTCTTTTAATTATTGTTTAATATATAAGCTTAAAATATTAGTTATAAACTTTTAGGCTATTTGTGCCACATTCATTATATTTATTTTTAATTACGAATATACCCATGGTAGTTCAAATATTTTTGTGTATGTTTATCATTTTTTTATAAATATCATCTATGCTCCAAAAAATGTAAAAAATATAATAATGTTCATGATGCAGTGTTCTTTCACACCATAATTTGTATTTTGCATTTCATGCATATTTCATATTTATTAAAAATCATATAGTGCATGGATATTCTCTGTTTGCATTAAAAATTCCAAAAATAATTATAAAAAATCATGTTAAAAAATTACCAAGAAATAGTATGTGTTTATTATATTATTAGAACCTCAGATCAAAATTCCCTAAAAATAGAAAAAAAATGAGAAAAAAATTAAAAAGTCCAAAATCTTATAAAAATATACTAGAATATATTAAAATTTATTTGGAATATTTTTAAGGCTTTTTGCTATTTTAAACCCCTAATCAATTTGTCATATTTATTTAATCCATGTTTTGGGATATTTTAGACTTTCAAAATACCTAAAACATAGATAAAAATACTCGAAAAATCACAAAAATGGTATAAAATTTAAAAAGACAAAAATTTTCTTTTGCTTTTTTTTACTATTTTTACCTATATTAATAAGTATATTACCCTATAGTGTATTATATATCTATATATAGGAATATATAAGTTATTATAATATTTTTTATTATAAATGCTTTATAATTATTTTAAATAAAAAAGTATAACAAAAAATTATTAAAAAAATAATTAAAAAAATATTATATTTTAAAACCCACAAAAACCTAAGTAAACAGTGTGCATATTGATGAATCTGTGATTCATCACCCTTAAAGTTGAAAATAGAGCCTTGTTCCCAAGTAATTAGGAGCATATTTCCACTAATATTACATAATTAGCATTTATGCATGCATTGATAACATTTGCATTTTATCATCCGCATCTGCATTAAATAAGAAGCAGAGTCATCTGTAAAAATCACCCTTCTGTATATATTTTACACTAACCCTAAATCTTATAAATTCACTCTATACTGTATATACTACTAATAATAATATAAGAAAAATACCAAAAAATGCTAACCTGTAAAATTGACAAATAAAACCCCAAAAACAAGTTATAGACCATGAACCTTAGAATGCACATATCTCTCTCATATAGCCTCCCATATAGGTCTACTCACTTTTAAATTAATATACATTCAGAGACCTTCAAAATGAGATCCATTTCATTTAAATCGGAGCTCATATGCAAAACTTGGGTTTTGGGCCCCCATTGTATACTATATGTCTTTATATTTGTACCCTTTTATTTTATTACTTTATTCGACATCGTTTCCATTTTTGGTCAACATGAAACTTGTAGACATCATAGAGATCTACAACTTTCATGTTTTAAGTTTTTCCAAATTCGGCCATTTATTCCCTCTTATTTCATATTCTTCCTCAGCTACTCTGATTGGGCCACGTGGCGCCCTCTGGTTGCGCCACGCAGCCCTACTCATCAGACGCCATGTGTCCCTCTTTCCCCACCATCCGATGGCGCCTCCTTCCTCCAGATCTCGGTCGTTCACGTCGCATCACCTTGCAACCATCTGATCGAGGCCCAGATCGCATCTGGGCCGTTCTCCTTCGCCTCCATCTCAGTGTGCCACGTAGGACCTTCCTCGACCACCCGATCATAGCCCCGATGATACCATCTACACTGTTCATTCTGTTCAAAACCTGACCCTTGGATCTTCATCCTAGATCTCATCCACGCTGTTTGTTTCTGCCTCATTCTCATCCCTCCACGTGGCCACATCTCCACCGTTGGATCATCCTCCTGATCTCATCCAGATCACTCGCTTCCGCCTCAACCTCAGCTCTCCACGTGGTGCCTCCTGCGCCTCTCGATCCTCCATCCATAGATCGCATCCCCGCCATCGATTCCCAGGATATCGTCACCCTCTGATCCAACCCCTAATATCATCTCCACCATTCTCTTGCGCGTACACCTATGCCTGCCACGCGTCACGCGCAACACCCTTCGATCACACTGCCAGGATCTAATCGCGACCCTTCTCTTGCGCCCATCTTCTGGCTGTTGGATCACGAGATCCAATGATCCAGAGCTCGTCTTCCACCTCCGACTGTCTTCCTCGTGTACGTCGCCCACCTCACGTCACCTCCTCCCCCTTTCTATTTTTGGCGCCACCACGACCACCATCTTCACCCATTGACCGGTCCACGACGTTGCCCTGACCTCCATCATCCTCGCCAGCACCCATGATACTCATGACGTCCTCTCCTTCGCTCCAGAAACTCCACGTACACCACCCTCTCCATCACCTGCACCTCCATCTCTTCCCTATAAATACCCCATCTCCGACGACCGTCCATCCTATCCGCCAGAGTGAGAGGCATCCTAGAGCTCCTAGCTACCCATTAGTGATAGAAATTGTGAGTGAAAGTGAGCGATGACATGCCTTCACCTCCAGTGAGATCCATGACGTAGCCACATCGTGCCGCAGCTCCTCCGACGAGCTGCTTGAGCTCGGGCCCTATACAGACCCTCGAGCGACGACCGGAAGCGTCCTCCGAGCTTCCAATCCACAGGTAGATCCCTCCATTCCTCCTCTTATCTTCTTCTTATTTTCCTTTGTTTTTCTCCTAATGTTTCCGCTATCCTCGATTGACACCGCTCTCCACCAACTTTCCACCGAGCTCCGCCTTGGAGCTCTGATATTCGCAGACCCCTTGCACCCCCACGAGCACGAGCGCATCTTTTCTGGCACCCACTAACACTGTAGGTACCATCTACGTCACTGATTGGACATCTCATCGTAGCTCCTTCGAGCTTCATCGCCGCTGGCCTCCAGATCGCCTCCGCTTCCCTCAGACATCCCGGCGGCTTCGTGATGCATCTACGATCGATCCAAGCTAATCAACAGCCACCAACGAGCTTCACCGGCCACGGGGATGGACGGCGGAGCCAGACCCCCTTCACCGGAGCCCCGCCAAGTCCGCCGCAGGAGGCGATGGTCCGGAGGAGATGACACACAGTCACCGTTGGATCATCTTAATCTAATGATCTTCATCGCGACACGTCGCCCTCGCCTTCGACCTTCAGCCGCCGTTGGATCAGGAGGATCTAACGGCCGACACACAGCCATGCCGCCTCTCGCCCGCAGCTCCAGCCTCCGTTGGATTCATCTCGGTCCAACATCCCGTGTCATGCCACGTCGCCTCGCTCTAGAAGCCATCGCCTCCGTTGGATTCATCTTGATCCAACGGTTCATAGGCGCTAACCAGATGTTGGATCTAACCAGATCTAACGATCCAACGGTCGCCACGTCACGCCCTCCGAGCCTCTTCCCCGACCCAAGGCTCGGAGCACTTAAAGCAGCACCCGAAGCACTCCCGAACCTGCAGAGATTCCGAGCCGACCTCCGATCCTCCGACACCTCCCGAGCCTAGCATCTCACGTGTATCTCACGTGAGGACTGGGTAAATTGCATCAAGGCCCATGCAAGTTTTCCAGAATCACAATTTTATCCCTACTAGGCGCTTCACATGAGGAGGACGTGTCCCCCTGGAAATTTTGCATCCATACCCCCAGTATTATTGGTATTTGCACTTTAGTCCCTATATGCATGTTTTATTTCAAGCAATTTTAATTCTTGTCTTGCATTTCAGTCCCTGTGTTTGCACACATATCTAGGCATTCATTTTTCATTCTTTTTAAATTACAAAAATTGCATATTGTAGTAGAACTTGCGCTTTATCTTTGTGACACGTGTCATATTTTTGTGAGCTTCATAGATTTTAATATTATTATTCTTGTGGAACTCGACATAATTTGCCCATTGTGTGCTTGAAATTAATTATTAAATTATTTGTTGCTCCAAAAATCACCATAAAATCAAATTAGATTTAGTTTAAGTTAATCTACATTGTGCCCAAAAATCAAATCATTTACACACATATTGAGGCCTGAATAAATTCATTAGTATTTTGCTAAATTGATTTTTAATAGGTCCAAATTACATCATTTTTTAAGTTTATTAATTTTCCTGGATTCCTCTCACATAGATATATCTAGGATAATTTTTATATCTAAAAATAATGTGCTTTAGTATTTATTAAAATTAAACTTGCAAAAAATACCCTACATTCATATTAAATTCATTTTTAATTCATTCATTCGGAGTTTAAAAATTCCAAAAAAATTACAGTAGCTTAGTTTCATTGATATCATATTCTGGTCAAGTTTCATTAATTTTGGATTTAATTTGATTAACATTCTTGATTTAACTTAAAATTTGGCTTGAAATTGCATTTTATTTTCCTTAATTGCATAAAAAAGAACAAAAATATTCTCCTGAAAATCTGACATCGTAATTAACTCAAAATTTACCTAAGGAGAAAGCTGCCTTCCCAAGTTTGACCTTGGGCTTGCCCAAGTAAAATAAATTTACCACTTGCGTTTAATCAAAAATTAAATCTGAGTGGTTTTGACAAGTTCTCGATTACCCGACTGCAACGAATGATGAATATAATTCGATCATTAACCCAATTGAATTAATAAGGGTAGCCGAGGCCTTTTTAAAATGGCACCGTTGCCGGGGAGGCACGACTTAGGTTAATTTTTAGAGAATTTTGATTTTAGATTTTCCATACTCGGGTAGTATGATTCCCGGCTTTTCTTGTGAATAATTTTCTTTCATTTTATTTATTTATTTTGTGTCGTCCTTTATCTGACCTCCATTTATTTTTGTGTGAGCAATACAAGGAGTCAAAGGCACTTGGCCAAGCGAGCCGAGGAACCGCATTAAAATAATTTGAGAGTGTTAGTGTGAGGACTTGTATTTTTCTTTTATTTTTTACATTTTTTTCAGCGGTTCCCATTTGGGTTCTCGTGCATGTAAGTATAATAAAACATGTCCCCGTGTGCTGTGTGGATTGCTTTACGTAGAATAGGACCTGCACTTGTGGCTCTTAGAGCTATTTTAGGAACTATTTGTGCTCGTAAAATTCTAGGACCACACTTTGCACTTAAAAGATGCATTTATACCGCAGAGCTTAGACAAATCTAAACTGTTCTTCACTCGCTAATAGAACTGCTTGTCTAGGAGCGACTTTTATCGCTTGCATTTCATTTAGCTTAAAAATTTCAATTCTGTTTTGCATCCTACATAAAAAGAGAAAGGATCACTGTAAGTGTTCTCTACTTGGCATTCATCATTGTTTTTTATCGTGCATAAGCTTTTCTCGACTCCTTCTCCCTTGGTTTTTCAAACTTAGGTCTAAAGGAAATTGGGACTGGACGATAGGCGTGCTTTGTGGTTGGAGTAATCAAGTGATCACCTAACTTAAAATTGGGAATGCGAAACAAAATTGACCAAACAATCAATAAAATCAGAAATTCTGTTTGCGGGAGATTAACCCCAACCTTGTTTTCAGGCTGAGTGAGGGTACTAGAGTGTGTGTGCACAACCTAAGGCAGAGCCGAAAATTCCCACCTTCCATATAGCGTACCCCTGATCCGAGCAAATATCAAAGGCTGAACTACGGGTTCAACTGACCAGCGCCAAGTAGCCTCCGCCTACTCCGGTAGGTAGATAGGGGTGAAATTACGATGCACCACGACAAGTTGCTAGTAGCTTCTGCCTGCTCTGACAGGTATATAGGGGTGAAGTTACAACCTTGTCAGCCTCCGCCTACTCTGTAGGTAAATAGGGGCAGGTCCTTGAACTTTCAACTGGTGATAGGAGTTGAGAAAGGAAAGGCGTTGGTATTTTAGGAGACAGGTTAAACAGGGGAGATGCATCCGGATTTTAGCCGACTCCCCTATAGGCCACGTAACCTTTGCTACTTGCTTGAAAATTCACACTTAAAATAAACGAGACTAATCAGACTCGGTTTCGGGTCCTTCATAATGTTGAGTGTGAAAATCAGGGTTTAGATTCACTTGCTTGATTCAGGTAGGAGTAAAATCCTATCTTACACTTATACTCCCGATTCTTCTTCTCGCCATCCAAGATGACTGACTGGGGGGTATCTATTCCCGATTCGCAAATCTTTCCTTGAGCCCCTCACGAATTTCGTCTTCATCATCCCAAGCGCAACTTGGGCTAACCCGAGCTCATGACCCTCTTGAGTTCGTGATCCATCACTCTCAGGGTGGTTACCCTCAAACCAACTATTTTCTCTCCTTTGATCTCACTGAGGAAGACCATCACCCCATTGATATGTCCTCTAACCTAGACCATATTCATTACCTAGGCGAAGAGGACAAAATGCTGAAGAAAAACCCAGACGATGAGGAACACATAGATGACCCCATGCACCAAGTCCTGGCCCGGTTAGCTAGAGCCGAGCAGCTGTATGCAGAACTTATGGCTAGGATGGGACGGGTGATCTAGGCAGAGCGAATTGACAGACCCATGGTAGATGCCTACAACCCAGCAGAAAATTAGATGCATAGTTGGCTTGTACCGGTAGTTCCCCCTGAAGCATTCGAGCTGAAGCCCCACTTTCTGAGTCTGCTGCCGAAGTTCAATGGAAACACCAACGAAGAACCATATGCTTTCCTTAGAGACTTCGAGCTGGTTTGCAACAACCTTAGTCACCCTAGGGTTGAAAACCTGAGCTGAATCGGACGGTCCAAATCGACTCTCCAACGAATCTGACGGTGGCTGACTCCTCGCGATTGGACGTTCGAGATCACAACTGGCGAGTGGGTGTCGATCTGATGGTAGGGGAAGATCCTCCAAGAACAGATGGCCGACAAACTTTGCCGGCCCGATACTCGCGCGTGGGGACTCCTCGGAAGCTGCTGAGATGCGGAGAAGAATCACCAAAGTATTTCGCAGTCAATGAACTGCTCCGATGATGACAGCGAGCTCTGGAGAGCTCCGGCGAAGGTGAAGAACTGGAGCACCTGTGCTCTATCGTTCCGACCTCCAGATGAGGTCGTTTTGACCAGCTGCCTGCACAGGAAGAAAGAGGGGTCGAGGGCAAAATGCCTCGACCCGGTAAGGAGCGAAATGGGTGGAAGATGCGTCGGGGCGAAGGTCCTCCGGCGAGCGGCAGAGGAGGAGGACCGAAGACCCTGCTACGAGACGAGTCAGGGGGTGTGAGTGGGTGCGGAAGGTGCGAAGAAGGCTCGTGAAAGTGGTGGCGTGGTCAAGATGGCAAGTGGTTGGACGGAGACGGCGGGCGAAGGCGGCGGAGCTACAGGAACCTAAAACAAAAAATTGAAATATATACTAACCTACGAGCTAAAGAAGTTACCTGGTGGAGGAGATCGACTGGGCTGGAGCTCGGGGAGCTCTGGGGGTCATTGCCTCAAGGGGGCGTCGATTCCCGAGCTGAGCGCGCTCACGACGGTGCACGGCGGTGAAAGCTGCCGGATCAATGGCTCCCGGCTTCCCGAGCCTCACTTCCACTCCCTCCCGCACGGCTGTCACTCAGGCGAGATGGAGGAGTTCCTTGGCAACGAGGGGGAGGTCTAGAGATGCGTGAAATGTGCGGCGGAGCAGAGATTATAACTGGCTAGGGGTCCGGCTAGATGGGTGTCGGGCAAGGAAATCGGAGCACAGACCCCGATAATCCACCCTGGGCATGAATCAGGGATGACCGAGGGTCAAATGGAGCCTGGGGTTATGCGGTTTGGCGATCGGATCGAGTGGGAAGAAATGGGAGAAAACGGGTCGGAGCAACAGGATCCAGCTCTGGTGGTCCTGGGGGGAGAGTTGACTGGAGCTCGTGAAGGTGGTGGTGTGGTCACGTTGGCAGATGGACGGTCAGAGGTGGCTGGCGAAGGCGGCGGAGCAAAAGGGGCGAAAATCTAAAAACTATAATCTACGCTAAACTACTGGCTTAACTACCTACCTGGCGGATGCATTCAACTAGGCTGGAGCTCGGGGAGCTCCGGGGGTCATTGCCTCAAGGGGGCGTCGATTCCTGAGGCTGAGCGCGCTCGTGGCGGCGCACGGCGGTGAAAGCTGTCGGATCAGAGGATTCCCAACGTCTTGAGCCTCACTTCCACTCCCTCCCGCACGGCTGTCACTCAGGCGAGGTGGAGGAGCTCCTTGGCGTCGAGGGGGAGGTCTAGAGATGCGTGAAATGGTTGCCGGAGGAGAGATTAAATATGGCTAGGGGTCCGAGAAGGTGAAGGTCGGGCGAACAACTCAAAACTCGGATCCCTCATACCCACCCCGGGTGTGGATCTAGGATAATCAATGAACAAATAGAGTCCGGGGTTTCGAGATTTGGCGATCGGATCGAGGCGCAGTAATTGGGAGAAATCGGGTCGGGCGATAAGATCCGCTGGTTTGTGGTCCAGGGGGGGAGTTGACCGGGGGGTCAACATCCCCCGTGGACCAATGGGATGCGGCCACGTATGAAAAATTTGGAAATTCAAGATAAAATAGAAAATGACCGAATTTCACAAAAATCAAAACATGAAAAATGTTTCTTTTATTTTAAATTATTTTTTTGTGATTTTTATTTATTTTATTGAAATAAAAATATTGTATTTACAATATAGTATTATTATATATAGGTATATACACTATGTAGTTTTGATTTTTGATTTTTAATTATTTATTTTTGTACATTTTTATTACAATTTTATATTTTAGTTATTTATATAATAAAATTTGGAATAAAAGTATATTTTTATTTTATTTTTATTATTTATTTACAAGGGTAAAATAAATAGTTTTATTTATATACATATATGGTATATATACAATGTTGGGATTGGTTTTATTTTTATTTCTTTTTATTTTTTTTTATTTTTGTAATTTTCATTTTATTTATTTACATTATGAAATAAGGAATATGTACATATTTTTATTGATTATTTATTTATTTATTTATAAGGGAAAATAAATAGAAAAGTGGTTCTATGTACATGGTGTATATACAAGGGTGAAGGCATTTTTATTTTCTTTTTAATTTTCTTTTATTTTTCTCATTTTTATTTTAATTTTATATTTACAAATATATACATATAAATAGATACCCATTTTTTTTGGAGGAAAATATTTTTATTTATTTATAGGTATATATGTACATACATGAGCTTCCTTATCTCTCTCTACTTGGATTTTTATGCGGTCAAGCCCATGCTGAGCCCTCCCTTGGGATTAGGTCGCTCAATATTTATTTTAAATATCTCCCTCTTTTTCTTTTGTTTCTTTATTCTTTTATTTATGCAAAAAAACATGCTAATTATTTATTTTTACACAATGCATGCTGAATGCTAATTATTATTATTTACATATATTTACATGTGTTTGGCAAAGGTTTTGTAGCTAAAATAAAAGAATAAAGAGTGATGAATGGGTATTCATCAAGGGGGTTGATGAATCTGTGATTCATCACTCTTAAAGTTGAAAATAGAGCCTTGTTCCTGAGTAATTAGGAGCATATTTCCACCAATATTGCATAATTAGCATTCATGCATGCATTGATAACATTTGCATTTTAGCATCCACATCTGCATTAAATAAGAAGCCAGAGTCATCTGTAAAAATCACCCTTCTGTATATATTTTACACTAACCCTAAATCCCATAAATTCACTCTATACTGTATATATTACTAACAATAATAGAAGAAAAATATTAAAAAAATGCTAACCTGTAAAATTGATAAATAAAACCCCCAAAACAAGTTGGAGACCATGAACCTTAGAATACACATATCTCTCATACAACCTCTTATATAGGTCTACTCACTTTTGAATTAATATACATTCAGAGACCTTCAAAATGAGACCCATTTCATTTAATCAGAGCTCATATGCAAAACTTGATTTTGGGCCCCCATTGTACACTATATGTATGTATATTTGTACTCTTGTATTTTATTACTTTATTCGACCTCGTTTCCATTTGTAGACAACATGAAACTTGTAGATCTCATCGAGATCTACAACTTTCATGTTTTAAGTTTTTCCAAATTCAACCATTTTCTCCCTCTTATTTCATATTCTTCCTCAGCCACTCTGATTGGGCTACGTGGCACCCTCTGGTTGCGCCACGCGGCCCTACTCATCAAGCGCCATGCACCCCACTTTCCCCATCGTCTGATCGCGCCTTCTTCCTCCAGATCTCGGCCGTTCATGCCGCATCACCTAGCAGCCATCTGATCGAGGCCCAGATCGCATCTGGGTCGTTCTCCAGTGCCTCCATCTCAGTGCGCCACGTAGCACCTTCCTCGACCACCCGATCATAGCCCCGATGATTCAATTTATGCCATTCATTCCCGCTCAAAACCCGACACTTGTATCTTCATCCTAGATCTCATTCACACCGTTTGTTTTCACCTCATTCTCAGTCATCCACATGGCCACATCTCCACCGTTGGATCATCCTCCTGATCTCATCCAGATCACACGCTTCCGCCTCAACCTCAGTGCTCCACATGGCACCTCTTGCGCCTCTCGATCCTCCATCCATCAATCACATCCACGCCATCGATTCCCAGGAGATCATCACCCTTCGATCCAACCCCTAATCTCATCTCCACCGTTCGCCAACGCACGCACCTACGCCTGCCACGCGTCACACCCAACACCCTTATATGTTGTACCCTCTGACGCAATCCAAATGGTCCAGGTCCTGACAAAGGGACCTAGATGCAAGAACGAAGACTCTCACCTAGAGCTTCTATTCAGGCCAAAGTACACCCCAGAAGGGTGTCTTGGAAGCGCATACATGCAACAAAAAAGTTAAAAAGTTCGAGGGGTACTCCCTCGACTTGGGTTGAAGCTGTCAGGATCATGAAGTAGAGGAGCGGTGAGCTCTGATGGATAGTTGGAACTCGACGTGATTGATCTCCTGAAGAATCAAGAGGGGAGATAGTGCAGATTATGGAGAACATGTCAAGGAAGGAGATGGAGGAGTTTGTGAGGTGAAACAAGGACGATTTTATGATCAATCTAAGATGGAGTTTAAAGCTCCAACCAGTGACAAATTTGAAATTAGACTAAAACTACAACCTAATTGATTAAGATTAGACCTAATCTAAGATATAGGAAGAGAAATGCACTAAAATGCAAAGAAATAGCATCTCTACCTAACTTGAGGCTAAGGATTCGAAAGCTCTGCCAAGGGTACTCCGACGAGGCTAATCGCCAACTTCCAGCTGCTCTTCTCCAAGCCTATTTCTCCACATGACTCCTTCTGTCACTAGGGGCGTCAAGTAATATGAGGATATGAGTTACAACGACTAAAAGGGGATGGAAATTCAAAGGGGGTGATGGAAGTTTATTTATACACAAAATCTTGGTGAGTTTAAATGGATGATTACGTGTGGAGGAGGAGCGCTTGGTGAAATCTAGGCGGTGGTGAGATGGAGAAGATAAGGGGCGCGGGTTTGATGAAGACATTGAGGGCCATCGAGCCTAAGATGAATGCCAAAAAATGGGAGAAGAGTGGGTTCCTGTGAGTTCTGACAAGGATAGAGGGAAGGGCGTACAGTTGACCAGCAGGTCAACAAACGTAGGGCCCCGGTTGGTCCATGTGGCAATCAGAAGAAGGATGTGCATAATTCCCTTATAAATTAATTTTAAAAAATAAATGATTTTATTAAATTAAAGTCAATAAATAAGAAAATGTTTATTATTTTATGTAATGTTTTATTATGATTTTTATTTATTGTTACAAGCTTATTTGTTATGTGCTAATTTTTACATGTATACATATAGGTATAAATACATGTATTTTAATTATTTTATTTTTAGCTTGTATTTTATATTTTATTATTATATATAAATATTTTATATAGTATAATATATTTAAAGACATATTTCATTTTCTTATTTCATTTTCTAATTTTATTTAAGCACTTAAATAAATAAGTGTATGGATATTATAGATATGGTATACCTATATATTTTAGTAACTTATTTATTTCAATGTATTTTTTATGTTTTTTATTTTATGTTTATGTTTTTAATATAATTCAAATAATATTTACATGTATTTGAAAATATAAGAAAAGTAAAAATAGAAAGAATAAAATATACTTATGGGATAATGGGGACCCGAAAGCCGACTTTTGCATCTTAACTCCGTCATAAATGAAATCATCTTCATCGGATAGATAATTGAATTTTATAAATAATAAAGGTAAGTTTCATGAATTTTGAGTTCGTAAGGAGGAGATACAGGTCTCTGAAGTTTTGTTTGCGGCTTTTCATCTGTGTATTCCAGTCACATTGTGTATAATGTTTATGTGTTATTATTTTTGTATTTTTCTATTATTTTGTTATAGTAATTTTATTTTGAACATTTCTTAATTTGAGGTGTATATATTGCAAAATAAAATAGGGTAAAATGGATATTTGTTGAAGAATGAAATTAAGGTTTGTGTGTGTTCTCTGTACAATTAATTGGCCCTATCTCCCCCTACTTTGTTTCCCTAGCCCACATTTATGTGGCCAGGGGAATAAAGTAGGGTCCATGGGCCCTATTGCCCCATGGGGCCCCTTCTCCTTGGTAGACCCTTTCCTTCCCCTAGCATGCACCCCTCCACCATTCCCCTACCCCGCATAAATGTGGTACAATACTCTTATGTAGGGTTGGGGAACAGTGGAGGGGTGCGGGCTAGGGGAAGGAAAGGGGCTACCAAGGAGAAAGGGCTCCATGGGGCCAAATGATCCATGGGGCCCATGGGCACTGCACCACATTTAGGGGCCCTTCTCCCTGGTGGCCCCTTTCCTTCCCCTAGACCGCACCCCTCCACTGTTCCCCTACACATAAATGTGGTGCAATCCCGTATTTTTGCACGTTATGGGAACGGTGGGGGGGGGTGCGAGCTAGGGCAAGGAAAGGGGATACCGGGGAGAGAGCCGATAGGGGAACGGTGGAGGGATGTAGGCTAGGGGAAGGAAAGGGGCTACCAGGAAGAGAGAACTGTACCACATTTTTGCGGGAAAGGGGAATGGTGGAGGGGATGGGCTTGTGGAAGGAAAGGGGCTACAAGGGAGAAGGGGCCCCATGAGGCCAATGGGGCCCTTTTATTTTGGAATTAAATACATGTATTTACATTTATTTTCAGAGTTTATTACGTGTTATTTTGTACAAATTGATGTTATATGCATGCATTTAACTAGGGATTCAAAGCCAAAATGAAAGAATAAATGTTATAAAATGGAGATTCATCACTAAGTACATATATAATTATTTATAGTCGATTGAATCAGAGGACTATCATCCTCTAACATATGTTTCATTAACATTAATCACTATTTTTTAGTAATTCACAATACTTTGCTTGTTGTAAATCCACCTAAAAAAGAATATAGAATAAGTATCATTTTATACCTTAACAAAGTTAAAGTCAATGTAATAAGATTCTTATAATTTCTCCCAAATTTTAAGTGTATAAAACTTAGTTATTTAATCCCGAATTGGCTAGCTTAGTTGGGAGTTTAATGGCACATTATGATCATGTTAACAAAAATTTAACTTTTGCTTGTTAACCTCATAGAAGAATAGTTGAAAATCTTACGACATTTAAATTCAATCATCTTATCAAAATACAACATCTTCTAGGAAGTGTTGGATTACCAAATAATTTATACGATTGCCATACAGATTAAATTCACAACTTCAAATATTATTTCTAGAAATGGTAGTCATTGTAATTTCCTATGTATGTTTGCCTATTTAAATACATAAAAAGTATAGTTACTTATATATTTGCAAATAAGTTATGGAAACACTACAAAATAAACCTTTTACGGAGACTACTAAATATCCAAATTTCAGAAAATGAATTTCTGCTGCCATAAGTTTAACAAATATTGTAGCAAAGAAAAAAAGTTATTTTAAAGTTAAGGATATATATTGAATTAGCTAAAAATACACGGTATAAGTATATTCATATATGGAAAAATATAAATAATCAATCAATAAATAAATAAAGTCATAAAATAATAAAATAATAACTTAACTAAATATTTCAAAAAGTTCTTGAGGTGGTTGAAGGAAATGAATGAATAGAAGCGGGTATATCACAGGGACATCGACCTTATACTTGTAAGTTGGTATTCAAATACGGAATATGATCAATGCTAGGGATCAATGGGACTCTAAGAGAATGAACAAAAGAAAAATCAATAAGAAAAAGAGGAAAAATATGAACAACTCAAGTCACTTACCCCTATATACTTAGCTTCTAGTCATCCTAAGTATAATCACGAAAAAAAATGAGACGAAATTAGGGTGAGTAATACAATAGAAGGGAGAAAGAATGGACAAAAAATAAAACATATAAAGTGAAAGGGAATGTATAGACTCAAGAATATTTCTGACAAATCTTCTTAGGAACTAAGGGGTGATGGAATGTACATGATGTATGTGAAAAGCCATATCATCCTTAGTGATAACAAAATATGAGTCGAGGAATCCTTATAAGAGTTGACACATGGGTGCTTATTCATAAACTTTTGAAGGCAAACCAATTTAACAATCGTGAGAACAAAAGTAGACTCAAGATCAGAAATAATAAAGTTAGGAAATCAATACATGAAAATGATTCCTTTGAACAAAAAGAAAAGGAATTAGAGGAGTCATAGGACATACTCAGTCTTTCTTTCAAAAAAGTGAGTAGGGGTTTAAGAATCTTTAGGTAATTTACGTACAAGGTAGATGTTACACAAGGATCCTCAATTGGTGTATGATGAATATGCCGGAGCGGGTATATTAGGTACTTGTTTTAGTACGGCTCGCAGACAATTCATCAGAACCGAATCAAATGTCTCTGTGAAGAGGACCCGGATTAAATTTATACCTCGGGCAAGTACGAGGCTGAACACATGGAGGAAAAGGAACAATTTTAGGTTAATTCATAATACTTAGGTCTAAGTTTCCAATGCGGATTTTTTTGTATTTTCTAATGCACTATGAACGCGAATGCAAAATACATGTGAATTAAGTTAATAAGAAATCATAGAACTTAACCAAAATAAATTTATGTGAAATTAATCCAAATTAGTGAAGTTATATTTTTTTTCTAGAAATCTAATCCAGTGATGAATGCAAAACACATTTTTTGGAATTTTAGGAATTAAAATATAACAATAAAAAATGAACATTTTTGGGGGTTATACATTATTTTTCACACAAACAGAATGCAAAACTTATGAAAACTTTACTGAAACTTAAACACGAATGAATGAGGCTACAATAAGTTTTTTTGGAATTTTTCTAGAATATATGATTTTTTTTATGATTTTTTAATGAAAATAGAGTGACTGCATGTATTTAATTTCTAGTAAATCTAAAATGTCAATTTATCCAGATAGTGAATTATCCCAGCAAGGAATTTTAATATGCAATCCATGAGAGTTGGAATTTTGCTTCTAATGAGTGCTTAATAAAAAAGGCATGGCAAATGCATCATTGAGGTATAATTCATCTTCCTCGGGAAATTCGTGATTATCACAATCGCATCCAGGGATCCTAAAGTCTGACATCTCATTGGTCTCAACAAGTTCATATTCACCATTGTCTTTGAACATGATAATCAATGAGAGCCTTAAAATAGACCAAGAATGGGTTTTTAATGATTATGAGTGATTAGGATAACTCTCTAGGGAGCTCTATATCTAGGACAACAAGTCACTTGGCATTGCAAACATGGGAAAGTTATAATGATGTTCTTGAACATTTCCTCTCCATCTTTTGATGGATCGGTCAACCATCTGAAAAATCATGTTAGTCTTTCAAAGTGGTATGATCTCGAGCTTGTCGAGAACAAAGGTTGAGTGGATGTTAATGGAGGAATCAACATCCAAACGAGTAGGGGTGAAATGTCGTATCGATGATGATGCGAATTAGGTATTCATTTCAGTATCTTACGGTTTATGTTGCCATTCCTCAAAATCAAAGTACTAGCCACAGACATAAGTTGTTATTTAGTTCTCATTCGCTTGTTTACCCTTATTAAGAGGTGTACGCTTATGCTTTAGACACTTCCTGAGGGCAGGGACATGTTCCAAGGTCGTGATTAATCGAATCTTCATGGTGATATATTTTACCAATCCTTCCATTTTAGGTCTTTCAATTATTTTTTGATATTTAATATTCACTACACTAGGATGGGCCATTGTTGGCAGTTCAAAACCACCATCTAAGTGGCAAAAACCCCTGGTAATGACGTGAACCGACCACCATCTATTGAACCGTGAACGAAAGTATTACCGACATTTCAGACCGTTAGGACGGTAATTAATAGACTGCATGCATATCAGACCTTTACCGACGATTTGCTAAACATCGATTATAATGTAACCACGGCGGGTGGCTTTCCACCAATGTTTCATGAGAACCACCAACATAATTTGTGAAAAAGGTCATACTACAAGCTTATCGATGACGGTCTTGCAACCGTTGGTGTTATGTAATGTTGCCCAACGGTTGGTTTCTACCATTAATGTCGATGTAACACCAGTAGTTGTCAAACCTTTCCTGATGATTTCACAACTACTGGGAAAGACTATCAAAACATTAAAGAAATTTAAAAATGAATTTATGAATTTGATTTTTTCATACATATATAAAGCTAAAATCCAATTTAATAGATGAATTAATAAAATTACATAAAATATACAATATTAGAATTAATAAAATGAAAATAAATAGTAGTTTCTTGGGGAAGACAGATAAGAATGCTTCTTCTGAAGTCATCAGAGGGGTTAACGTACCACTACCATCTGTTTGTTCCAACTGTCGAGTCCTCTCCTCCTATTTTTCAATTTAAATAAATTATTGAATAAAATATTTGACAAATTATAAATGTTAACCCAAAAAATTACGTTTGTTTTTTCATGGCTCTCGTGACATCACGCACAAGAACTATCGTCCCCACTTATCTTCTTTAAGAGTTCGAAGGTAATGACATGATCGTGAATTTCATTCCCATGTTCATGACTCCAAAAAAGTAGTTATAAATTTTAATATTATAAACAATAATTATGATATTTAAAGATTATCCAATTAAGCTTCATCTGATCAATACGTCTCCTTCATTGCCCTACATTGCAATAGGTTGTTTGTCTCGATTCAACTTATTTTTAGATGAAATTGCTTATAAAAGTTATCTAAAATTTAAAGTATAGTACTGATTTCAACATTTCAATGACTCAAAAACTATCTAGAACGACCAATAAATACAAGTTTCAATCGAATCCTCTAGAGGAATGGATTCCAGATTAAGTTAATATACTTCCTCAAGAGATTGGGTGGAAATAAATATCTAAAATTAAAATGGATAAAAAATATTACAAATTCCCAAAAAAGAAATTTTGAAAACAACCTCACCCATCGACAACTATCTTTCCAATCTATGTACATATTTGGTGCATGGGAGAGGATTCCAACACAAACTAAGGGATTATTATCCCATTCAAACAATTGCCTCATAAAATAAAATATTAAAAATTCACTAAAATATTGAAAATTCAAAAAGAAATAAAATTAAGAAATTAATCATGTTTATAGCAAGTTCAGGTAAATTTTGATCTTTTCTCTCCTGATGCACACTACGCAAGTATCTAATATACATGAGACATGTGTTCGGACGAGCATCTCCAAATGACTGGTGAATTGGGGACAATCATATGCATGCCCCCAATAGTGATTGCACCATTATCCTCTCCCTAGGAGGTAACAGTCCCACGATGCACAAACTATTGGTCCTCGACCACGATGCATCATCCCTAAATAAAATATAAATCCTTAAAATGATAGTGAAACAATGAAGAAAATACATTCATACAACACACCCATATTGCTCGACTCCACCCCATAATGATCAACACTTAGATCCACATCATTGGCACCAACACCCTCGATAAGATACTCCGCCTCAATCCCCCTTATCGTCATGTGGGTCCATCCTCTCCTCCTCCGAAGGATGTCGATGAGCTGTAAACCTGTTCGAACCATGACTAAAAAAATAAGACTTAAGAAATTAAAGTTAGTCATTTTGAAAATGATAACTAAATAATATTTTCAAAGCCAATTTAAAAATTAAAACTTACAATTAGTTGTTAACATTTTGATAAGCGAACTCTTCTACGTTATTACTATTTACTCGCTTTCAATATCATAACAACCTCAAGGAACAATTTTAGTCGGAATAACTCATTCATGATATTTATTATCAAGAAGAAAAAAACTTGATCAACCTGACAAGCAAGGACAAACAACTCTTTCTTCTATAGTATCATGTCTTTTATTAAGACAGATATAACCATGCTTAAGATCCAACTTAAACCATCCACACTAATTAATCGAACCTCACATTTGAAAAACACAATGTATCGATTATGATCAAATGGCATTTCAACGATCTCCTTTATGATTCCATAATAACTGCCATATCCCGATCTCAGAGAACTCTTTACATAAGTACTAGTCAAACGATCGTCATCACTTGTCTTCGCTCTAAACCTATAACCACTGTCCTCAGAATGGATACCTTATTACTAAACAATATGACAAAATTCAAATCAACCTAGATACCAAAGTTATATATCCATCGTGGATCATCATCGGACTTCAGAATGGAGACCTTATTATTAAACCACGAGACAAAATTCAAATCATCCTTACCACCAAAATTCATTAAAAATTCCTCGTAAAATTATCACTATCTGGAACTTGTTTTAAAATGTAGACGTGTATAAGTTCACAGTAAATGCCATTCATTGGCTCCATAGTTGTTTTTTTAATAGGTCTTCCTTGTATTTCAAATATGGATAAACGAGAATCATCGTACTTACTGTAGCCAACAATATTTCTCTTCAACTTTTTAAAGTTACCGACGTCTGAATATAAATATAACAAGTTGAATGAGATACATTGTTCAACAAGATATCCCCAAACAATGGAACCCTCTGGTTTGGCACGATTCAAGATGTAATCTTTCAACTTCTTAACAATCTTTTAACTTGATACATCCACATGTACTATACCAGCCCTCCAATCTTGGCTTCATTGGAAAGGTGTATAATCAAATGCACAATAATATCGAAAAAAATAGAAGGTAATACTTGCTCCAACAAGCATACTGTAGTAATCACCTTCTTATCCAACATATCAAATAACTGTGAGAATCGTAGAATAAATATCTTTGAAAAACTAACCGATATATATTAATGGCTCTGAAACCACAACTAGTACAAACCCCGAATGGTCAAGGAAAAAATACTTGCATCAAAACATATCAGTCATGACTTTTCAACACATTGATTTTTCTTAACTGTTCATTGATGAAACAAGACACATTAGATGAAAAATCATCAAGAACTCTATTCAAATGTGAAAAAATTTCCTTTTATTTGTTCGGAGACAAAGTATAGAGAGATTCTACAAAGAAAAATCTGTCATTTTCTATTGCCATAGAATGCAACTATTCTCCTATTCCTAATTGCTTCATATCATTTCTACTGTGCAATATGTCTTTTAGAGAATCGCTAAAAAACACTGAAGATTTTTTCCCTTGCATTCTTTTCAATGTGCATCACATCCAAGTTGTGTATGATTGTAAGATATGACCCATATAATTCCGTAAAGAAATACTTTTCTTCTTAAAACACAAACCAACTGAGGCCGCTAAATCATACTTGAAAGGCTGACCCAATCTAACTTCTGGAAGTTGCCAAAACTCCTGCAGTATAACTTCACCAGATCGTCGTATAGTTCTTACTAAAAGAAGGTTTTTCGGATCTTCTTTGGAAAATCGACACGATTTTCCATCAAATTTATTCCAAAATTAAGATCCACACCATCTATGTTTAAAAAGAAAAAATCACTTATGACCCAGATGACATATCTTCTTGATTTTATTTAAAAATTATGTCTGCCATACATACACGTATTAAACAAGTCAATTTTCCCTTAGTACTCCAACTCGATAAGTTGACAGACAATGAAAAATCATTAATTGTCTACAATAGTGCGGTCCTCAAATGAAAATTCACCATATTTTGTAATCATAATTTGGAACACCAATTGTCCACAACAACTTCAATTCTTCAACTAAGGGATGTAGATAAACGTCGATAGCATTACCTGGACCTTTCGAACCATGTCATCATAAATTTTGATTTCATACACATCCAAAGATGCAAAATGTGGGTCATCAAAACAACTGGCCAAATTGAATAAGATGAAAACATCGATTTGTAAGGGATAAACCTATCACTAGCTAGATTGAGTCGAACGCTTCTAGCCTCTGTAACAAAGTGAGGAAACTTTGTATCAAATGATTTCCATTCTTCTAAATTTGTTGGATGCATCATCATTTTATTAGCCAACTTATTCTCAAAATGCCAAGTCATCCACATTGCAGTTCGAGATGATATACATAATCGATGCATGTGCATATTTAATGGAAGGTAACATAAAACTTTCACAGCTTCATGATTTTTTGTCCCCTTACTACCAATTCCCTTGAAATGAGAGACATTAGAAATTGGACATTCACTTGAATTTGTGTACTCGTTTCGAAATAAAACACAATCATTAAAACAAAAATCAATCTTCTGCAAGTGCTAATCCATTTTCTTAAATTCTTTCTTCTCTCATACCAACTCTTTAGAAAAAATATATTCATTTCCATCACCTCACAAAATAAATCAAGCAGATCACTCATGCATCTTGATGTAACTCTATGGTGTACCTTAATTTTAAAATGCTCTAGCAGGAATTTCAAACGACTTATCTTTATTCCATGAACAATTGGCTCTTTAACATCTTTAATGAAACTATAAAATTGACCATTATCTTATATTAAATCAATCATATCAGTATCAACATCTCCATAATTCACCGTCTCTTCATATTTGAGGTTACTCTCAAGAATAGAGCATTTGATGACTCCCAACTTTCTCATCATGAGAAATCCAAATGGTTTAATGTGTCCACCAACCACTACAGATGACATGTTCAAACATGATTTTACGATCATAGAACTTGCCATTCAAGCACTCTAAATAAGGACATAATATACGATTGTAATCGGAATCACCTCGGAAAATCCCCATGTCGTCATTATATGCCCTCTCCAAAACTCTAACATTCCAACATTGTAGACAAAATAATCAGAATGTCACTTTCCAATCTAAGTCCTATCCATATTTCCTAAATTTGTAATAAAATATGTTAAAATTATATTACAAAAGGAAAATAAACATAAAAGATGTTTAGTATAAGAACATTGGACAGGGAATTCTCATACCTTTGGACACATGAGCACATGAATATCGTATACACTTAACGTGTATCTAGTGTGGAGCTTCCAATGTTTATATAGTATTTACAAGTAGTAAGAAATGTAACTATAAGTTAATATACCGAATTATGTATTAACTAAAGTTTTATGTGACACTATATCACAAAGAATTTTTTTTAAAAGAAGTAGAGAAATATATGTAATGGTTTTTTTTTAAATAAGATAAAATCCGTTATCATCGAGGCTCATGATATCATTATTCTCTTAGCACTCCTTATATCCTAAAGACTATAACTAAATCACCATGCCATTTCAAGACACAAAACTTACAATTCATTGGTTATTACAAGGATACGAAATCATCATAGCCTCTAGTGTGAATGGGTGTGGTACAAAAAATCGAGTTAATCAAAACAACCAAATCTAAGGGGTTGCAATCATCAAGGCTCGGGATATTATAACTTCCTCTTAGTACTCCTTATATCCGAAACTAGTGCTATATAGCTACCTACAAGGAATCATAAAATACCATCGAAAAATAGGGCACACCATAGCCATACTCGAATCCACATCGAGCCCCTCCACGACCTCCACTCAGGTGATTGAAAAAAGAAAAGGAAATATTAACATGCCTCAAAATCTGGGTTGTTGGATTTTGCATCGTCGAATGGTGATCATGGATGGGATGACTATGTACTCGAAATGGGTAGTGAGCTCTTCCCTGAGTCGTTGATTCCTCATAAAAAGTAAATTACCATGCCATTTCGATATATCACCATAGCATCTAGTTCGAGTGGGTGTGGTACACATAGGCAACTTTAGCTTTGAATTTATAGATGTGGTACAAGATATCTAGTGATGTAAAAAATTACTTCCAAAAATCAGACTTCTTTGAGGCGCAAGATATATCATAACATCCAATTAGTACTCCTAATATATTAAAAGGTTGCAATATGAGAAATCTTTAATTACCATTGACAATTGGAATCCGTACTTACCATCATGAGGACTCCATTGACATGGTTGGGTTTTGCCTCTGCCAATGGTGTTCGGGGAGGGGATCGTTGTATTCTCGAGATGGTAAGTGATATCCTCCCCGAACACTGTTGACAGAGGCCAAAATTTTAATGTAAAGATTGCCTTAGGATTCCTCATGGACAACCAAATCACCACACCCTTTCAGATACAAGGTAATGATTAATCGATGATCGACAATGTTAATAATATCATATATTACTACGGTCTAATATCAACTTATCAGAAACTTCAATAATTGAATCTATGTGAAGAGATCAAGGGTAAATTAACCTGGATAAATCTAGGGTTGAACACAAGGGCACAAGCTCCTATTTTATTTAATAAAGTTCTAAATACCTAAGTTAAGCAATTTAGAATGTATCTAAGTCAAGAATGCAACACTAGAAGAATGCATGAATTATTTTTGTGATTGTTTAGAATGAAAATTAGTTCAATTTAAATGCAACAGAATGGCATAAAAATACAGTACACATAAACACCTACAAATTCACAATTACAAATTAAGCTCCTTGATTAAAATGACAATTTTGCAGTCAAATAAATATACAATGAGCCCTTATAAAAGGATGCATGCTCCATACTTAGGTAAGTTCATCAAAGTATATATTTAATAATCCACCTAGATAAATTAATGGATATCTTGCAATCAATCAGGTTATTGATGGGATGGAATCAATGAATGTATAACCTAATCAAACGCTAAACACATCAAACAAATTAAAGGTTAATTCTTGCAAGTTAATATGTTAATGTAATTGAATTCAACAATAAAAGATCAAGGAATTACTCTTCATTCTCAATAGATGCACACTGACCAAAACACAGAATTGATTATACCAAATTTGAGAGCATCACAAGGGCTCTAGAATGAGACCAAAATCATTGTAATTGGAGTTGAGGTGCTCAAGATATTAAGCATTCAATACATGGTCTTAAATACGAATACACATGAATTTAAGGATATATAAAACATCACAAAAGAGTCCTAGAAAGGCTAAAATGCAAATACAAAAAATCAATCGCTTATCTTTGTAAATTATCCCACGTACGGAGGTATTTTTGCAATAATAAGATGCCAAGGGTTCTATTCAAATTTCCAAGGTACACATGTGTTGGGGCGTAAGTTGCTCAGTTTGAGAGGCTCCTGTAGGTTTGGGTGTCATGGCTCTCTCATGTGCTTCAGGCTAGGTCTGATCGAACCAAAGCTAGGCAGCTCGAGATTGATGCAACGATTGATCTGGACTGTTCGTTCTAGGTGATCAGATTGTGCATGTACGTCAACGATGGTTTTCCCTCCTCAAATTGTGGTGGATATGGCCGCTCTCTAGCAAGGTGTCTCTTGCTCCTCCCTGCTCCTCTGATTCTTGTGTAAGTCGACAAAGCTTCATAGCAACCTGGAGAAGATGATTGGGTGTTGGAGAAGTCATAACAAGAGCTGGAGTGTTGCATTGATGATGGCTCACTAAAGGAGGAGGACTTCAACAAAACTCCTTGGAAATTTGACTACTAACATGTCTTTGAGTACCCGTACTGGTTAGAGGGATAGCCAAAATAGCAGGGACCAAAGTCAAGTGAATCTGAGACGTGATGAAGGGCGGCGATAGGTGGTGAGAATGGTGACGTATATAGGTTGAGGAAAGGATCAAAGTAGACATGCTTGTAAAGAATGAGGTAAAGTTGATGGTGTTGGCGAGGATTAGTGATCAACTATGGATGTGTGTGTGGTTGAATGATGATGAAAGTGTGTGTTGTTGTGATTAAATGCAAGAATTCATACAGAAAATGATGCTGAGAGCTACTTGGACTTTGAAAAAGAACAAATGGCGAAAGTTGTGGCCTGAGATTGAAGCTCCAAATGGCTTCAGGTGCTCTCTTCACATAGTCTAACTAAGTACTAAACTCATGCATCAAAGGTATGCTTTGACTTGGATAGAATGCCAAGAATCTCACCAGAGATAGAATATCCTTCTTCGCTCTCATATCATAGCCTTACTTTCACTAGGGTGGAGTTAGGGCTTGGAGACACCTTGCACAAGGGGCGGATGAAAGTGGCAGTTGACCAGAGATGGGTTTTATTCAGGGGTGGATGGTTAAACGGATGTGGTTTCAACCACCTCCAGATCTCTCACGTGAAAAGGAGATGGGTAACTACTGCACAAGCATGAAAGAGGGAGATTAGGGCTATAGGATGGAACCAGAATCAAGGTGAAAGGCCACAATGGTCGACATGAAGAAAAGGAGAAATTGGTCGGTTTCGCAATCAACAAGGAGGGGGGGAGAAGGGGTGCAAGGAGGACAACGACTCCCAACTGTCCGATCATGCGATCAGATGGATGGAAATGAGGCACGGGTGGGCTTCCTTGAGCCACTTCATCAAAAGATCAAGCAACCCAAAAAAGAGCAGGCTTGATTGCATCGTAGTTGTCCGATCAAATGATAAAAAAACCTCAAAGAAAGGAGAGGGGTTGTAGAGCATCAACCATGTGGTTGGCTCTAATTGGGAAACATGGCCAAATCAGAAAATTAAGAAATGAAATAAAACTTGTAAAATGAAAATAAAATAATAAATGATGTTAAATAAAAAAGTATTCAACATGAAAATTATTTAACTTTTCATGATCAACAACTTTCATGGAGAATGAAAGTTAAAATACATCAAATATACGTAGTTATTATTTTTGTAAGTATTTTTAATGAATTAAAAATAATTCTCTTAAGTGTTCTGTTATTGTTATTTTTTGTATTTTTATTATACTGTACAATAAATTATATATAGTATTATACTAATTTTTAGTTGGTTTCAAATAAAAAACACAGAAAATGAAGGAACCTTGAACACATATGTTTGATACCTTATTATATACATTAATTAAACTTATTTATTTACAAGGGGTTAAATGTTAAATAAAGTTAATTAGTGGTTATGTTAATTGAATAATTTAAGATAGATGGATAATTCATCCAAATAATGATGATGAATCTGGGATTCATCACCACCGTATACTTTAACTTTTCTCGTCCTCGAGCAAATAAAGGGTGAATAAGCTAGTTGAATCTCTGACTGTGCATGTGATATACATGACTTGACATTCAGGGCACAAGTTTCATGTGACTCTTAAATTTCAAGGTCAACCAAGTCCTAGACAAAAGGAACTAAGCTTATCTAATTATCAGTCTCTCTATATACATATAGATATAAGAGGTATGACATTAGTGTGGATTACATGTACAAGTGTAGAGTCAAAGCTTCACATGAGGTTCCAGTGTAAGAGATCCTCCTTTGACCCAACCCTCAACTCTAGGGAATAAATAAAGTCTCACTTAATTCCACCGTCTCTTTAGTTGTCAGACTGAAAAATGTCAGTTGGAATGGCCATGTATGGAGGGTATAGGTTTGTGTCATTTCTTTCTCCTCTCATGGGAACAAGGATCTCTCGAGTGTCTTATTAACACACATGTACTTTTATGTTAATATGTCTGTCCATCAAGGTGTGTCTCGTTTGAGTATCTATCATACCTTCAACACCCAGATTTGTACCGCTAACTATGTAGATCACCTCTATTATGCTAGCCTGACTTATAAAGCCTAATTGTTTTAGTCCAAGTGGACACTTAAAATGGTTGGGAGCGCTCACCATTAGAATAATCTCTTGAGATTTGTCTTTGGAATGTATGATTTTTTCTTTTGGTAATATTTTTATTTTCTCTTGTCATTTTGGCTAGCTCTATTGCTTTTACGAAATTGGCAGATACCGATCAATAATTTTTATGGTTTTGCACACAATAGCACTTGGGATTAAATCAAGATAGTATAAGAACATTGTTCTCATACTTGTTAAGGTATTACACTCAGGTTTCATGAAGCAATACTCAATGTTATCCCATCATCGAGCTACATTAAATCACGTCCAAACTCAAACCTCTCATCCTACTTCCTCTAGCAAAACTACAGCTCCTCACAAAGTTTATGCATCGTGCAATTGAAGCGTTTGTTATATTCTTTTGAGAATAGAGATTCTACATGCAATATAGCATGTATATCTTTTAAACTAGGGATTTTAAGTTATTAAATTCTAAGGCCCTAATGACCAAGAATGGTTAACTCCGAGTTAAATGTCACTCTAAACCAAGTCTCATGAACTACACAAGTATTGTGCGATGTCCTGAATTACACAAGTCTTGTGTGAGTGAAAGTGTTAGGCATAAAACCAATATCTGTGAGTATTTTTAGAGTTTATTTTGGAATAACTTCATAAGTATATACAAAGACAATGTGTCAGAACAATTTGTACCCTTTTGTAAAAGCAATATGTAAAACATTTTTACAAGAACATGTCACACAAATATAAAGATTTTAAAAACATTTACAAATCATTTTGTAAAAATAGTTTGCATTCCCCGTACCCTTAGCCCAGGATTATATACAAACTATTTAAAGCATGAGCTATGTATAAAGTACATGTGAAATATATACGTACACTCTTGATGAATCTCCATTTCATCACCTTTATTCTATCATTTTGGCCATAAAACTCTACCTAATGCATGTAAGTAGCATCAATTTGTACAAAATAGCATTCATTATTTGTTGCATTAATTGCATATAAAACAGTGTTTTTAATGCCAAAATTATAGAATAAAGAGAAGAAAATAAAAAGAATAAAATATGAAAGAAATTTTATGACCCTAAACCCCGAGACCAAGTCAAGAATTGAGTTGGTTGACAAGGAATAAAGTAGGGGCAGATAAGGGCCAAAAATACAATATAAATCTAATTCTTTTATTCATTATTTATCCATTTTTGACACCTATTTTTTATTATTTCATCAAATAAATAAACTTTGTACATGAAAGGTATAGATAATAATGTAAATAAAATTACAACATTGAGTTTGCATAAAAATAATATACATAGTACTTTTTATACACAAAATAAAAAGCCAAAATCCCAACTTCACAGACCCATATCTTTCAAATAAAAACTCAAAATGTAGAAAATCACCTCTAATTGTATATAACTTTTCATAAGGTATTCAATGAAGGTGGTTTTATATTTTTTGGAATCACGGTGTGAAAGTTAGTTTTTGGACCCTTATTGTACATGATACCAAAATAAAATATTCATTATATTCATTCTACATTTTGTTTACAAATTTATATTTTTATAATTTTGTAGATGTTATTTATGACTTATGTGCATATTAAAATTAAAATAAAATCAACAAGAAATACAAAGAAAATAAGTCTATGTAAAAACATAGGCAAAATACCTATGATAGTACATATATATACGAGCCATATTCTTTCATTCTTTATCCTTTTATTTTTTTATACTATTTTAAATATCATTTATATTCTATTAAAAATATAAACCCACAACAAAGCCCAATAAAATACATTAAAATAAAATAATGTATAAAATACATAGATGAAATACCTATAAGTATACCTATAAATTACAGATTCCTATTTATTAAAGTGTACAAATAATAAATAAAAATATAATAAAAATATATTTATGTACATAAAAATAAGTTAAAAATACGTAGAATAAAAGAATAACATAATAAAATAAATTATACAAAATAAAAATAAAATACTTAAAACAGAGATGAAAAATACCAATAAATATACACCTAAAATTTAATTTGTAATAAATAACATCAAAAACATAAATAAAAATCATAATAAAATACTAAATAAAAAAATAAACACTTTTTATTTTATATTAAAAAAATAATAAAATCAAACACTATTTTAAAATAATTATTTTTGAATAAAACACTCGGTTTTGTCGTGTAGCGTGCTGACCTGGACCAATAGAGGTGCCCCGTCTATTGATCTAGGTCAATTACCCTTCCTCCAGCCGCCTGGCATGTCAGACGTCCATCAACCCATCTTCTCCAATTTCCTCTTCCAAACTATTGATTTTCTCTTCGCGATTCCTTTATAAAAAATCTTTTGCAGTCCACCCTCAATCACGCCAGCACTTTTTCATAGTCAAATGCTCCTCGATTCAAGCAGAAACCCTAACCTAATAAGCCATCTTCTTGCTTATCTATAAATAATCCTATCCTCCTTCCTTGAGAATTTGATCCCCTTTTGATTTTCATTGTCACGTGGAGCTCCGACGACATCTCTGCTCCCTAGTCTCTGACCAGGTATGAGTTGTGTGTTTATCATTTCTAGGTAGATTCTTGCTTTGTGTTTTCATTCCAGCAGTTAGTTTAGCTTAGAGATCATCAGAGTAGCTTAGGTTTTAGATTTTCGATAACCGGAGCTCTCTGCTTGAGCCACCTTCCACCATGACTCTGGCTGTCCTTCGACCTTGATCTTGCCCTCACTCTGTCACCCTTCATCTTCTTGTCACCCCAGGTAGTTCATCTCACCCCACATCCCTCGTGGATCTAGAGATCGGCTCTCCTTTCTCCGCCCTTCGTCAGAGAGCGTCGCCCACCATCATCCCTTCATCCATTCTCCCTTCTAACGGGATGAGGCAGTTTGCCCTCGTCCCTAGTTTCATCCTATGCTGGGTAGACTCGCAAAGACATATCTGGGGATGATCTGGACCCTTGTCGGAGTTACCTGGGGCACCACTTCTTCCTCGACCTCGTGGTGGTGCTCCAGTGACCCTCCGACTATTCTGAAACCCCCAGCCGATGGAGAATCTACCCAGGCATCTTTCGGGCATTTTTGAGTGTCCATGCATGACGGAGGAGAGAGCTTCGACCGGAGGAAACTCACCCAGGAGAGGCTTCTTCCCTGTTCATCCAACGTGCTCCGCTGCCGTCAGATCAAACCCTTTTCTTCCCGAGTAGCAACGGACGTCAGATTGAGGCCATCATCAACCATCAGATCACTAGATGTGGTGAAATCTCATGCGTCGAAGATGAAGCGTCATCGCGCGACGTGGTGCGAACACGTGTCAAGTGAATTATCCTCCGTCGTCCGATCGCGCATAGAAATGCGGTAAATTGCACATCTTTGCCCGCTCTTTTTGTATTTATTAGTCAGTCATGTACATAATTAGTAATGCTTAACATAAATAGGGAAAATTTGCAAATAGGCCCATATACTTTGTTTATTTACATTTGGTCCATTCCTCGTCACCTCAAGTGTCGTCCCACGTTAGGTGGCTAAATTGCACGTATACCCTTGGCGGATTTTATCTTTTATTTTATTCCAATAAAATTGTAAATGCGTTGTATATGTATGGGAAATATGCATGTGAGCCCTTATTGATTATTTTATTTACACTTTTGCCCTTACCAATACATATACATTTGTGCTTTTGATCTAATTTTTATAAATAGTTAATGTGCCCCTAAAAATACACAACAATAGGGATATATGCTTCATGCCATATATATTCCCACCCATATTTTATTTGGCAATTTTGTGCATATTATCCATTTATTAAAAATGAAATAGAGCACATATATTCCATGTTTAAATTAGAAAAAAAAAAGAAAAATGTGTCTAAAAATTCTAAAAAAATTATATGGTGTATTTTATTATGTTTTAATTAGAGACCAAAAATCACTAAAAATGGAAAAAAGAAATACCTTAAAAATTAAAAAAAACCCAAAATGTTCCATAAAAATCTAAAAAATCATTTCAAAAATAAAAAAATATGTTTTTATGTTCTACAATGTTCTTTATATAAATATTTATCTATTAAAATTGGTTTGGGTTATTTTGAAGCCCATTTACTATTTTTAAAGTCCAAATCAATTTCGAGTAATTATATAATCCCTTATTTGGGATATTTTTGGAATTAAAAAACACAAAAAATTGCAAAAACTCTAGGAAAATCAAAAAAACATTAGAAAAATATATATAACATAAAAAAATTATTTTGAATTTTATTGATATTTATTAGTATTTATAAATATATTGTTCTAAATGTGTATATATACCCTTATGTATTATATATATATGTATTTAAAGGAAAAAGAAATTTAAAAAATTTAAAAATATAAATAGGAAATATAAAATCAAAGACAACATATAAAAACATAAAATAAAAAATATAAAATATCTGAAAACCCACGAAAAGATATATGTATATGCATGATAAATCACATGGTTGTAAATAAATAACCATAGGCTGCATGTTTTGCTCTCTGTGGTTCGGCCTATACATGCTTAATCACTATGCATTTTATGATAGAGATAATAAATTTTAACCTCACATCTTTGTTATTCATGGCTTTGTATATATTGTGGGTTAATTGCTGATCAATTTGGTTTTTTTTCGGGATCGCTTCGACGACTGTCATTCTGCCTTATGGATTGACAAGACCTCTACGAAAAATCCCTGTTATCAGATGGCGCCATTGTCACGGAGCAATGAGCATAGCCTAGTTTTGCCATTCATAGTTTTATACATTCATTTTTTTATTTATTACTGTAAATATTTATTGAATTATTGATCTATTATTTTATTTGCATTCATTAATTCTTTGTCTGTAGCTCAGTTGATTTAATTTGATTAATTGTGCTAATGCCATCTCTTTGTGACTTTGATGTGAGGGCCAACCACACGAAGACGGCTTTTTAGGAGGCTGATACAACCAAACCTGGAGGAGGATGGTCTTCTCTCTATGACTAGCTGGAGAGGGTATCGAGGAAGCATGGAGAAGGATTTAGCTTAGAAAATATAGTAGGTTTCATTTATGTAATTATTGATGAGAGAGAGACTCATTTTTTCATGTAAAAATTAACTTGGATTCTACTTTCCACAACGAGGTCCAGTGCCCGGGTGTTTGTTCACATGGGGGCCTCGTTGTAGTTTTCCGAGTTTTTCTTGCCTTCTTTTATTTTGTTTTCTGTTGTTTTGAGTTTTCCACCTTTATTTATTTTAGATCATTTTGTCATGTAAAAAATAACGTGTACTCTACTTTCCATAACAAGGTCCAGTGCCCGGGTGTCTGTTCACCCGTGGGCCTCATTGCAGTTTTCCGAGTTTTTCTCGCCTTCTTTTATTTTGTTTTCTGTTGTTTTGAGTTTTCCACCTTATTTTATTTTGTTTTGTGCACACGGAGCCCCTAAATATAGGTTGCTTGACTTAGTAGCTAGGTCTAATTCTTAATAAGAATGCATGTTCCTGTAGTCCTTTACGATTGAATCTAGTTAAATTAATAATATTAGTAATTTAGACTTGAGACCGTATGCTGAGAGAGGTCATATATAGCGCTTACATGACCCGTTGTGGCAGGCATCGATCGACATCGAAGACCGAACGTTTGTCTCATTTTTGAAAAAACTAACAATTGATTCTTCACGATTAATAGTAGCTACTGTTTAGGGCGATTTTGTCAATTGCACACTGCCATGTAGAATCGGTTTAAAAATTCTATTTTGCATACCGCATGGAGAGAGATGGAATGCACTGTAAGTCCTCTAATTCAGCAGACATCATTAGATTCAATGGTGAGATTTCCATTATTGAATCGACTTGCACGGCTTTTCTGCTATCTCCCATTGATTTTGAGCAGCTCGGACTTAAATGAAAATCTACAAAAAAAACGTTAGGCGCTTGTATGAAAATAGATCCAAAAAAAGTGAAAACCCAAAAAAAATAAAACAAGGGGACTGCTAAATAAAACATTGACCTTAATTAAAATCCATAATGAATTATCATTATCCTGGGTTCATAAAGTCATCAGTGTTTTTAGGTACCTTCGGAGGGGACCAAAACCCCTCCCATGAGCGAGGTACGACCCGCTAAGGATTAGAGCCCAAAACCCAGACTGTAATTGCCTTGTGTATCGCTTGGATTTCCTAAATAGTGGCACTTCTATCATACGCGATCGAGTAGAGCCTTGTCAATGATGGTGTTTCCGCCTTGTGTGGAACATCGACATGGTCTGAAGTACTAAGCATAGGCCACACCTTCACGGGCATGTCTATCTCATCGATTTGCATCCGAGTAGGTTCTTGCAGGCCCACAGGTGATTCCATTGCGAGCGAGAACCGAAGTAGCAGTTTCGCCTATAAGCTTCCTCTCTCTATTTCTTTGATTGAGTAGGGATCCAGGAAGGGTTACAAAGTCCTCAAAAAGCACATACTATAGGTTACAAAGGAGGAGGACAAGTATGAGATACTTTTCCGGCAGTACTCTCTCCTATAGGGTTAGCGTGCTAAGGCCTTGTTATAAATATGCATGAAAATAACAACTCTAAAACTGAAAAGATAATAAATAGCCGAGACTTCACAGCTTCACATGGTGTGAGTTGGTGAACCCAATTTTGTATTGTTTTTGTACGGATCTAGATTAAGGTTCAAAGAATAAAGCCCCATGCATTTGCGCAAATTTTCTCATATGTGTCTTCCTCTTGACCCCTGCTTGATTTGAGCCTTTCTACTGTTTTACACATTATTTTTCTTCCTTGTTGACCACTATATCTTTCCTCCTGCATCGATCTCCTTCTTGCTTCGCGATGTCAATCATGGATGGCTTAGTCAAAACGCCGCTGACACCTACATCGATTCCATAGACTTGACTTTGTCAATAATTCGAGGTGATTCCCGAGAACCTGATCCGGACCTTGCGGGTTGATCTTTAGACTCCTCGTCTTCTATCCACCCTTCTCAACCACCCAATAAACCAGGATCACCTTTGTCCCGCCTTCGTTGTTGTGAATGAGAGTCTATTATAGTCCATATCTTTTTCATTCACAACACTCTGGAATTGACCCTACTTTCTGATTCATCACAGCTGAAGATAATTGTAAGTGGTTCGATTGGAGGTTTTTCACATTGCAGATAGAAGACAATCCCGATCATGGATCCGAACACAGAATCATCTCTTAGGAATCAGACTATGAAATGGCTACTCAAGGAAAGGGCAAGGGTCAGCAATCACCTTCACAGTCAGAGAAAGGATAGATGCCTTATCAGAATCAGGTGAACACTCAGTTGTTGGCATCTATACGAGCTATTCAGCAGCAGCTGACAGAGCAGGCCTTACCACAGACTGTGTTTCAAGATATGTTGAATGACGTAATGAATAGACAAGGAGGAGGAGACAGACCAAGAGGAGGAGGACGAGGACCCCGTGAGAACCCGACAAGGAAGAGCCAGAATAAGAGAGGCCAAAACCCACATTGAAGGAGACGTATAACCCTGGAGACAGCCAAATGACTGAGTAGATCTTCATACCACTTGTTCTTGCTCACTTTGAGATGATGCCTCAGTTCCTTGCTCTTCTCCCTTCTTTCCATGGGAACACCAGTGAAGCATCCTACATTCATCTGTAGCAATTTCACGCATCTGCAGTACTACCCACTACCCCAATGTTTTGTTGGATGTAGTGAAGATGATGGCATTCCCCTTTAGTCTACAAGACAAGGCCCTATAATGGGTCAACCATCTGGGAAAGGTCGTGACATCATGGGAGCAGCTGAAGTCCGCCTTTTTGCACAAATTCTATCCTCTCGGTCGGCTCAACCAGATGCGAGCTAGATTTAGCAACTTCTCCCAGGAGGCATACGAGAGCATTCATGAAGCCTGGGAGAGATTCACATATCTGTAGGAGCTCCATCATGAGATCCCACGGACCATTTTGGTACAACACTTCTTCGGGGGGCTGAACGTAGAAAGCCAACAGGTCGTTAACGCAACCTAGGGAAGGAGGAGCCCTTCCTTATTTATTTGCCTGATTCATGACCCCGCCCTAAGCTAGCATGGGACCCATTCCTATGACATAGCATCCTTCTTTTGTCTCAGCCTTGGTCTTCCCTATAGAGATAGATCTCTTTCCCATAGGTTTCGTTATACAATAGCGGTAGAGAGAAGAAATCCAACTTCAGAGCACCTACACTCGGGAGATTCCAGGCTAAAGGCGGAAGCCAATGTGAAGAGGCTTCTTCTTTCCCATTATATATGACAGATCGAGACAAATATCTCATTTTTCATCAAACAATAAAGAAATTAGCATAGCACTAAAATCACTGGCTTTCCGGGCTGATCCTGCGAACAACTAGGGAATCACTTTCAGAGCAATCCTGCTGTTGATGCTTCCGCAGCTGGGTGATTAATTGTAGTTGCAGCAGTGATTTGAACGACCAGGTACAGCATCACGGGGATTGAGATCGAATCCTATTATAGAGGGCTCCTCTTTCCGTGCGTCTGTAAATCCACAGCTGACTGAGTTGTCAGAGGGGTCCCCAAAAGAAAAACCATTCCTTCCCCATGAAGTTGACACACATGGACAACCTCAACTATTATATATGAGCGGGAAAGCAAGTCCTATCCCGGAGCGCTCCGCTGCCTTCCCCCCAGAAAGTTGCAGGGAATTCCGGACTAGCAATCCTAAGGCCATTACAGACAGGCCTCTCAGGCTAAGAAAGACTCACCCTTACTACTTAAAGCACTCCACTACAGGTACAGAGGCTTGTTTTAGTCTCCTATAGTTGCTGCTTCTGAGATCAAGGATAAGGACGGCTTCTTGCGACGAGGGGAATTGATCAATCGGAGAACCCAGTGGGGCTATCCAATTCACTCTAACATTGGAGAGCCGATCCACTCTTGGGATGATGGATGTGGAGAAGACCCCCTCAAGAGTGGTTTGCTTGTAGCCTCAAAGTCTGTGAGTGAGGCCCCTCTCCCGTCAAAGGACAAGAGAGCTTCTTCGCCCCTTTTTTTCTCTTGGAGTAGGGGCAGGGCATCTGTGAATGAATCCTTTGGCTTTCCCTCATACAAGGGAAGGTAGTACTCACTATATATCAGGGGCTCACATGGGGACAATATAGAGAGGTTTTTTTTAGAGCAATCAACCAACTCCCTTAGCCTCCTGCTGTACAAACATCAGATGCCGGATACCTCACACGTAGACTTGTTGAAGTAGTTCAACACATTATTGTACGTAGAACTGAGTCCCGCATTGGAAATCCTGTATTCATGCTAGAATGCTGCCTCGTCGCAACTAAGGCAGGTGGCTCTTCAAGTAGGCAGTGAGGAAAACGTGGATGGAGGACCACAAGAAGAACTGGAGCGAGGCTTAGAGGAAGATCAAGAAAATCCCTTAATATCTAGTTAGCGAGTTCGAGGAGAATGCAGATCACATTTCAACAAGGATGAAGACATCGTTTGGCAGATTTTTGAGGAAATGGCCAAAGGAGAGGCCACCCTCTCTTCATCCAAGGCATATCTGAAGCAACCACAGATCCTCCAGAAGCAAGTCCATATGGAAACGTCTCGTGAGGCGGAGAGAGATGAGAGCTCCAACCTCAGCATCATAGGGGGCCATCTCTCAAAGGTTGATATTATTGAGAAGCGATCACAAGACCTTGAGAAGCTCGTTGTGATCGAAAAGAGGACACAGAATCTCGACAAGCTAGAGCAGATCACCAAGTAGTTGAAACTGCTGGTGGCACCATCAGTTCGGTCCAGTCGGCAACACCATCCACCAAAGCTCTAGCTGAGAAGAAAGATGAGCCATCCCTTCCACAACAACCTCAGTCGAGATAACAACCGCCGCCAGTCCAACACATGTACTACGTGCAGGTGCCCGATCAGGGCCCGTCACAGCAGCAGATGGTTGTCTACTAGCCAGACTTCCTTCTGCCATCCGATCCAGCCTTCCCACCACCACCCTTGATTCATGAAGTCAATGGTGTTTGGAGTAATGATGCACAGCTGGCCCATCCTACTGGACACCCCCAGGGCCAGCAACAAGCAAACAGGCAATACCACCAACCACCAGGTGATCGGTTTGGGTAGCCCTCGCAACCTCCGCTACAGTATTACCACTCTCCTCAGTACCCCCAACCGATGGAGGCAGAATCAGCAATACCAGCACTCGCAATACCTCCAGCCACAGCCATATCATCAGTATGTGGTTGCCCCACCTCCACAGTACTAACACTATCCTTCTCCCTCTTACCATCAGTATCAGCTTCCTCCACCACCTTAACATCACCAGCAATCACCGTCTTAACCCTAAAACTCTCAGCAGCAGTGCGGTCCGCATGTTGAACCTTCTGAGGTGAATCATGTGAACCCAACCCTTGATTTTTTGGCCCGACTTGTCAAAGGCCTAGCATATATGACAAAAAATTTAGACGACCTGACCGTCACGAAAACTGCCAATCCGTCACAAGTCGAAGCCAACCCCAACAGCTTCAAGAGAAGAGAGCAGGTAGAATGTAATGTCGTGTCTATGCCTCTAGAGACAGATGATTGTACTATTGTTTTATCTGATGATGTCACTCTCAAGAGTGATAGGGCCTTGCCTCTGCCTGCCACGAACCAGGGGAAGAATAAAGCTTCAGGTGAATCGTCATCTTCTGCATCAACCGTGCTAGCTATAGGGGAAGGTGAGAAAGAAGAAGGAGGAGGAGCCATTCCAGCTGCCATCCACCACCATCTCCATCACCAAAAATAACAAAAAAATCAGAAAAAGCAAAAAGATCAAAAAGATGACAGTTGCTAAAGTGAAGCCATGCCAGCCATGGAGGAGCCGCCAGCCGTAGCCGATCCTATGCAAGTCGACAGAGCGGAGGCCCCACTTTTTGTCTGTCCACCAGTACCAGGATCTCAGCCTCCAGATTGTACTCCTTTTTGTGACCCGAAAGTACAATATATTGTGGATAAGGATTTCGTTGTAAAAAAAACTCTGTTTCTGATTTCGATCATGTAGATATTCATTTTCCTGATGCAATATAAAAATCCAAAACAATACAAAAAGAAAAAGTGTGTTATCTTATCCTGAAATGTGGATATTTTTAATAACTTGATTGTTGAGATTCCATTGATGAAGGCCATGGAGTACATGCCAGCTGTAAAGAAAGGTTTGAAAGAGGCATATACAAACAACCGTCGCCCGGCACGAAACAACAGATGGCGACAAGTTGAGAAGCACATTATCACCATGGTCACAGGTGGAGCCTGATGGGCCGCGAATGCAACTCGGGTTAAGGAATATCTAGGGTCATTGCGACCCGAATCGCGAGGTGCGGTCAACAAGAAAAATCAGAACACCAATGAAATCAAACAATCATGTAAACCAAGGCAAGCAGTCTTGCTAATTATTTAACATGGTATAGAGACCAGGGTCAAACACAAGGAGCACGGAATGAAACCTATGAAGTAGTCAGGTAATCCAAGAAACAAAGGTATTTTTGGTGGTTTTTAATTTTTAATTTTTTTATGTTTTCTATTAAGAAAAGATGTGAAGAAAAGGCAAAAAGGCACACTCAAACAATTATTTAAAGGCCTAAAATTACCAAAAAATTCAAAACAAAAATATTTTTATGTTTTTAAAATATTCAGATGTTTTTGGGTATTTTATGGGGTTTTCTAATTTTTATATAATTTTCTAAAAATAAAAGAAATAGGAAAACAATAAGCAATGTGCAGCCTAGATGAAAAGGCACCTTAAAAATATCTAAAGAGCCTCTAAAATCTTGGAAATATTTTTTATGAAAAAATAAAATAAAATCTACTTACAGAAACTGAAAACACATTTTTTTATTTTTAATGAATTTTTAATGATTTTTATAAAATTTTTAGTCTTCTTTAATTTTAAGTTGTTTTATAACAGAAAATGAAACAAAAATCACAGAGAAATTAAAACAAACAAAACAAGCACAAAAGAATTTGTTTAGAATTTTTAAAGATATTTTTCGATTTTAAATTGATTTTCTAAAATAGACAGGGACACTTTTTAATGTTTTTCATTTTTAGAAAATATCAAATAAAATTAAATTAGATCACAAAAGTTACTATAAATACTACAGTATGGCAGGAATCTAGTGTAATTTTTGTAGATTTTTCGGAGATAATTTAACAATTATTTGATTAAAAACAAAGGACCCAACAAACAGGGATCTATATAAAAATATTGAAAAGTTTTGTGCCAAAATATAATAGTCAGAAAAAGTTCATGGATGAAATAGCAAAAAGTCCAAATCCACACGTGGACAACACGTGAACCAGGCACTCAGGGGTATAAATGCAAATACAGATAATAAAAATCCATTCAAGAATAATAATAAAGTCTAGGGACTGTAATGCAAATAACCCAGGGGGTCACGTGTCCGACCACGTGCTACACAAATGTAAGGACTAAAATGCAAATATTAAAAGCATAAGGTTCTGAATGGAAATTATCCAAAATAAATAGAACTACTAAAAATATTTACAGGACGGACACGTAAAAACAGAATAAGCAAGTGAAGTGCAATTTAACCTTCTTTATTAGCAATCCAACGGTCGAAGGCGTCCCACTAATGATCGGACAGCTGCGATCCTCGTATGCCTCTTCGACGATGAATGGCTGAGAGATGATCCTCAGATGGATCCAACGATCGATGGTCTTCGGAGAACGAACGGCGGAGATTAGAACCGTAGGAGAGCCTTATCGGACGGTGGAGGAGACACTTGGAAGAATGGCAAAAAACTTGCCTCCGGTGAGCTTCGATCGGTCCATACGCGCAGCAGGGACGTCCACCGGAGCTGCTATGATGGGGGAAATGCTACTGGAGATGGTCCGCAGCGATGGAGATGCTCAGATGAGGCCAAGACCAAGGAGAAGGGTCTGGCGAACCGTAAAGAGCTGGAGTTGTTGTGCTCGGGTATCTCGACCTCCAGATGAGGTTCTTGGGCGCTCTGACCTGCATAGCTAACACGAGGGTCTAGGGCAAAGTGCCTCGACCCGTTAAAACATGGAATGGATGGCGTATGAGGCGAGGCATGACTCTCCGACGAAGCGACGGTGAAGGAAAGCTGGGGGCTCGTTCCTGGGCAAACCGAGATGAATGGATGGGCATAGAAGGTGGGTAGAAGGGTGGTGAAGGTGGTTGGGTCGTCGGTTTGGTCAGATGATGCTCTGGCCTCAGTGACCGGAGCTCTGAAGTGAAGCTCTGCTCAAAGAAGAAAACTCGAATCAAAAGTGAAAAAGGAGTAAACCTATGTTACTTGATGGCCGTAGTCATCTATGCTGGAGGTCAGGGTCCTCCGGGGGTCATTGCCTCGATGGGTCGACGGGGATAGAGGTTGATCTCACCTCGTGGCGGAGCACGGCAGAGTATACGTCGGATCTACTAGGGCTACGGGTCTCGAAACCTCACTGCAACGCTCTCCCTCACATGCTGTCACTCATGGAAGAAGGCGGAGGTCCCCGGAGACGAGGGCAGCGACCAAAGATGCGGAAGAACAAGGGGCTCCAGGAGGTTTTATATGTTGTAGGGTCCGAGAAAGATGGAGCATGGGCGCCCGAACTGAGGGACGGATCCCTAGAGATTTCGACGGGAGTGGATCGTGGATCTTCCCTCAATAATCGGAGTTGCAAACGGGAGGAAATGGCGATTGGATCGGGTCGAGAAAATTAGGTGAACAGCGGGCGAGACCGGGTCCGAGTGAAAAGAAGTCCAAGGGGGTAGTTGAACGAAGTCAACAATCCTCCCTCGATCAATCAGGTGCAGCGGGGGAAAACGACAAAATAAGCTATAGGACAAAATAGCAGGATAATTCAAAAATAAATAGATTAAAAATAATAAATGAATTTAAATTAAAAAAATGAATAAAATATAATTGTTTATTATTTTTCAAGGAATTCTTCTATGATTTTTATTTATTTTTATGAAAAATAAATTAGTCTATATACAGTATATTGTATTATATACAGGTATATTATACTATGTATTTTGTACAATTATTTTTAATTTATTTTTTACCAAAATACCTTAATTTTATATTTTATTTATTTACAACATAATTTTTGGAATATAAAACCATTTGTGTTTTGATTTTATTATTTATCTACAAGTATAAAATAAATAGAGAATGGATTATATATACATGTAGTATGTACAAGTTAGACAGAGTTTTTATTTTCTTTTATTTTTATTTTTTTTATTTTTGTTTTTTTATAAATATATACGTGAACGTAGAAACATATTTTTTTATTTTGGAAAAAATAATTTATGTACACACATGATATATATATATACAAGGTATAGTGGCCCTATCTCTCTCTACTTATTTTATTTGGCGATTAGGCCAATGCTTGGCCCTCTCTTGAGGTTCGGGTCACTCAACTTCTTTTCGTTTTATTCTTTATTCTTTTATTTTCGCACAAATACATGCTAATTATGCACTATTAACACATGCATGCATATTATTAAGTTATTGCATTTACACCTATTTACACGATGCATTGCCAAGATAATTAGCTAAAATAAAAGAAAAAAGAGTGATGAATAGGGATCCATCACCCCCCTATACTTTACCTTTGCCAGTCCCTTAGCAAACACTTATTTGAAAAAGAAGTGAAAAGAGAAAGAAAAAGAAAAAGAATTAGATCAAGATTGATTATTAAACTTGTCTTCCTTAAATTGGAGTATGGAGCTCAGTCAGACCTTTGGATTATAAGTTTGTCGGAACATTATTTGGACCTAAGATTAAAACTCAACAGCCTCCAAGTTCCACCAATCTATGGTCAAGACTCCTCAATAATCCAGATCAGAACCTGTCCACATATACAAACTCTAATGACCATGAATCTTTTCTTGTACTGTGTAAGTGATATGTAACTCCCCACCTTAGAAATGGAAAAGTAACCGCCCCCTCAATAAGGTAACTCTAATGCCCTAGTCTGGCAGCTCTTTCCTCAAGGAGCGGGTATTTCCTTCTAAGTTCAAGTTCAATCGGCTCAAGAAGAGGAGGAAGAAGAGAATGGACCATGACCAGTATAGTCATGTATCCTTGGGAGCCCAACCAGTGTAGCTAAGTCTCCCTGTTGCAAGCTTCATGAGATGAGAAAGGGTAACATATGCTTTGCTTTATTTGGCTATATACACTCCGGTGGGTATTTCATTTTCTATCAGACCCACCACTTTTTTGGAGTTTTTCTTTCTTTTGCACATTTTTTTTCGATGTGCATATGTACAACATATCGACATGGTGCATCATATACATAAAGAGTTTTTCCTATTGAGTCAGTAGACTATCCCTCTTTTGAAGCATCATTGCAACTCACAGCTCCTATCTTTAGACCTCAATGCTATCAGACCAAGTTGAGACGCACTTCCTTCACTAAAAGTAGATGAGAGGTTCCTCCTAGAAGTACTACCCTCGTATGCTACCCCAAGCCAAACGAAACTACCTCCTCACCACCTCATCTGTAGAGGGCTATGTGTAAGTTGTTGGTGCAAGTAAAGCCATTGTCTATGAGAGTCATGTGTGCGTTGTTAAATGTTCTACTTAGGCTCGTCAAGATGACATGTGATCATAGCCTAGTGGACTCAAAGAATTAAGTCACTAATGGACCTGAAAAGTCTTAACCCTAAGCGCTATAAGGTTCCTCTTAGAATTAGGTGGATTAAGGTCTTAACCAAGCTCCATTTTCTAATTTAATTCTAGGCTAGTTGAAATGTCAATCTATGATTCAGAAAACTGTATAAGTATATACAAAAATATTTTATGCAATTTTTTTTGGAAACATGCAAAAATTTTTGAAAAATGTTTGAATGAATGAATGCATGGATGCAGAAGTTTTGCAAACTATTTACACACACATTTACACAAGGGTTTTTGCAAACTTTTGTTTTTTCTAACATTTTACAAAAATTTTGTACTATATACATAATTTTGATACCAAAATATTTACAAACTTTTTACACACAAAATATTTTTACAAACATTTGTACAAAAATAATTTTTATAAATAGTTATGTATGTGCAAGAAAGAATTTTATGTACAAGAAAAATTTTAACTTTTTATTGTTTTTTAGATAAATGATTTTAACCATTTTATTTATTAACACACTCACACAAAGTACGAGTTTTGGCTAAAGTATATATGAAATATATATGACACCCCCTTATACTTAGCTCGAATGATGTCCTCAGAGTGGATCAAGAGCGATGAAGAAGACATAACTCGTGCTTAGTATGGGGAAGTGAAAAGAATAGCTATACTACAACGACGAATCAAAGAATAGAATGAAGAGATCTCGATGTTTCACCTATACTTAGGATTAAGTAATCCTAAGTATAGCAGACCATACATAAAGGGAAATCCGAGTGGCAGAATGTACAAGGTAAGCAATGACTCATTTTATCCGCCCCTATACTTATGGTAAAAGATCCCTAAGTATAGGAAATATGAACAGAGTGGAGGACAAGTGAGGGAACAACAGAAATGAAGACAAATATATACAAGATGAAAGAAACGAAATTACTCCCCCTATACTCAAGGTGAAGGATCCTTAAGTATAGGCAACGACATGAGTAATGAAACAGAACGAAAAGGAACAGCTCGGTGTCTACACCCCCTATACTTAGGATAAGGTACATCCTAAGTGTAGCAAAAATAATCCTAAACGAGACCTGGGGTGTAAGACAAAACGGAAGAAACAAGGAACAAATCATGACAAAACACGTATATACAAAGTGAACAATGTTGAGGTGCCTCTCAACAAGCACTAGGTTTTACGCCCCTAGCTAGGTGAAAAGGTTAGGACAATGAAGTATCAAGGTTCAGGACGACATCTGGAAGGCGAATGTCGTACTGTCGTCGTAGTCATGGTAGATGAGCAACGACGAAGTCAATAATGTAAATGAAGACACCAAGTAGGCAATCAAGAGGGTGTCTGCTACCAGGAAAAGATATAGGAAGATGAAATAGTAATCCGGTAGCACAAAAGAACTCATCGGCTCAAGATAAGATTTGAGTGGAATGGTAGAGCCGAAGAAGTCGAACGTAGAGAAAGAAGGATCGGTCATGGAATCCTCCACGTTAATCACCATCTCAGAGAGATATGGGAGATCTAGATCAAGAGACTCACTAAAAGAACCAATATCCAATGCATATAATGAAGAAATATCATAAACATCATCGAATATCTCAAAATACCGGCTCATCCTCACGAGGGTCGTCGAGGTGAGACAACTTAGACTCAGAAAGATCAGAAATATCAGAAGACTCAGTTTCGTGATCCGACGGTTCGGATACACTATCAGAAAGTGAAACCAAGTACGCAGCGTATGGGGCATCCTCCCGCAGATAACCCTCAAGGTGTTACTTTGCCATTTCTGAGGTGGGGAGCTACACATCACTTACACAGTACATGAAAAGATTCATGGTCATTAGAGTTTGTGTATGTAGACTTGTTCTGATCTGGATTATTGAGGAGTATTGACCAAAGATTGGTGGAACTTAGAGGTTATTGAGCTTTAAACCTAAGTCAAAATAAGGTTCCGACAAACTAATAATCTAAAGGTCTGACTGAGCTCCATACTTCAATTTAATGAAGACAATTTAATAATCAATCTTGATTCTCCTTTTTTCTTTTCCTTTTTCTTTTCCTTTTTCCTTTCAGTTTCTTTTTCAAATAAGTGTTTGCTAAGGGACTAGCAAAGTAAAGTATAGGGGGTGATGAATCTTCATTCATCACTCTTTATTCTTTTATTTTAGCTAATTATCTTAGCAAAGAATCATGTAAATAGTTGTCAATACAATAACTTAGAAACAAACATGCATGTGTTAATATATCATAATTAGCATGTATTTGTGCAGAAATAAAAGAATAAAGAATGAAAGAAAAAGAAGATAAAAATCAGAAAAATTAAATAAAAATAGAATAAAATTCTCTCCCTCACTTGTACATAATACAGGTACAATTGTTCCTTTCCCTATTTATTTTATACATGTAAATAAATAATAAAAATAACTTAAAATTATTTTATACTCCAAATATTATGTTGTACATAAATAAAATATAAAATTGGGGTATTTTTGTAAAAATAATTGTACAAAATACATGGGTATTGTATACATGTATTATACTGTATATACCATAATTTATGTTTCATAAAAATAAAAAAATCATAGAAAAATCCCTTGAAAAGTAATAAACATTTTCATTTTAATTATTTTTTATTTTAAAATCATTTATTTTTTTATCTATTTATTTATGAATCTCCTTGCTATTTTTTCGTTTAGCCTGTTCTATCGTTTTCCTCCTCCGCACCTGATTGGTCCAAGGCAGATTGTTGACTCTGGTCAATTCCCCCCCCCCCGACCCTCTTTCGGTCAGATCCGATTTTTGCTCACTTTTCGCCAAATTTTCCATACCCGATCGGACCACCATTTCCTTCACTTCGAGGCTCCGATTAATGAGGGGAGATCTACGATCCTCGCCCATCGATATCCTTAGGGATCCGACCCTCGGTTCACGCGATTCGATCCGATTCTTCCAGCCACCTAGGAATTCTATAAAAGCTCTTATCCATCTCCCGAGGTCGCCTGCTCGCGCCGCACCCCATCTTGATACCCTAGACGCCTTCCTCGTAGTGACAGCCATTGAAGCATGCCTTTGGTGGTCGAATTGGTGTCGTGTAGCCGCAGCTCAACCTTCGTGGACGGACAACCGCCGCGAGAAGCCTCCTCCGCCTTACGCAGCATGGTCAAGGCCACAACCACGTCGTTCACCTCTCTTGGAGCTCAGGATCATACTCGGATCCTTAGGTACCCCTTTGATCTTTTTTAGCTCCGTCGGTTATCAATCCTTCCATTTGTCTCCACCGAAGCTCCGCCAGCTCCGACCAGCCGGTCTGAGCTTCATCACCCTCATCTATCCATTCAGATCGACCCACACGCTCTCCTATACCTTCCCACGCAGCTTGATCACCCTGATCTTGGCTCGCGTCACCAAGATTAGGTCCCCGATCTCCTTCTATCATGACCGTCGGAGATCTAGACCATTCGTCGTCACTTCTTTGATTTCTTGTCCTAATAACCTGGACCGGAGTGTGACTACGAGTCTTAGCTTCACATTGCAGGTCCGCTGGAGCCATGAGGAGTTCTATCGGCTTCCCAACTGCTCGGAGGAGCTATCCCAGACCCCAGCTCCACCATTCTATTCATCCGACCATTCGTCGGGCGATTGGAGCCCACGACTCGACGCGGAATGCCTCCCCAGAGGTGCTCAACCCATTGGTAGTCTGACCGATCAGACGGATTCGCCCAGATCATCATTTGAAGTTCACCAGAGTCTCGTTCGTCCACCATCTTCTGTTGTCGTTGGATGCGAAGCAGCGTTCCAGATTTCATCTGAGCCGTCCAGCGCTGTAGCCTTTCGACCGTTGATCTGACGCCATCTGACAGATCTGCGCCATACGTGGGGAACATTCCCTGATCGTCAGATCGACCATTGCAGAGGAGCGGAGCCGTACGATCGAGCCCTTGCCAGCAACTGACACATATCCCCCACGTGCCTCCATGGGTATATTGCATCTTCTACCCTATATTTATTTTCTTTTATGTTTTAGTCTATAAAATAAAATATACAGTTGGACTATTTTGCATTCCAGCCATGTAGTTCTTAGTATTTGCAGTTTAGTCCTTTTTTGTTTGGAGCAACGTGCCTCGTCACGTGCATAGTTGGATATTTGCATCATTAGTCATGGACTTTTCATGTGTTATCGAATGAATGGATGTTTTTCAGAACTGCATTTATGCCCCCTGTGAGCGTTGATTTATGACATGTGTGATTTTTAGTGGAGAAATTGCAGATTGGACCTTGGATTTTTATTGCTTGTTACTGTTTTGTCCCAGAACTTCAATAATTTTCATTTTGGTCCCTATGATTTGTGTGTTTTGTTTTTAATTAAATAAATAGCAAACTTACTCCAAAAATTCTAAAATTTTGACACGTAGCCCCTACTACTGTGTTGGAATTTTTTAATTTTTGTGGCTTGTTTTGATTTCGTTTGATATTTTCTAAAATTCAAAAACCCTTACAAAAGTATCTCTATTTGTTTTGAAAAATCAATTAAAAATATAAAAATGCCTTGAAAAATTCCAAAAAATTCTTGATTGTTTGTTTTGTTGTGTTTTAATTTCTATGTGATTTTTGCTCTATTTCCTTTTTATAAAACACCTGAAAATTAAAAAGGACTAAAAACCTTTTAAAAATTATTAAAAAATCATAAAAAACCAAAAAATGTGTTTCCAAGTTTTGTAGGTAGACTTTCTTTTATAGTTTTACATAAAATTACTGCTAGGATTTTATAGGCATTTTAAATAATTTTAATTTGCTTTTATATCCAAGCTGTACATTGCCTGTTATTTTTTGCCTTCTTTTATTTTTGGAAAATTAATTAAAAATCAGAAAAATCCCATAAAATTCACAAAAACACTTGCATATTTTAAAAAACTAAAAAATATTTTTTTTGATTTTTTTAGTTATTTTGGCCCTTGAAGCAATTGCTTAAGTTTTACTTTCGGCCATTTTCTTTATTCTTTTTCTTATTAGAAAATCATAAAAAAACTGAAAAATTAAAAACCACCAAATTTCTTTATTTTATTGGTTACCTGACTTCTTTGTAGGTTTTACCATCATGTGCTCCTTTTGTTCGACCCTGGTGGCTATACCAGGTTAAATAATTAGCAAGATCGCTTACATTTTTTATTGTTTAATTTCTTTCGTTGGTGATCTGACTTTTTCTTGATTGAGCTGCGCTTCGTCGGTTGGAGTTGCAACGACCTTGATCTAATTTTCTGGGACTTAACCCTAGTTGGTGGAGCGCTCATCAGTACTCGGGTAGCGATCTCCTCTCCAAACTTACTCACAACTGTAGTGATGCATGTCTTCTTGGGCACACATGTATTGGACTAACCCACTTGTGATGAGATGGGGTAGATAAAATCGGCGCTCCACCATTTCGATATTTCTTTCATGGCCACTTCTTGGAGATCGGATTCATCTGTCGTTGGAACTCATGCGATGGCTTGGCATCCTCCTCGAGATAGATATGGTGGGAGCATAGGTCCTGACTTATCCCATGGAGATCAGCTACAATCCATCCTATTACCTTGCGGTAATCAAGATTCTTGCTCTCCAGTCAAATCTGCTGAGATAATGACTACGTACACATTAAGATCACCTGCAAGGAACCTATACTTCAGTGACTACGGCAAAGGCTTCAGTTCTGGACAATTAGGAGCTGGCAAATCTAGCCTCTAAAAGGTCTGAGTGAAGGTAACCAGATCTGAATGTGAGAACTCTCGCTGATCATGAAAAATTAGTGAAGACGGTCCTACTAGTGTATTTGTACTTGGTGCTGGTTCTGTCTCTACCCTAGCCGTTGGCTTTGTTGGGATCAAATAAGGTAACAAGTCATTAAACTCTACCCAGTCTATGTCTGACTCCGAGGGATCTGAATCGGAATCACAAGATATATACTTTGCCTCGCTATCCTGAACGTGGTCGACAGCCTCAAAAGTATCCTCTGCCAAGAGTGTGCTCTTCGAACTCTCCTCTGCTGGAAGCTATGAATTTGCGGCATCCGAAGGTGAGAGAAGGCATCGTGAAACATGATTGGACCAAGAGGCTTCATCATTAGTGATCACAAAGCCGCACTCCTGGTGGACATCTCGCCCTGCCTCTGTCATCTGCTCTGCATTGTTGAACTGCTCTGAGCAGCTGAATCTCGCGCTCTAGTCACCTCGATTGTCTCTATTTGTATACTCTCTCCCTCGACGTGAAAGTACACCTTCTCGCTATCATGGTCGTACACCGCCTTGGCTGTGGCCAAGAATGGACGTCTTAGAATGATGGGGGTATTTGTCACAGCCTTAGGGATCTCCACGTCTAACACAACGAAGCCCACGAGGAATTTCGGGCCTTGAATTGTGACGACCACGTCCTTCAACAACCTCTTCAGCCTCTTGACAGATCGTTCAGCAAACTAAAGGACCGTCCTGCTCTGTCTAAGAGGGCCAATCTCGAATCGGTCGAGTAAGGCTGTCGGAATGAGGTTGATGAAAGAACCACTGTCTAATAGAGTACGATCAAATCTCTGCTCATGAATGTGGCATCTGACATAGGGAGCTCCTGCATCTGGCCTCTTAGCTGGCAGACGGTTCTAGATGGCGAATCAGGTGGCACAGGTCAGCACATGGATTTCTGCTTGATGGTTCCTCTTCTTCTTACAGATGGTAGTCTTCTCTCAAGTTCTTTTAGAAGAGAGGGATGTGCTCAAGTGCCTCCAGTAGAGTCAGCTAAATGTGAAATATGTCTATCATCTCTGGCTAAACTCTAACTGTTGGTTATTTTTTTGATTTTCTTTTTGATTCCCCTTCGCCAAGCAGAGTGCTTGAGGGAAGGGGATGGCTGGGTGATGAATATGTGATTCATCACTCTTAAAGTTGAAAATAGAGCCTTGTTCCCGAGTATTTAGAAGCATATTTCCCTTTATCTTGCATAAATAACATTCATGCATAAATCCATAATACATACATTTTATCATTCATAATTGCATTAAATAAGAAGCCAATTCATTTGTAAAATCCACTTGTAAAAGACTCCCAATAATTCACCTAATTATCTATATTTTATATCCCCTATAAAGTCAATAAACCCCTCTTTATACTGTGTATATTACTAGTTAATAATATAAGGAACAAGGCCAAAAATTCCTATCCTATAAATTGCCCAATAAAGCCCCAAACCTAGTTAGAGAACCTAGATCTTAGAATACACATATCCCTCTCATACAACCTCCGAATTAGGTCTACTTCAGATTAATACACATCTGGAGACCTTTAAAATGAGACCAATTTCATTCAATTCGGATCTCGTATGCAAAACATGGCTTTTTGGGTCCCTTTGTACACTATATGTTTGTATGTTTGTACTCTTGTATTTTTGTATCATATTTGACCTCATCAACATTTTTGGTCAACATGAAACTTGTAGATCTCATCGCGATCTAGAATTTCATGTTTTGAGTTTTTCCAAATTCGGTCTCCTTCTCTCTCTAATTTCATTTTCTTTCTCAACCATTCAGAGCTATCCACGTGGCGCCCTCTAATTGCGCCACTGATAAGCGTTCCGCACCCTTAGTTAATTCGAGCAAATTAATGTCCAAATTAATGTTAATCGTTCATTGCAGTCGGATACGAGAGGCTAGTCAAAAACCACTTATCAATTAATGTTAAGATAATTTCAAGCAGCAGTTTTATTTTACTTGGTGAAGTCCAAGGTCGAACTCAGGGAGGCATCTGTCTCCTTAGGTAAATTTTAAGCAAATATCCAAGTGTTAGATTTTCAAGGAATTATTTTTTTTTGTATTTTTAATTTCTATGCAGACTCGTGCAAAAATGCAGGCCAATTTAACGTTCAATAAAATTATAATATCAAATGAAGTCCAAAAATTCTAAAATTTGGCCAGATGATTAATTATGATGAAAATGATCTACACTAATTTTTTGGATTTTTTAGACACTAAATGGATTTACTGGGAATTAAATATGCAGACAGGGTAATTTTCACTATTTAATTGGTAATAAATAACAAATCACAATTTCTTCAAGAGATAAAATTATCCTAGATAGCACTACTGATAAGGGATCTAGGAAAATTGACAGATCTTAATTTCAATGTGAAATGAATTTATTAAAATTAAAATATGAAAATCACTCAACAATTTGTTTAGGCCTCGAAATGTGTGAAAATGACATGAAATTTTTATGGCATGTTAAGAATACTGTCCTTAGGCTACTGTGAATTTTTGAGGATTTTTGGAACCACAGAGAATTAACTACAAATTAAAAGGTGTCACTGGGCAAAATATCTCAAAAATATACCAATTAATTCATTAATAATTCCACTGTAATTACAAAAATGTGACACGTGGCTCAATAGACAAAGGACAAGTTTCTCAACAAAATGCAATTTTTAGATTTGAAAAATGATGTAAAATGCAACCTAGGGATGCGTGCAAACATAGGGGTGTAAATGCAATACAGGAAAATAAAAATACATAAAGCAAATATGCAGACAGGGACTAAAATGCAATTACCTATAATGCTGGGGACTCAAGTGCAATTTTTCCAACAAGCACGTGCTCCTCACGTGGAGCGCCTAGCTTCACAGGGACTGATTTGCAATATCTGAAAGTTCCCGGGGCTTCTGTACAATTTGCCTCAGGCGCACGTGCTTCTCACGTGGAGCGCCTAGGCTCGGATGACGAAGGCGGCTCGGATCGAGGCTCGGGCTCCTTGGAGGTATGGAGTGAGGTTCGGAGAAGCTTCGGGCTGTCCGAGCCTAGGCTCGGGGAAGAGGCTCGGACCCTTTCTGCGTGGCTCGATAAGGACCGTTGGATCAAGCTTGATCCAACGGCGATCTGGGCGTCGATGAAGATGGCGACGTGGCTCGGTGCGAGCTGTTGGATCACTGATCGATCCAACGGTGGAGTGATGATCTGGGCGCGGCTACGTGGATGTCGTGGGACCGTTCGATTAAGATGATCGAACGGTGGCTGGACCTCCGTCCTCCACGGTCCTCCGCCTCCTGCGGAGGAGTTGGCGGGGCTCCGCGAAGGGGCTGTCCCTCCGCCTGTTCCTCCTAGCCTCGATGAAGCTCTCCGATCGCTCGGAGCTATCCCAGAAGGTGCTCGAAGGTGCGGCGAAGGTGATGGTGGCCTCAGGAGCGACAGAGGGTGGTCTGAAGTCGATGGCGATGAAGCTCCGAGTCAGCTCTGGCGAACTTCCGTTCAATGAGCAGAGGGGCACCTGCAGGTGTTAGAGATAGAGCCGGAGCTCGTGCGTGCGCTCGTGGAGAAGTGAAGGTGGTCGGAGAGGCCTAAGGGGTACGGAGGGCGTCTGGCGAAGGTGCTCTGGCCAAATGGCGGAGCTGGAGATCGGGATGTTGTGAGGTGTGTCGTTGGAGGTCATGAAAGGGACCGCGAAGATGGGAGCTTCGAGGAGAAGCTCGGCGGAATGGAATGGAGGCGTGGGAGTGACTGGAGGCGGAGAATAAAAAGCTAGAAATTCAAAGAAGAAATGAAGAGGAGATCGGAGAAGAATGGACAAGTCACCTGGGGTTTGGAACTCCTTCTTGGGTTCCAGGTCTTCGCTCGAAGGGCCGGTGGTTCCCAGAGCTCGTGCAGCGTCGAGGAGAGCAGTTGCGACACGGCGGAGATGCCGTGGATCTCGCCGGAGAAGACGCCTGTCTTCGCTCGAAGAGACGGCCAATTGCTGTCACCAATCGAGAGCTCTGAGCTCGGGGTTTTCTCCTGTAATGGCGGATGGGGCTGAAGTTCGCCGGTGCTCGAGTATTTATAGGAAGAAGGTCTCGGCAGGTCTGGTGATGGGGCAAAGTTCATGGAGGTCGTGGAGCGTATATGGTGGAGGTGGTGGCAAGTGGGGTAGCTGGCGAGGATGAGCTACGAGTGGGGAAGGTCGTGAGAGAGTTGGCGGACGACGAAGGTGGCTGACGTGCGGCCGAAAATAGAAAGGGAGTGCCCCTCCCGCAAGGCAGAGAACGTGGGAGAGAGGGGTGCCCGAGGTAGGAGATGAGGCCCTGGCCATTGGATCTTGTGATTCAACGGCCTAGATCAAAGCGTGAAGGGACGTATAGGATTAGATCAAGGCGAGGTGATAAGAGGCCGTGATGGCGCCACGTGGAGTGAGCTGGGCGAAGCGCGAGCGGGCGGCTGAGATCAAGTCAAGGCGAAGCGATCTGAGGGTAATGAAGGCGCCACTCGTCGTGTGGAGGAGAGGGCGCTGACGAGTGGCGGAGATTAGATCTAAGGACGATCGAAGGGTCGTGATGGGGTCATGATGTGAGGCTGGATAAGCGGATGCGATGAGAGGATGGAGTGCGTGATCGAAGGGCGCAGCATGTGCCACGTGGCGTGCTTTGGAAGAGGCACTGACGGGCGGATCAGATGAGGAGTTGAGGTTAATCGAAGGGGTGAGGGGCGCCAAAGGAAGAGCGGCTGTGATGGAAAATCAGAGATGCGATCTGACGGTGTACATGCCGCCACGTGGCGAGTTCTGGTGAGGGCGCTAACGGGTGGCTAGGATCGGAGATGGAGATGATCAGATGGCCAAAAATTGAGGCGAACGTGGAAGCAGCTAAGCCGTTGGATCCAGAGGGCAATCCAACGGCTGAGGCTGTGGGCGAATGGGCAAAGGCAGCGGGCCACGTGGCGCAACCAGAGGGCACCACATGGCCTGTTGTGAATGGCTGGAAGAAAATATATGTGTAGAGAGAAGAGGGGACCGAATTTGGAAAAACTCAAAACATGAAAGTTGTAGATCTCGATGAGATCTACAAGTTTCATGGTGACCAAAGACGGAGATGAGGACAAATATGATACATAAATACAAAGATACAAATATACATATATGTAGTATACAAAGTGGCCCAAAAACCCAACTTTCTCATACGAGCTCCAAATTGGATGAAATTAGTCTCATTTTAAAGGTCTTTGTATATTACTTTAAAAGTGAGTAGACCTATTTCGGAGTTTGTATGAGGGATTTATGTGCATTTTAGTGTACAAGGGTTCTAGGGATTTATTGAATAATTTACAAGGGGGATTTTTGGCATTCTTCCCTATATTATTAACTAAGGAGTACATATTATAAGGAAGAGGTTATTTTAGTGAGTGGGTATTTTACAAGGGATTTTGGCTTATTATTTAGATGCAAATGCACTGCTAAAATGTATGTATTATGTATGTATGCATGAATGTTATTTATGCATTATAAAGGGGAATATGCCTCTATTTACTCGGGAACAAGGCTCTATTTTTTACTTTTGAGGTGATGAATCACAGATTCATCAACCCCCTATACTTAAACCTTGCTCGTCCCCGAGCAACTAAATGAAATGCAAGAGTGAAATGATTTTGGGTTCCATACCAAGGTCATGAAAAAAAGTTAAAAATGGAGCTTGACTCGACCTTTGGATTAATTGTGTGGCGGAACCTTATTGGGACCTGAACTTAAGACCTAACAGACTTCAAGTTCCACAAGTCTTCTATTCAAGACTCCTCAATCGTCAGGTCAGAACAAATCCTCAAATGCAAATTCTGATGACTATGATTCTTACTTGCACTATGTAAGTGATATGTAACTCTCCACATCAGAAATGGCTTGGAACCAGCCTCCTCTATCAAGGTAACTCAATAACCCGGTCCAATAACTCTTTCCTCGAGGAGCGGGGTATTCCCTTCTAAGTTCATGTGCGACCAACTCAAGAGGAGGGGGTAGAGTAGAGAATGGACGGTAGCCAGTGTAGCTACCTATCCCGGGATGCCCGACCAGTGTAGCCAAGTCATCCAGCTTCATTTCTTTACTAGTATACAGACTTCGACAGGTATTTTATTTTCTCTTGGACCTGTCTGATTTTTTTGGAGTTTTTGATTTTTTTTTCATAATGTGCAGCATGTACATCAGGAGTTTTTCCTCTTGAGCCAGTAGACTATCCCTCTTTTGAAGCATTATTGCAACCCACAGCATCCCGTCCTTAGATGTCAACACCACCAGACTAGGTTGAGATGCACTACCCTCCCTAGAGGAGGACGGATGTTTCCACCCGTGTGCTACTCCAAGCTAAAGGATTATACCTCCTTACCACCTCATCAATGAAGAGCTACGTGCATTGTGCTTGTCCAAGTTAGGTCACTGTCTATAAGAATCATGCGTAGGCACGAGATATTCTACTTAGACTAATCAAGATGACATGTGAACATAGACTTGCGGACTCAAAGAATTAAGTCACTTGACCTGAGAAATCTTAACTCCAGATCCTATAAGGTTCCTCTGAAATTAGGTGGATTAAGGTCTAATTAAGTCCATCCTCAATATCTACTCATAACTTGGTTCAGAACCCACTAGCTTTTCACTTTGCATATGCAAAGGATGCAGATGAAATGAGATGTCATGCTATGAAGATGAATGAAGATGCAAGACTCTTTTTCTTTTCTTGGATGCGGAGATGATATGCACGAGTAAATAAGAAGCCTCTTTTCATTTTCATTCCTTTTTTTTGGTATATCTCCTATTTTACAACAAAAGTACAAGAGTTGTGTAAGTATTATACAAGTGTTATAAAATATACAAGTATGCACTTTTTTTTTCAATCTTTACCCACCCGTAATTATTGCAAAATATATACAAAAATACGCGAAAATACGCGAAAGTACGAGGTATGGGTAAAGTATATATGTAATATATACACGCCCCCCTATACTTAGCGTATGCTATGTCCTCAGAGCACGAAAGCGACTAAAAAGACATAGCTCGGGCTAAGCGTACGGGAGCTAAAATAACAAAAAGTCGTCCCGCCCCCTATACTTAGGCTTTGGCAGCCTAAGTGTAGAAGAAGATCAAAAATGGGACGGGCGAGGAAAAGAGGGGAAATGGATGAATATATACACGGCGGGCATCGGTCCCCCCTACACTTAGGCTCAGGTCAGCCTAAGTATAGGACGGAAGTGAGTATGAGGACCAATGTGATCTGGAGAATGTACAAAGAACCGACTCAAGTGACTCCTCCCCCCTATACTTAGGATCTGGTCATCCTAAGTATAGTCCAAGATAGTGATGTAATGAGACGAGGATGAGTTATTAGAGTCGCGGGAGAAAGGATAGGATGTACAAGAATGATGATATATACAGATGAGTCGGTCTGAATCTTTTGAGATGCTGCGGATGGCTGGAATTCACTGTTGTAAGGTCTCATACGCGGCTCGAGGGGTATCTGTTGTATCTGTCTCGCGCATGAATTCAATCTCCTCAACATGGACTAACTGCTCATTGGATTCGACGACGTGCTTCAACAGTTGTCCATTCACTAGGAATGTCGGTGCGTCCCCTGCGAGATCTGAGATCTCGACACATCCACTATCATGCACCGTACGGACGACAAATGGGCCTGTCCACTTAGACTTCAGCTTGCCTTGGAAAATCTTCAGCCTAGCATTGAACAACCATACCTTCTGTCCAGGAACAAAGGTCTTTCGTCTGATATATCTATCATGCCAACGCTTCACCTTGTCCTTGTACACCAAACTATTGTCATATGCGTCGTTTCTGACTTCCACAAGCTCATTCAGATCCATGTCTCTCTGTTTCTGACCCAGGTGTGTGTTCCAGTTGACCTTCTTGATTGCCCATTCTGATTTGTGCACTAACTCTGCGGGCAAGTGGCATGGCTTTCCGAATACCATTCGGAATGGGGAGGTGCCTAACGGTGTCTTGTAAGCCGTCCTATACGCCCAAAGGACTTGATCCAAGATCTGAGACCAGTCCTTCCTGTCCGGGCAGACAAGCTTTTGCAATATGGTTTTCACCTCCCTATTTGACACCTCAGCCATACCATTGGTTTGTGGGTGGTAAGGACTCGCGACACGGTGTTCGATGTCGTAGTCCTTCAGGAGTTTCTTCACCTCCCGATTCACAAAGTGGCTACCCCCGTCTGATATCATCATTTTGGAGATCCCGAACCTAGAGATTATGTGCTCTCTGATGAATTTGCAGACAGTCCTGCTGTCTGCGGCTCGGGTCGGGATAGCCTCCACCCATCTGGACAGATAGTCTACCGCAAGAAGGATATATTCGAACCCGTGGCTGACAGGGAATGAGCCCATGAAATCGATGCCCCAGGCGTCAAAGACATCACAAATGATGACCGGCTGCATTGGCATCTCATCCTTGGAACCAACGGTTCCTCCCATTCTCTGGCAAACTGGGCACGACTTCGCGAAGGCGGTGGCATCGCGAAACAGAGTCGGCCAGTAGAAGCCACACTAAAGTACCTTCCATGCGGTCCTCTTCCCGGAGTGGTGTCCTCCTGCCTCCAAGCTGTGGCATAAAGAAAGGACACTCTGGTATTCCTCCTGAGGAATACACCGTCTCCAGACACAGTCCGGTCCTTCAAAGAAAAGGATCGGATCCTCCCAATGGTAGTGTCTAGCGTCCGACTTTAGTCGGTCGATTTGGTCTTGGGCCAATCTTCGGGAACTTTCTTGGAGACAAGATAATTCACGATATTGGCGTACCATGGGAGTGAGTCGATAACAAAAATCGACTCGTCAGGGAAGGAGTCTCGAATTGGTGAAACCTCAGAAGTATTAAGATCTTCGAGACGAGAAAGATGATCGGCCACTACATTCTTCTTTCCAGGTTTATCACGGATGTCCAAATCAAACTCCTGGATAAGTAAAATCCATCGAAGAAGACGCGCCTTCGCGTCCTTCTTCGCCATCAAATATCGTAGTGCCGTGTGGTCAGTGAACACAGTTACCTTGGATCCGATTAGGTGAGATCTGAATTTGTCCAAGGCAAACACTACTGCAAGCATTTCCTTTTCCGTAACTGTATAGTTACGCTGAGCAGCATCAAGCACTTTGCTTGCGTAGTGAATTGCAAACGGTACGCCATCTCTTCTTTGTCCCAACACAGCCCCAACAACATAATCAGAGGCGTCCGTCATGATCTCAAAGGGTAGAGACCAATCTGGGGCTTGTAGGATGGGTGCGTCCATAATCATTCCTTGTAAAAGCTTAAAGGCCTCAAGACATTTGTGATCTACAACAAACTCCATGTCTTTGCCTAAAAGCTCAATTAGCGGTCGGGCAGTTTTAGAAAAATCTTTAATAAATCTCCGATAAAATCCAACATGCCCGAGGAACGACCGCAACTGCCTTACGTTGGTTGGTGGCTGGAGTCGTCTGATCACGTCCACCTTGGCAGGGTCAACCTCCATTCCTCTCTTGGAGATGACATGCCCCAACACTATGCCCTCCGTCACCATGAAGTGACTTTTCTCCCAGGAGAGCACCAGATTAACCTCACAACATCTTTTGAGGACTCGGTCCAGATTCCTAAGACAAGAATCAAAAGATTCGTCGTGGACCGAGAAGTCATCCATGAAGACTTCCAGAAATTCGCCGACCATTTCGGCGAATACAGCAATCATGCACCTTTGGAAAGTACCTAGAGCATTGCATAGCCCAAAAGGCATGCGCCTGAAAGCATAGGTACCAAAGGGGCATGTAAACGTGGTCTTTTCCTGGTCCTCTGGAGCTATGGCTACTTGATTGTAGCCCGAGAACCCATCTAGGAAGCAGAAGAACTATTTCCTCGCTAGTCTCTCTAGGATCTGATCAATGAACGGTAGGGGGAAATGGTCCTTTTTCGTCGCGGCATTCAGGCGTCTGTAATCCACACAGACGTGCCACGACGTGGGTATTCTCGTCACGATCTCCTCTCCGTCCTCGTTGGTGGTCGTCTGAATTCCCGACTTCTTCGGGACAACATGGATTGGGGCCACCCACTTAGAGTCGGAGATTGGGTAAATGAAACTCGCGTTGCACCATTTTTCTATCTCCTTCTTCACAACCTCTCGTAAATTTGGATTCAACCGGTGTTGGAATTCACGAGAGGGTTTGGCTTCATTCTCCAAGTAAATATGGTGCGAACACAGAGCGGGATTTATCCCGTGGAGATCGGAAATGCTCCAGCCTATCGCCTTGCGGTTCTTCTCCAGGATCTCTAGCAAGCGAGATTCCTGCTCCTCGGTCAATTGCGAACTGATGATGACCGGAAATTTCTTGTCTTGGCCCGCAAGGAAGGCATACTTTAAAGTTGTGGGTAAGGATTTGAGCTCAGGAATAGTGTGATCGTCTAAGAAATCTGGCTCAATCTGATCTGGCTCAGTGTTGGAAGTGGTTGGATCGTTCTCTGTGATTGCTGCCACCAAGTTCGGCTCTGGAGTCGGATCGTCAAAGGTCTCCATACAATCGGCAAATGCCTCGTCCGACTCGTCATCCTCATCTTCCGATTGTCCTAGAGATGTAAGGACTGACAGGCCCAACTGGGCCTCTACGTCATTGAAGATGTAGGGCGATGCAGGCTCAGAGCTGTACTCGTTTCTGAGGATCTCGCAGACTGACTCATGCACTGGATCATCTTCGGAGGAGAAGGACACATCGGTGCAGGCTGGGTTCTGTCTCCATGGCCCAACTAAGTCTACATGCTCGTAGTCTGTTCCGGTAGAAGAGTACTCAGTGCTGGATTCTAAATCCGGTCTCGGCCATCTTGTCTGCTTCATTTCAAGTTCCTCATCTCCGCCTGGAGTTTGGAACTGAATCTTCCCATTCTTATAATCAAATAAGGCCCCTGTTGTTCTGAGGAAGGGCCTACCTAGAATGATCTGGGAATCTCTCCAATTATGAGGGGTTTCCATATCCAGGACAGTGAAGTCCACCATGTATTCTTGCCCCTCGACTTTGATCACAATGTTCCTTAATTCTCCTTGGGACCTCTTGGTTGATTTGTCAGCGAACTGTAGAAGAGCTCTAGATTTCCTAAGAGGTCCGAGATTTAGCCGCTCATAGAGGGCTGTAGGCATCAGGTTGATTGAGGAACCATTGTCTAGGAGAGTGCATGCAAACGCGATGTCATCAACATGACTCACTACATAATGTGCACCCATGTCTCTTCGTTTTCGAGGAAACGAGTTCTTTATTGCACAAGTCGTGGCTACTGATAAAACGTGTTTTCAACACGGCTTTTGGTCTTCCTTCTAACCCTAGTAGGTGTGCATCTCACCTTAAGGTATTTTTGGAACGCAGGGGTCATTTCCACGAACTTGTTAAAGGGATTGTGACCTTGATGTGTTTATTGCAGAATTCAGCCATCTCAGGGTCATCTTTTTGGATTTTTTGTTTTTCTTCTTTCCACCCTTGAGAGCTCGGGGAAAGGGATTATTGACTCCAACTCAGGTTCGGAAACTGAAATTTTCTCATTAACTTCGGGAACTGAGTTCTTAACAGGACTCTGACTCTGATACAGACTAGGACTCTGACTCTGACTGAAAAGAAAATGCTGAGGCAAAACCGGTGACGCTTCTTCCGCGACTGTTGGACGATCCTCCTCAGATGGAGGTACGGGCTCTTCATCGGTTTCGTCTGACTCCATGCGAATGCGAGAATGCTGCTTCGAGGACTCAGATGTCCTCTTCTTCTGACGGCGATGATGGTGGTGATGCTCCTCCTCTTCTTCCTCTGAGTTCTCCTCAGGTAGAGTGTCGGAGGCTCCTTCCTTCTGCGCCCGTGCCTGATCAGGTATGGTCACGGTCCTTCCGCTCCTGAGGGACATATGATTTACATTATCATACGAAAGGATCTCATGTTCAGATAAATAATTATCTGAATAGTATACCTGATCTCGAGGTCGGTTCTGGCTCTGGTGTAAGCTGTTCGGGTTGGCCTGAACCTGTGCGGGAATTGGGGTCTTTGGCGTCATCTGTTGGTCCTGGGAACGAGAGACCCGATTGATGTCGGTTCTCATGTCCATGTAGTCATTCTGTATCTGCTGGACCCTATCAGACAGGGTCTGAATCGCCAAGGTGAGAGACTCCAATTCGGTGGGCTGGGCTTGTTGCTGCGTAGATGCGGTTCTGTATTGGCCCTGCTGGCCATGCCGATATTGCTGCTGCTGATGGGACGGTGTTGGCCCCTGCTGATAGGTGCGCTGCTGCTGCTGGTACCCCTGTTCTGGCCTGGACTGGAAGCGCGGTATGGGAACGGGCCTGGTTTCTTGGTAGACTGGGGATGGGCGGTGTGGCTGATCCTTCCCCATTTCGATCTGCCGGACAATCGGGTCACAGCTATACCAAAGCCTGTTGATCTCGTATACTGGCGGAGGCTCCTCGTATCCCGTCTCCACTTGTGGGGGTGCATGCTGGTTCTGCTGGGTGTAAGTCTGGTCCCTGCTACTCTGAGACCCCGGTGCCTGTTCCTGTACAAGATGGACTCGATGTACAGGTACAGGTGGTGCAGAAGGGGTAGGTAGCTTGATCTTAGCTACCTTCTCAGAGAGTTCCTCCACTTGCTTCGGTAGGTTCAAAAGAGACTCCATCTCCGCGACTCTCTTGTGGATCTGCTCGACCATGGTAAGCTTGTCGGCAATCATCCCCATGCTGGGAACGAGGTCCTCAGTCAGATCTGCTACAGTCCTTCGAGTTGTCTCATGGGATAGGATTGAGGGAGACAACTGATAGGCCCTTGTGGCCTGCGACCTGCCGGTTTCTGCCATCTGCTCCAGGATCTTCCATACGACGTGCTCGTTCTTGTTCAGATAGCTTCCTCCACAGACGGCGCTAACTAACCCCTGCATCTCTGGGGTTAGACCACAGAACAAGGTCTGGACTAAGATCGCCTTCGAAATGCCGTGGCATGGGCATTTCTGCACTAAATCATTGAACCTATCCCAAGCTTCATGGAAAGGTTCACTGGGTCCTTGAGCGAAGCTGGAGATCTTCGTTCTCATCTGGTTAGTCCTACTGAGAGGGTAGAACTTTTTCAAGAATAGATCCTTGAACTGCATCCAGGTAGTACATACCACCCCTAAGTTCTTCAGCCAATGAGCAGCCTTATCACCTAAGGCAAAACGGGTGGCCTTCAGTCGGATATAATCTTGGCCAACATTGGGATGGCTAAGATTGTTGCACACCAGTTCGAAGTCACGGAGGAAAGTGTATGGTTCTTCAGTGAGGTTTCCTTTAAACTTCGGGAGCAGACTAAGGAAGTGGGGGTTCAGCGCAAATGCCTGGGCGGGAACTGCGGGTGCTAACCAGTTCTGAATCTCGTTTTCCGCCGGGTTGTAGGTATCGACCATTGGTCGGTCGATTCCTCCAGCTACAATAATCCGTCCCATCCGCGCCGTAAGATCTGCATTCTTCTGTTCGGCCTCGGCAAGGCGAGCAAGAATCTGTCGTATCTGGTCCTCATCCGGTGGCATCCTTGGCGGCATCTTGTCCTCTAATTCTGGGGATTGGGAAATAAGATCTGTGTTAGAGGGCAAATTAAGGAAGGGATTACCGAGGCAATGGTCTTCCTCGGTAATCTCGGAGGAGATGAAAGGGTTGGTTTGAGAGTAACCACCCTGAGCATGAGGGAACCAGGACTCAAGAGGGTCATGAGTCCTGGGTGGTCCAAGGTGCGCTTGGACCGATGAAGATGAGTTACTTGGGGGACTCATAGAGAGATTGGTGAATAATGCGTCGAGATCTCCCCAGTCACTCATCCTGATGAAGCGAGAAGAAGATAGGATTTTACTCCTACCTAAAGCAAGCAAAAATCAATCCAAGACCCTGGGTTCACACTCAACACAGTGAAGGACTCGAAATCGAGTCCAATTAATCTTGTAGTTTTTAAGTGTGATTTTCAAGCAAAATAAGCAAGGATTACGCGGCCTATAGGGAAGTCAGCTCAGAGCCGGATGCGTCTTCCCTGTTTAACTTGTCGCCTAAGATACCGCCGCTCCTTCCTTTCTTCGCTCCTATCCCAAGCCGATGGATTCAATGACCACGCCCCTATCTACCTGCAAGCAGGCGGAGGCTGACAAGGCCGGAACTTCACCCCGGGGGTTAATGGCAACTTGTCGCACAGTACCGCAAATTTCACCCCTATCCACCTGAGACAGGCGGAGGCTACTTGGTACTAGTCAAAGAATCTGAAATTATTCGACTTGTGATATTTGCTAGGATCAGTTAGAACGTGATATGGAAGGTGGGGATTTGGGCTCTGCCTTAAGGTATTCACACACACTCAAGTACCCTCACTCAGCCTGAAAACAAGGTCGGGGATTAAACTCCCGCAAGCAATTTTCAAATTTTATTCTTTTTTTTGGTCAATACTGTTTAGCAGTCCCGATTTTAAGTTAGGTTCGCACTGTATTAATCCAACCACACCGCACGACTATCGAACAGTCCCAATTTCCGTTTAATTTAAATGTGAAAATCAGAGGGGAAAATCGAGAAAAGCCGATGCAAGCAAAAATCAATGATGCGTATGCTGAGTGAAGAATACTTACAGTGATCCCTTCGCTTTTTTATGCAGGATGCAGAACAGAATTGAAAACTTTTTAATCTAGATGCACATGCAAGCGATGAAAGCCGCTCCTAGACAGGCAGTTCTATTAGCGTGAAGAACAGTTTAATTTGACTAAGTACTGCGGTCTAGGTGCGTCTTTTAAGTGAGTTGTGTGATCCTAATGATTACGAGCACAAGCAATTCCTAGATTGGCTCGGGGAGCCGCTAGTGCAAGCTAAGTTACAATTCACCCACACAGCACACGGGACACAGTTCCACTATACTTACACGCGCGAGATCCCAAACGGGAACCGCTGGAAATGATGCGAAAAAAGAAATAAAATAAATAAAAAAATTACAATGCCTCTCTAATCACTCAATTAAAATGCTCGATCGTCGAAGCGTCCAAGACTCCTCGCGTTCCTCGCACAGAAAAAGAGTGAGGTCAGAGAGTAACTCAAAAATAAAATGATGCAAAGAAATAAAAGAGAGAATAATTACAAGAAAACCGGGGGTCAGACTACCCGGGGGGAAAAAAATCAAACACTCAAAATATCACTAAAAATTAACCTAAGCTGTGCCTCCCCGGCAACGGCGCCATTTTGATAAGCGTCCCGCACCCTTAGTTAATTCGAGCAAATTAATGTCCAAATTAATGTTAATTGTTCGTTGCAGTCGGATACGAGAGGCTAGTCAAAAACCACTTATCAATTAATGTTAAGATAATTTCAAGCGGTAGATTTTTTTTACTTGGTGAAGTCCAAGGTCGAACTCAGGGAGGCATCTGTCTCCTTAGGTAAATTTTAAGCAAATATCCAAGTGTTAGATTTTCGAGGAATTATTTTTTTTGTCTTTTTAATTTCTATGCAGACTCGTGCAAAAATGCAGGTCAATTTAACGTTCAATGCAATTATAATATCAAATGAAGTCCAAAAATTCTAAAATTTGGCCAGATGATTAATTATGATGAAATTTATCTACACTAAATTTTTTGGATTATTTAGACACTAAATGGATTTACTGGGAATTAAATATGCAGACAGGGTAATTTTCACTATTTAATTGTTAATAAACAACAATCACAATTTCTTCAAGAGATAAAATTATCCTAGATAGCACTACTGATAAGGGATCTAAGAAAATTGACAGATCTTAATTTCAATGTGAAATGAATTTATTACAATTAAAATATGAAAATCACTCAACAATTTATTTAGGCCTCGAAATGTGTAAAAATGACATGAAATTTTTATGGCATGTTAAGAATATTGTCCTTAGGCTACTGTGAATTTTTGAGGATTTTTGGAACCACAGAGAATTAACTACAAATTAAAAGGTGTCACTGGGCAAAATATCTCAAAAATATACCAATTAATTCATTAATAATTCCACATTAATTACAAAAATGTGACACGTGGCTCAATAGACAGAGGACAAGTTTCTCAACAAAATGCAATTTTTAGATTTGAAAAATGATGTAAAATGCAACCTAGGGATGCGTGCAAACACAGGGGTGTAAATGCAATACAGGAAAATAAAAATACATAAAGCAAATATGCGGACAGGGACTAAAATTCAATAACCTATAATGCTGGGGACTCAAGTGCAATTTTTCCAACAAGCACGTGCTCCTCACGTGGAGCGCCTAGCTTTACAGGGACTGATTTGCAATATCTGAAAGTTCCCGGGGCTTCTGTGCAATTTGCCCCAGGCGCACGTGCTTCTCACGTGGAGCGCCTAGGCTCGGATGACGGAGGCGGCTCGGATCGAGGCTCGGGCTCCTTGGAGGTCTGGAGTGAGGTTCGGAGAAGCTTCGGGTTGTCCGAGCCTAGGGTCGGGGAAGAGGCTCGGACCCTTTCTGCGTGGCTCGATAAGGACCGTTGGATCAAGCTTGATCCAACGGCGATCTGGGCGTCGATGAAGATGGCGACGTGGCTCGCTGCGAGCCGTTGGATCACTGATCGATCCAACTGTGGAGTGATGATCTGGGCGCGGCTACGTGGATGTCGTGGGACCGTTCGATCAAGATGATCGAACGGTGGCTGGACCTCCGTCCTCTACGGTCCTCCGCCTCCTGCGGAGGAGTTGGCGGGGCTCCGGCGAAGGGGTCGTCCCTCCGCCTGTTCCTCCTAGACTCGATGAAGCTCTCCGATCGCTCGGAGCTATCCCAGAAGGTGCTCGAAGGTGCGGCGAAGGTGATGGTGGCCTCAGGAGCAACGGAGGGTGGTCTGAAGTCGATGGCGATAAACCTCCGAGTCAGCTCCGGCGAACTTCCGTTCATGAGCAGAGGGGGCACCTGCAGGTGTTAGAGATAGAGCCGGAGCTCGTGCGTGCGCTCGTGGAGAAGTGAAGGTGGTCGGAGAGGCCTAAGGGGTACAGAGGGCGTCTGGCGAAGGTGCTCCGCCATTGGCGGAGCTGGAGATCGGGATGTTGTGAGGTGCGTCGTTGGAGGTCGTGAAAGAGACCGCGAAGATGGGAGCTTCGAGGCGAAGCTCGGCGGAATGGAATGGAGGCGTGAGAGTGACTGGAGGCGGAGAATAAAAAGCTAGAAATTCAAAGAAGAAATGAAGAGGAGATCGGAGAAGAATGGACGAGTCACCTGGGGTTTGGAACTCCTTCTTGGGTTCCAGGTCTTCGCTCGAAGGGCCGGTGGTTCCCTGAGCTCGTGCAGCGTCGAGGAGAGCAGCTGCAACACGGCGGAGATGCCGTGGTCTCGCCGGAGAATACGCCTATCTTCGCTCGAAGAGACGGCCAATTGCTGTCAACAATCGAGAGCTCTGAGCTCGGGGTTTTCTCCTGTAATGGCGGATGGGGCTGAAGTTCTCCGGTGCTCGAGTATTTATAGGAAGAAGGTCTCAGCAGGTCTGGTGATGGGGCGAAGTTCATGGAGGTCGTGGAGCGTCTATGGTGGAGGTGGTGGCAAGTAGGGTAGCTAGCGAGGATGAGTTACGAGTGGGGAAGGTCGTGAGAGAGTTGGCGGACGACAAAGGTGGCTGACGTGCGGCCGAAAATAGAAAGGGGCGCCCCTCCCGCAAGGCAGAGAACGTGGGAGAGAGGGGTGCCCGAGGTAGGAGACGAGGCCCTGGCCGTTGGATCTTGTGATCCAACGGCCTAGATCAAAGCGTGAAGGGACGTATAGGATTAGATCAAGGCGAGGTGATAAGAGGCCGTGATGGCGCCACGTGGAGTGAGCTGGGCGAAGCGCGAGCGGGCGGCTGAGATCAAGTCAAGGCGAAGCGATCTGAGGGTAATGAAGGCGCCACGCGTCGTGTGGAGGAGAGGGCGCTGACGAGTGGCGGAGATTAGATCTAAGGACGATCGAAGGGTCGTGATGTGAGGTTGGATAAGCGGCTGCGATGAGAGGATGGAGTGCGTGATCGAAGGGCGCAGCATGTGCCACGTGGCGCGCTTTGGAAGAGGCGCTGACGGGCGGATCAGATGAGGAGTTGAGGTTAATCGAAGGGGCGAGGGGCGCCAAAGGAAGAGCGGCTGTGATGGAAGATCAGAGATGCGATCTGACGGTGTACATGCCGCCACGTGGCGAGTTCTGGTGAGGGCGCTAACGGGTGGCTAGGATCGGAGATGGAGATGATCAGATGTCCAAAAATTGAGGCGAACGTGGAAGCAGCTAAGCCATTGGATCCAGAGGGCAATCCAACGGCTGAGGCTGCGGGCGGATGAGGCAAAGGCAGCGGGCCACGTGGCGCAACCAGAGGGCGCCACCTGGCCTGCTGTGAATGGCTGGAAGAAAATATATGTGTAGAGATAAGAGGGGACCGAATATGGAAAAACTCAAAACATGAAAGTTGTAGATCTCGATGAGATCTACAAGTTTCATGTTGACCAAAGACAGAGATGACGACAAATATGATACATAAATACAAAGATACAAATATACATATATGTAGTATACAAAGTGGCCCAAAACCCAACTTTCTCATACGAGCTCCAAATTGGATGAAATTAGTCTCATTTTAAAGGTCTTTGTATATTACTTTAAAAGTGAGTAGACCTATTTCGGAGTTTGTATGAGGGATTTATGTGCATTTTTAGTGTACAGGGGTTCTAGGGCTTTATTGAATAATTTACAAGGGGAATTTTTGGCATTCTTCCCTATATTATTAACTAAGGAGTACATATTATAAGGAAGAGGTTATTTTAGTGAGTGGGTATTTTACAAGGATTTTGGCTTCTTATTTAGATGCAAATGCACTGCTAAAATGTATGTATTATGTATGTATGCATGAATGCTATTTATGCATTATAAAGGGGAATATGCCTCTATTTACTCGGGAACAAGGCTCTATTTTTGACTTTTGAGGTGATGAATCACAGATTCATCAGCCACGCACCCTTCCATATCCGCCGTCCGATCGCTCGCCCTCTCTCTTGATCTAGGTCATTCATCATTGCAACAATTCCCAACCGCCCGATCGAACATTGGATCTAATCTAGAACGCTCACCAATACCGCACCCTCCTTGTGCCACGTGGCGACACCTACGCCCATCGATCTTTGCCAGAAACTTCTTATCCTGGCCATGCATCCCGCTTTGCATCTCCACCGTTCAATCAAACCCCAAGACATCATCTCAACCGCACGTTAACGCCGTCACCACTCCCTTCACGTGGCTCCATCACGTCCCTTCGATCGCTTCCCTCCGATCTAATCCTAACCATCCTTTTCCGCCCTTCTCTTGACCATTGGATCGCTCGATCCAACGGTCTATACATCGTCTTCTACCTCCCGCAAGCCCCGCGCCCCACGTCGCCAACCTTGCGTGAGGGCCTCCCCCTTTCTATTTTGGGAGCCACTCCGGCCACCCTCTCCACCTCCTGTCACCGCCACGTCACACCCCACTTTTCCCTCATCCTCGCCAAACCCCTCGAGCACCATGAACTCCCCCCGCCTCGCTCCATGACGTCCACCAACTCCACCACTTCGCCACCTACGTCGTCACCTTCCACCTATAAATACACCTCCATCGTCGACCGTCAGCCCCATCCGCCATCATGGAGAGAATCCTTGAGCTCCGACCTTCACCTTGGTGACAACGATTTGAGGAGATGTCGAGCGACGACCTAGATCCATCTTCGGTGAGATCCACGACCATTCCCCGCCATGTCGCAGCCTCCTCCGTGAGCTGCACGAGCTCAGGACCATCTACTGTCCTTCGATCGATGACCAGGAGCACGCCTTCGAGCTCCATTTCCCAGGTAGAATCCTCCATCTCCCTCCCGATTCTTCTTCTTTTTCTTGCTTTTTCTCCTATTTTATTCGTCGCCCACGATCAACTTCACGCTCCTCTGACCATCCTCTGAGATTTACCTCGGAGCCGTCACCTTCGCGCACGCCTTCATCCTCTCCGACGACACACTACACTTCCCGCCGATGCAAGCTCTGCCCCCTTTGCGGAGCACCCTCACCGGACCACTTCATCACCCCTCAGGCCTCTCCCCTCACTCACGATTATCCCACAAACACACTCGCATGCCTCGGCTATTCCACTAACCCCTGCATGTACTCCAACTTCGACTGGCCGGAAGCATCATCGGAGCTCCTTAGAGCTTCTTCGCCTCCGCTCTCTAGAGAAGTCCAGCAGCTCCTGAGACCTCCAACAAATCCCTGATGCCTCCACGATTCTTCCCACCTATTTGGGAGCCACCGACGACCTTCATCGATGACCAGAGGAGGAGGCAGAGCCAGAGCTCCTTCACCGGAGCACAGCCACTTCCGCCGCAGGAGACGGCAGACCGGTTGAGGACGAAGAGCAGTAGCTATCCGATCCCCTTGATCAGACGGTCTGGAGGATGCCACGTCGCCTTCGTTCTGCAGCCATAGGATTAGGAGGATCCTACGCACCTGATAGTGCCATGTCGCCACTCGCCCGAGCTTCAGGGGCTGTTGGATTCATCCCTATCCAAGGGCACTTGATTGTCCACGACGTCGTCTGCATCAAGCTCCAGCAACCGTTGGATTGACCTTAATCCAACGGGTTGCAGCGTGCCACATCGCCAGCCATCAACATGCGTTGGATCATCACTTGATCCACGGTCCGTAGCGCGCCACGAAGCCTCTCCGAGCCTCTTCCCCGACCACCAGGCTCGGAGTCCTCGAAGCTAGCTGAGCCTCCATCCGAGCCGAGCCCAAGCCTCCAGAGCCCCCGAGCCTTGGTCCGAGCCTCTGAAGCCATCCGAGCCTGGGACCTCACGTGTCTCTCATGTGTGGCCTGGGTATTTTGCACCGAGGACCCTGAAGGTTTTAGAAATTGCATTCCAGTCCCAGCTAGGAGACCCCACGTGAGGTGCACGTGTTCTGTGGGTATTTTGCATGCATACCCCCTCATTATAGGTAATTGCATATTAGTCCCTATCGGCATGTTTACTTTTTATCAATTTTATTTTCTGTAATTGTAGTTAGGCCCCTGTCTTTGCATGCATCTTTAGGCATTCATTTTAAATCATTTTTCAAGTTTTAAAATTGCATTTTGTAGGTTAATTTGTCCTCTTTCATATGTGACAATTGTCATATTTGTGTGATTGTAGTGGATTTTATTATTAATTAATTGGTGGGATTTTGTCATATTTTGCCCATTTATGCCTTTTAATTTGTAGTAAATTCTCTACTGATCCAAAAATCCTCAAAAAATCACATTAGACTTAGGATAATTAATTTACATTGTGTCCAAAAATCATCTCATTTGCACGCAACCCGAGGCCTGAATAAATCATTTTGTGATTTTCTTAATTAATTTTTAGTAGGTCCATTTCACATAGAAATTTAGGTTTATTAACTTTCCTGGATTCTTCACACTTAGATCTATCTAGGATAATTTTTATATCTGAAAGTATTGTGATTTGGTAATTATTAAAATTAATTCAGTCAAAATCACCTTGCATTCATTTTTAATTCACAGTAAATTCATATAGTGTCAGAAAATTCTAAAAAAATAGCGTAGCTTAATTTCATTAATTTCACCATCTGGCCAAGTTTCATAATTTTTGGAATTAATTTAACCACTTTTCTAAATTAACTTGTAAACTGGCTCGATTTTGCATGTGTCTTTTCTTTCTTGCATAAAATATATTGAAAAAAATATCACATGAAAATCCAACCTTGGAAATTTGCTTAAAATCTGCCTAAGGAGACAGCTGCCACCCTGAGTTTGACCTTGGGCTTGCCCAAGTAAAAAAATAAATTTATCGCTCGTGATTAACTCATCCTTAATTAAAAGTGGTTTCTGATTAGTCCTTATAACCTGGCTACAACAAAGACACGGAAATAATTTGGATCATTAATTTGGCTAAATTAGCAAGGGTAGTAAGACGCTCATCAAAATGGCACCGTTGTCGGGGAGGAACATCTTAGGTTAATTTGTATTTAATTTTTGAGTATTTGGTTTTCCATCCCCGGGTAGTCTGACCCCCGATTTTCTTGTGAATATTTTTTTCTATCCTTTTAATTTTTGTATTTTTGTGTCGTTCTCTATCTGACCTCAACTTGTTTCTATGCAAGGAACATGAGGAGTCGAAGACGCTTCGAGGAACCTGCATTTTAAATTTTTTTAGTGATTTGGGAGGACTTGTATTTTTCATTTCTTCATTTTTTGCATTACTTCCAGTGGTTCCCGTTTGGGTTCTCATGTGTGTAAACATAGTGGAACTGTGTCCCCGTGTGCTGTGTGGATTGAATTCTTAGATTAGGCTTGCACTAGCAGCTGCTCGAGCCACTCCAGGATTTGCTTGTGCTCGTAAATCTTTAGGACCACACAATACACTTAAAAGATGCACCTAGACCGCAGATCTATTCAAATTAACCTGTGCTTCACACGCTAATAGAACTGCTTGTCTAGGAGTGGATTTTGTCGTCTGCATTTGCATGTAGTGTAAAAAGATTTCAATTCTGTTTTGCATCCTGCATAAAAGCGAAGGGATCATTGTAAGTATTCTTCACTCAGCATAAGCATCATTGATTTTCGTGCGTCGGCTTTTCTCGATTTCTCTCTCTTTGTTTTCCAACTTAAGTAAAAGGAAATTGGGACTGGACGATAGGCGTGCTA